>QEPC01014606.1:1006791-1026596 GCA_003113815.1 Sphenodon punctatus | reverse complement strand
GGGAGGGGGAGGGAATTAATTTATTTCATTGGTTTCAATGGGGACACAGCGCCCCATTGAAACCAATGAAATAAATCCGGTACCGGCATACCGGATTTAATCCGGGAATCCGGTTTTCCTAGAACCGGTAAATCCGGTAGCCGGTAATGGGCCCGGGGTCCCACCACTACTAGCCAGGGCGTCCTGTACAGGGGAAGGTTCTTATAGAAAGCAGAATGGCCAGTGTTGCACAAGGAAAAGAACGTTGACAGTGGGGAGTAGAGTGGAAGACTCCTGTACAAGTCATGAGCTAGAGAGATCATAGAGAGCAGTTTTTGGAAGTTTGCAATGCTTAAACTGAACCAAAGTTTTTGCATTCTTAATAAAGCAGGGAGCTACCAGTAAAAATCCAGCTTTACCTTGCTTGCTATTTGAAGGAAGTAACAACCTTCTAAACTGAAGGGAGCAGCTCTTCCACCTTCGCCTCCCCTAAGCCCTGCTCCCAGAGTGGTTATGCTGCTCAGCATTCTACTGCGCCAGCAGAACATGTTTTCTCCATTGCATTGTATTTAACAAAAAACTTGGATATTCCATAATCAAAAAACCTCTGGTTTACAAGGAGAGTTACGGCTCTTGCAAATTCAATCATGCACTAAAAGCCTGGAAATTGCAAGTTAAGGGCCCTGCCTTAACATCCGTGCCCTGTTAGCAGTAAAGACGTACAGTCTCACATATTGTGCTCACTTACAACTTAGACACCATGCACCCACACTTTGCCTTCATCTTTCAGCCCCAATCCTCTTCCTCTTTGCAGGTTGGGGCAACACTGAAGCTGGGTATAGGAGGGCATGAGCTGGCCCCTCATCCCCTCCTTTCCCTCTATCCTTTCATTTCAGTTGGAGAGAATGAGACAGCTGACTAATAGCTCACAACCATCCCTCTTACTCACTAGTCTCCACTGCCCTCCCAGAGTATACTGAAGCTGGGTAGAGTCATATACAAATGTTTAATTAAAACTAAGTTGGGTATGCATTGAAAATGCATTGAAATTAATAAAATGGAATGGCCGTTGGAAGGAATGGAGGCAACAGCAGTGCCAGTTTCTAAATAAATACTATTGTCATTCCAACATCCAATTAAGTGATTGTGAAATTATACAAGCAGTTGCATCTTTGGGAGTACATAGGGAAGGCAAGAGGATGTGAAATGGTGAGGAAGGCACCAGATGCAGTGAGTGGAATGGCTGGAATGACGGAAAAATACAGAGTGTGCAGGATTAAGTAAGTGGTTGGAATGACAGGAGGAATTAGATATAGTTACAATAATAAGGTTCTGAGTGAAATAACTGATTTGGAAGACTGATGGGATATCTGAGGAAGCAGTCCTATCATTTTACCCACTTACCATAGCTGATTCCCTATCCTTTGACTCCCAATAGCCTCCCTCCCTGTTACTCCATTTCCTCTCCTGTGTTTTGTTTTTTGTCATTCCACACACACACACTTCTGTTCCATATGACACATACAGACAAACCTTGTATTTCCCAGGACTTTTGAGTTCTCTGTGAGGGGAATGGGAGCTACAGGGTTAGAGGGGCGACTTGGACCCAGGACTCTTGGGTTGTCTGTTACAATGTTGAGAGGAGAACGGGCTCGGAACCAGGACTATCTAGTTGCCTGTGAAAGGAGTAAAGCCTGTTGGATTAGAGTGGGTTAGAGAGACTGGAAGCCAAGAGTCCTGAGTTCTCTGTTACAGGGCTGGGACCAAGTAGATTAGAGGGGGAGAAGGGGTGGGAGCCAGAAGTTCTTTCATTCTTAAAGAGGAAATGGAGGGGGGAGGCAAAGTGTGGGTGTATGGGGCCTAAGTTGTAAATGAGCACAATATGTGAGACTATACAATGTCTTTGCTGCTAACGTGGCACGGAAGTTAAGGCGGGAGCCTTAACTTGCAATTTCCATGCTTTTTAGTGCATGGTTGAATTTGCAAGACCCTTAACTCTTCTTGTAAATTGGAGGTTTTTTTATTATGGAATATTCTCTAAGTACAAGCATCCTTAAAGCTTTGGGGGATGTCAGGCTCTAGCAGATACAGAGCAGAGAAGATTCTGGAAAATGAAAGATGACTAAAAGCTAATGGGTAATTTTAGAAAGTATCAGAAGATTTCTTGTTACTCATTTTTCCATGACATTTCTATGTTTGAAAACAAAAAAGATATTACTTGCATCTAGTAAATGGGGCTCTGCATTGCTAGTATTAAAAATGTGTTCAGGAGGGCATGATTTGTGTGACACGCTTTTTGGAGGTGGATCTAGCAGCTTGGCAAACTGTGACAAGCGGGGAGGGAGGTTAAAAATAGCAAATAAATAAACAGCATGACATAGTTCATGAACTACCCCTAAGGCCACTCGGGCCATTTTTAGACGAGCGCGCGGTGCGCTTGCGCGTCGTTGCCAAAATCCTGAGACGGGATTAGATGAGACACTGCCGCGAGTCACGCACACGGGAGGGGGACGCGCATTCTTTTCCGGCCGCGATCTGACCGGGTTGGCGACCGCGCGCTCGTCTAAAAATGGCCTGATGCGCTATAGGACACAAGTGTGCGTTAAGTAGGGGAGCAATTCACAAGCTTCCGAGAGCCATGTGCTTTTATTTGTTTAGCCAGAAGCCTCAAAGCCACTGTCACTTCATTAAGGCAGAGGAATTGCTTATGGTTTGCTATAATGTATTTTGCAATTACTTCTAGTTAATAAAAGCTAGTACCTCTCCCAGAATGACTATATGGTATGGGTCTCTCTTGGCAGCTGGGATGATTGTAAGATGCATAGATGTTATGTAAGCTGCCTTGAGCCTTAGGGGAAGGGTGGGGTAGAAATTTAAATAAATTTTAAAAATTAAAATTAAAGCCAGAGGAACCATTATAATCACATGGTTTGATCTCTCAAGTAACACAGGCTATAGGATAATTCTTACAGGCTATCTCAGTGATGGAACCCTGGATTCAAGAGCTTTCATTCAGTTTTGATTTTTGCTTGATTTTTTTTTTTATTGATTTTTTTAAAGAAAGGGGTGTATGTGGTCCCCTTGAACTACGTAATAGAAATGTTACTGGAGCTAACTGGGGGTCAAACAGCAGGGACCTGTGTGTTCACTGTGCTTTCCCCCTTACCACCAATGGGGACGGAAAATGCAGTGAACATGGGTCCCTGGCCAGTGGGAACAGATTAGGGGTTGGACCAGGTGATCCTTAGCCAAGACAGGGAATTGGGATCCAAGTAACAGAAATCAAAGGGGTAAAAGCTGAAGACAGAGGGTGAACTGACATGTAACTCTGCTAAACTCCAATATCTGCAGGGCCCCGAAAGCTGTATAATCAGTTCCGGATGATCCCCAGATCGCTGTTGTGTGTGAGCGAAGTAACAATCAATTATCAACAGCCTACGAGGTAGCCACTAAAATTAAAATTCCATGGTTGATCTCGCATCCATCCAAGGTTGTTGCCCTCCAGAGCTATTAAACATCTCCTTCAGGCAGTTTCTCACGGATTTCAAGTTTTTGTTATATCAGATGGTAACTGATATTGCGGTTCAAAATGGTTTGGTCTCTGTGGCGCATTGGTTGCGTTGCCCCACTTTATAGTCTTTGGACAATGGATGGAACGTTATTTGACAATAATGGAGGAAGGATTAAAGCTGTGTATTGTAGACTTCGATTTGAACAATTGCCTACTGCTTTGCTGGCAGGTAGGCGCTGTCACGTACCTAGACATTTGAGACTCTGTCCATGCCAGGCTGGAGTTATCAAAGATACTGTGCATTACGTTCTAGAGGGTTCGTTTTATGAAGGCCTAAGAGATGTCTGGCTCAGACCGCTGCTTAGGAAAGTTGATTTTTTTTCTCCAACCGTGAAAAACTTATATGGGTTGCTCCAGAAAAGGCTGATATTTCCATCCAGAAAGTGTGGCTATGTTTGCATATTTGGCTTAGCAGCATAGATGGAAGTTCCCTTTTTACAGCTGTAACTAATGGGCTCCATTCTATGCCCCATGCATCGTGTGTGTGCGCAGCCGCACAAACCTCCTGCAAACTGTGCAGATTCGCATTGAGGGGAAACCGTGCGCATGATCTGCGGGGCATGGGATGGAGCCCACGTTTGGGAAATGTGGTGGCCTGGGGACTTTTTGATGTTTTTAGACTTTTTATATTATATTTTATTCTGTAAAGTTTCTTATCTTCTATTATATTTTATGTAAATTGGCCATGGTGAAAGCTAGTGCTGAATAAACTTGAACTTGTGTGAGTGAGGCACTCTGATTTTCAGCCCCGTTTTAACTCATATCTGATATTTAGATCTGATCTGTTCATCAGATTTAAGTTTAAAACAGTGCTGGAACTCGGAGTGTCTCACATGCAACAGCGATCCAGGGATCATCTGGGGCTGACTGTACAGCTTCTGAGGTCCCACAGACACCGGAGTTTTAGCAGAGTTACGTGTGAGTTCTCCTGGAGTCAGGAACCACAGCCAGAGTTATTATTATTATTATTATTAAACATTTATAAAGCGCCAGTAACAACCTGGCGCTGTACAGAACATATAATCAGCTGCGGTCCCTACCTGTGGCTTACAATCTAAAAGACAAGGAGGGGGAGACAAGGAGAGGGGACAGCGGGAGAGACATGGGAGAAGACAAACAAACATTCAGGCGGATGCGAAGTCTCAGGCGCGTGTACTTGGCTTGGTTACAAGGTGGTCGGTAGCAGCAGTCAGCAGAGGAGGGCTGACAGTAAGAGCAAGGGGAAAGACTAGAGGGCATTGGGAAAGGCAGCATGGAAAAGGTGGGTCTTGAGGAGGGATTTGAAGGAGCGGAGGGAGGAGGCGAGGCGGATGTCGGCAGGGAGGGAGTTCCAGGCATGCGGGGCAGCGAGGGAGAAGGGACGAAGGCGGTTGGGCGAGCAGGAGAAGCGAGGGAGAGCGAGGGAGGGGACAGCGGAAGAGCGGAGAGCGCGCGCAGGAGCGCGTAGGGCGATTAGGTCCGAGAGGTAAGGGGGAGCTTGGTCATGGAGCGATTTGAACGTGAAAACCAGGAGTTTGAACAGGATACGTTCCGGAAGGGGGAGCCAGTGAAGGGAGAGGAGGAGAGGCGTCACATGGTCGAAGCGACGGGCAGAGTGAATGACCTTGGCGGCAGAGTTTTGGATCGCCACAAGGGGGGACAGGTGGGAGCGAGGGAGGCCAGCAAGGAGTTCAACCAGGGAGTTGGCCCGAACAAGGGTAAAAAGGGGAAATGGGCTGGGTGTCAAGGCAGGCTTGGGAGAACCAGAGCAGGATTCTGGACAAGGACAGAGACGAGTACAGGGTAGGATTCTGGGTGGAGCAATATGTCTGGCCTGTGCACTTCCTTTTCCTGCCTGAATCCTGAATCATGCACCCTTTTTGCTCTTGATCCTTGTCTCTGCCATTTGGCAGCCTTATAAATGGGCAGGAGCCAATCTGGAGCTGGCAGGAGCATGGTCACAGCAAGCAGCAGGGAGCCGAGAAAGGGAGCAACAAGGCCTAAGCCAAAGCACTGTGTGCAGTGTACCTGCAAGGCCATCCGGCAGCTCTGAAAAGCCAGGGCTGCTGATTCTAGGCAAGCCACAACTGCACACACTTGCTGTGCTGTCCCACACACAAACCTCGAGTCTGGTCTGGAAACGGCCACTTTCGGGCTCTAATATACAGAACATTCTAGGGGTATTGCTCTAGTGTGGTGCTGACTCTTATACCCGACTGAAATACCTGAGATGAGCTTATCCAGTCTGATATTTCTCAGTTTATCTGTAGTCTGGTTTTGGCTGCAACATGATTTCATTATTATTCCCACAATTGCCATTTATAGTTCATAGTAATATATGTAGACCTCACAGTGGTGAAAACGTGTTTAATTTGCCTGGGAGTGGTTATACTCCAGTGATTAGACTAACAAGATCAGACTTCTGTGTTTTTCCTGGGATACTTACCATGGCTGGGACTCTTGCCAGCCAATCAGATTATTGCCATGTTCTTAACCTGTTTTGCAAATGCAATTATGAAACGGCTTAGATAAAATAGGAGCAAGGAAATGACTTCTTAATGGGCAAGTCTGGGATTTGGTACAAAAGACGTTACCTCTTTGGTCTGCAAACAGAACAGCCCCCAAATGTTGCTTTGCTGCAGCATCTTTGCTTTGTACATACATATCCCCCCTCCCCCACAAAAAAAATAACTTCAGGGGCCTGGGCCTGTTCTCACTGAAGTTAAATGAAAAATGGAGCAACTCCTACAGTAAGGTACTGCTCAGCTGTGCTTTACCTTGCAAGCGCCTCAGTAGGGAGTATCTCTTACTCTTACTTATATATTAATTAGTACAGGGCCCTCCTACTATTCCCATCTCAAGTCACTACTGGGATGGAAGCAAGATAACTACCTAGGAGTGGGGGCGGGTGAGTGGAAGTTCAAATTTCCTTCCTTCTATCTGTTGTATCAAATGAAGTCTGATCATTCCCAGGCTTTTCTAATCAAATATAGAACCCCAAATGATAATAAACACTGCAGATTGTCAGCATTTTTTCTACAATTCTCATAATCTTTAGCATTTTTGCAAATCCCAGTTTTATGCGGTCATTCTATTATTATTTATTGTTATTTATTTCTTATGATGTAAATGGTGCCAGCAATGTGCCTGAACAGTCATGACTCTGGATTAGAGACCGGTTCCTGCCCCAAGAGACTTACAGTCTAGAATGGAAGACAAGTGGGGGAGGGGAACATAGCGAGAGAGAGGAATATATTATTCATGAAGTTGAGTGATTGCAGGTGCAAGAGGAGGAGATTGATCCCGGAGAGTCATAAACACCCAACCTATGGGGGCAAGTAGCTAGAGAAAGCCTGATGAAAGAAGTAGGTTTTAGGAGGGATTTGAAGGTGAGGAGGGAGGTCACAGTGTTTGTGCTCAGGAAGGGAGTTCCAGGCATAGGGGGCAGCATGGGAGAGTGGCTGAAGATGGTTTAGGAAACGGGAGATTCGGGACAGGAAGAAGATTTCTTCTTCATAGCAAGGAATGAGGGCAGAAATAGAGGAGGAGTAAGGTCTTGATGTTGAGGACAAGAAGTTTGTACTGGATACGCAGGAGAGATGAAGTTTTAAACATTTATGTTGCAGTTACTCCTATCTTCTTTAAAAAAGAATGTTCTTGGCATAATTCCAGAGACGAGCATACAAATGCAAACCCTAAAGTATATATATATATATTTAGAAGCCCACCCATTATATTTTGTTAATGTGATGCTTAAGCCAATCTTCTGATTTTTTTTGTAGGGGTCTGGTGTATTTTTGGGGACCTGACACGTAACATTTTAACTCCTGGGGTTGGCTGTCACACCCATTCAAAATGATTCCCTTCATTTCTCATCTTTGTCTTGAAGCCCTTCAGAGACTTTGGCCACGTTCACACGTTACCGGGGAGGCAGGGAAACTTCTGTGAATGCTGTTGTGTCTCTGTTCTCATGGGAATTAGCTCACGTGGGAATGAGCTATTCTGCTTTTATCCCATGAGAACACCCGTCATTGTAAAAACTACATTGGGGGACCCAGTCATGAGTGAGTGTTTTCATGGGATAGTTCCCACATGCACTAATTCCCATAAGAATGGAGCCGCGATTGCATTCACGGAGGTTTCCCTTCCTCCATGGTAACGTGTGAAATGGCCTTTGTATAATCTATGGGAAACTACAATCTCTTCACATCACAGCAAAGTGTTACCAGGTTCACAGTGAACAAGGAGAAGAGATCAGCCCTGGCTTTTTGAAACCCCCCCCCCCCCCCTCCTTTTTTTTGGTACAAGTTTAAACTGTTCAGTCATCTGTCAGTTTGTTGTGCATATTCGTGAAAACTACTGTAGCGGCCTGTGCAGTCATCTCCCTCTCTGTTTGGAATTTCAGTAGAAGCTAATGTTTTTCTCATGTCCTAGACACAGTGTGAGTGGCGTATCAGTTTGTACACAGGGCTTTTGTCTTGTCCCACAGCTCATCCTCTGCCAGGGCCAAGAGCTCTCTGTTTCTGACACGGGCCAGGCAGGGCTTTGTCTGTCTCCAGTGAGGTAATGGTATTGCAAAAAATAGAACTATGAGAAGGAGGCTTAGAAAACTATAATGCTGATGAGAATTTGTTTCTAAAGACAGATAAAGGACTTTCTCCAAGTGTGAAGAAGTAGTCATGTTGTTTGGAAGAATAGCTGGCGCTTTCATGACACTTACTTTGGATGCAATTCTGAAATTGTAAAACCATTCACCACTTCACTCCAGTCTTACTGATTTTATTCTGGAATAAGGGCCATTATCAGATATTTTCAGTTCTTCAAGGCCAAAATAGCCGAGGAAGAGTGATCTCTCTCTTCTTTGTATCTCATTACGGTTAATCACATTTGAATAGGTTCCATTTTTTAAAACTGTAAAATAAATGTATGTACTTATGAATAGATTTTAATATGATTATTAATATAATATCAATGTGTATACTTATAACCAGTGAAAGCACAGAGACACACTACTGCTAAGGCAGAAGAGGATCCCCTCCAGTCCTGGGTCCAGATGTAATCTACTACATGGAGTCCATTTTGGCTAGATCATGAATTTCCTCTGTAAACTTGGGCAAGTCACAAAGCTCAGAGCTGGGAAAGACATATTATTCATAAAATCCTAGAGTTGGTAGAGACCTTGGGGTCATCTAATCCAGCCCCCTAAATAGATGCAGGATGACTACAGCTACAAAATTCCCAACACATGGCTGTCCAGCCTCTTTTGAAAACCGCCAGCAATGGAGATCCTATGACCTCCCTAGGCAACTTGTTCCATTGCCGCGCAGCTCTTGCTGTTAGGAAGACTTTCCTGATATTGATTCTATCTAATCCTGTTCTCCCCAGCACAGGATTATCCCTTTATGTTACTTGACTAGCGTTTTCTCCAATTCAGTCTTAAATATGCCATGAAATAGAGATCCCACTCTTTCCTCTGGGAGATTATGGTACAGTCCGTACATCTTGTTGCCAGTTTTTCCATCACGTGACATAAAGAGTCAGACTTTCAAATGGGCTTCCCAGATTTCTTCACCAAACATTGACATTTACAACTAGAGGCTTTCCTTGTGTGATATGATACTGTGACAGGGTCACCAAAATCCTTACAGGCCCATGGGGCTGGGATAAGTCTTTGCAAGGGTATGGCCCCTCAGGTGAGCTAAAGGGGTAACAAACTGTTAGCCCTTTAAGGGGCACAGTGAGCAGCCTAAAACTCTGTCAGCTAGACTCCACGTGGAGCCTCAACAGTATAGAGAAGAGCTGGGGATCTCACTAGTGGGGGGAAGAGAGGGAAAAGAGAGACTGGAGAGACCAGCAGGGAGGAGGAGACTAGTTTGGGGAGTGACTCCCAAGGGGGGAGGCACGAAGCCAGAGAGGGCAAAATTTCTAAAGTAAATCAACTGCATATATAGGAAAAGTGTAACTGCACTATGGATCCCAGCTTCCCTCAACTTCAACTCCATTGACTTCCATTGAATTGGACCCATTCTCTTGGTGTGTTACCAGGTAATGAAAATGGTGCCACGCAGTAGTTAGTTGTCTTCCCAGACTTGGTGCATTAACTATTACAGTATGCTGAGAGAGATTAGGAATTAACATAGCTTCATATTCACATGTGCTCATCTGTTTGAGCCTTCCCATAAATGGCACCTGCAGCATCCAGCTGGGAGCAAACAATATTTCGCAGATGGAGGATTTCCCTTTAGTCTCTGAAATTGATATCCTTGCTCACAGAAAGCAGCAGTCAATCCCTAGAGTGCTCTCTGCCAGTCCCAAATCCCAGTGCTTGTAGCACTGTACAAATCCACTACAAGCATATTCCCCTGGTGAAGAAGCCGCAACCACAGCGCTTGGGATTTTAGAACAGTGCATTCTCTGTATTGTTAAAATAAATGAAACCTGACTGTTGAATGATGGTTTAACTTATGCTGAGAGACACAGCAGCAATTCAACAATGGAAAATTGTAAGCTTCCCAGTTGTGTGTTAATTGTGTTCTTTCATCTCCTCTGTCCCACAGCAGCAAGCGTGGCGTAAGAAATGGGTTAAGCAGAAGAAGCTTCATTGTCCACCTTTACCAAGAGACTCTTGCTTCACTCCACCTCCAGATTTCATTCCTCAAAGTCACAGATCCTCTTTGGACCAAATGAACAAGCATCCAAAATCAGCTGATCCAGTCAAGCTGCAGCATGCAAATGGGCTCGGTATTTCCCAGCAGGACTTGCGGAACAGTGACCGTGGAGACTATCCCAGAAGTTCCAGCAGCTCATGGTCATTCCAGCGGAGCCGGTCTCTGTATTGCTTGCCCACAGCAAGCTCCTCTCCAGCCTCCTGTCCCTTCCATTTTAGTGACCCAAATCCCGGTTCACCAGCAAGCAGGTTAAAAGCTTGGAGGTGCAACCCCAGACTGACTATTGATGACTTGGAGGGAGCCCTGGAGACTGATGTGGACACAGGGATGAAACTCTCTTCCTCTGACCTCTCTGTGGTATCTGGTTACTCAGCCCTTAATGGATTCTCTAGTGACCTGGCAGCTTCTCTTCCCGTACAGGGACGAAGTATTAGTAGGTTGAAACAGGCCTCCTCCAGAGGAAGGTCCCGGTCAGTGGCATGCAATCCCTTTGAGCTGTCTTGCAGCTCACTTCCCTCTCTCTCTGAGTGGTCTTCCAGCTCTTTCATATCCTCATCAGCATCCCCCTTGCCCACACCTCGCTTCCATCTCAAGCCCTCCCCACAGGCAGCCCCTTTCTCTTTGCCTGATGACAAGAAGCGCAGCAGGAGGCGGCCTGCATCTCCAACTAAGGAAGAGGAATTCTACATCTGAGCATGTTCCATTCCGCACCTTTCCATGTAGCTGTGTGATATAGCAGCGTGTTACCGCCTTCTTAGCTCTAGGCTGTCTGGGGAGGGAAGAGTTTATACTGTGTGCACTTAATTCGCACAGCAGCAGCAGTGGCAGCATCATGCGATTTAAAGCAACGCGCACTTCCGGGTTGGTGTGAATGCACCAATTCAGCGTAATGCGAACTGTCGGAGTGTGGTTTTAAAAGCTGCTCGGAGCAACTTTTAAAACAACACTCGGACAGTTCGCATTATGCTGAATTGTGCGCACTAGGTGCATTCACACCAACCCGGAAGTGCGTGTTGCTTTAAATAGCACGATGCCACCGCTGTTGCTGCTGTGCGAATTAAGCGCACATCTGAATGCAGCCTAAGGTTGTGTCCACTACATAAAGACTGGGGTGTCCCTCTCATGTAGACCAGACCAGTTTCCATGGCAGTGCAAGGAGGGGAGTTGTACTAAATAAATATCCTTGGCCCAGGGTAAGGAGGAGGTGCCAAAAATTGCTTTTGTCCTCCTGATCTCACTGGAAGCAGCTGAAAAGAGACAGAAAAGCCAATGCACTGGACAGTCCTACCCCCTCCCCATTAAGAGTAGTTTTGGAGGCAGCTGCAGCCAGAAAAGACCCTTGTAATATTTCATCTCCAGTGTTGCCAGACAGTGGGGTGGGGACAGGGTGGTAAAATATGTTAAATAATTCACTGGCCAGGCCTGAAAGACCATCCACCAATCTGGGGCTTGCAACAGGAATCTGTTCAGCAGGGAGCAGGAGTGCCCATGGCTTCCACTGCCAGGAGCGCCCCCCCCGACGTACCTAGTGGTAGATGTTCCAGCATATGAGCCCTTGACTGCTCTCCCCCTTTCCCCTCCCTCTTCAGAGCCTCAGCAATGAGACTTAACACAGTAGTTCTTAAAAACTGGGAAGCGGGCTCCCAAAGGGGGTGCAGAAGTTATTCTAGAAGGTGCTAGAAGGACCACAGCTGGAAACCCCCTAGCTCCACTCTGTATTAGGTAGAATCTCCAAAATAATGGTGTGGTGAGGGGAAGCCACAGGAGGGTGGAAAGAGAGCGATGTAGCAAGGTGTTCGTGTGGTGGAGAGAAGAGCTTCTGCGACAACAGACAAGAGGAAGTGGGGGGACACAGACCAAAAAGGTTTGAGCGTCATTGACTTAATAATAAAATAATAATAATAAATAATTAGTAATTGATTTACACACGCACACTCATACTCATTCAGCAATCTCCATAAACCCATCTATCTTGTCACAGCTACTCAGTCAACCCCACACGTGCACATCTACACACACACAAACCCCGCTCTACCCCCTCCACACTGCTACACCTGCAGACGAAGCCATCACAGAAGGGAGCATTCACACACTCTCCAGCAGTACCTTTTTGCCTGGTACATGAATGGGTTTTGTTAGCTTGTATCAGGTTCCCAGCATTGTTCGGTTTGTATGTACCAATACATCAGACAATGGGGTTCATTAACACTTCATTAAACCAGCTGGAGAAAGAGCTAGCTGAGAGGAACGGAAATGAAATTGAGATTGGAGGCCCTGACTCATTCATTGCTAGGAGTGGGGATGGGGCACCTTTTCTCAGTTTAACAAGCTGGGGATAAACACGGCTATCAAAGAAAGATAGGCCAGAGGGAGCTAAAAACTAAGAGAGGCAGGATGGGTGTGTTAGTGAGAGATGGTTACTTCCACCTGGGATCCTCCAAGTGTCTTTAAAACTAAAACTTTAGAGCCAAAGTTATCGCATCCATGTGAGAATTTTGACTTTTTTAATAGGCTGACTTTTAACTTGAACCACCAGTCCTGCACATACCTACATAGGTGTACACAGAGCCTCTCAGTTAACCTTTTCTTTTCCTGCTCAGCCCCAAAGTTAGACAGTGGGCTATTACACATTTTCATATAAATATTTAATAAATGCATGCAAATTTATGCAAATCAGGGGTGGCATGAAGGGTACCTATTTCTCTCAGTCAAATATTAGAGGCTATGCATTCATGCATACAGGGCTGGTCTTACCGTGGAGCGGCTGCCCCGGGCCTTGCTCTGGGGGGGGGGCTGTCCTTGGGGGGCCCAGCTCCTGGCCTGGGACCTGCGAGCGCGGGCCCCCCCTGAGTCTCGGCCAGGGAGTGAGGGAGAGGCAGGGCCTCTGCCTCTCACTCCCTGGCCGAGTCGGAGACGACAGGCAGTGAAGGGGGCCAGCGGGAATGAGGGAGAGACAGAGGTCCCACCTTTACCTCACTCCATGACCCCCTCTGCTGCCTGTCAGTCTTGGTCAGGGGGAATGAGGGAGAGGCGGGCCCTCTGCCTCTCTCTCATTCCCCCTGGCCGAGTGACAGGCAGCGGAGGGGGCTACGGAGTGAGAGAAAGGCAGAGGCCCCGCCTCTCCCTCACTCCCTGGCAACTTCCGGGGGTGGCGCGGCAGCAAATTTAAAGTGCCGCTGCGATGCCCGCCCGAATCCAACCCAGGGAGCCGGCCCGGCCCGGGGCCCAGGGTGGCAGCGGATCGGGTAAATGCCCCCAAATGGCTGGGCTTGGGTATGAAAGGAGGGGAGTGCCCCGCCACCCATTCCTGAGCCCAGGCCCGGGGAGCACCCCCAGAACAAGCCGGGGAGCACTTCCTGAGCCAGGGAGCACCCCTAGGCCCGCCGGCTGCTGGTGGCTTTGCCACCAGTGGCAGAATACAGGCCCGCATTTCTCCCTGCCCTGGGCCCTGCAAATCGTAAGACCGGCCCTGCATGCGCACAATTTCACATGCATGTGTCTCAGCACACCTTGCACTCACCTTCACTCTCTCACGGGTACACACACACACACCCTTTCACAGCACACACAATACTCATGGTCACATACCCACACTCTCCTGCTCTCCCTCATATTACAAACATACATCACTCACCTTCACTCCCTCACAGAAGTAAGTACATACACCACCCTCTCTCCTCACCAGGCACCATGAAGTTTTGGCTAGGTTGGAGCCGGGGCAGGGAAGCAGATTCACTTTCTCTTTCTCCATGCTGCTTCTGCTACTTCCCTCATGCCATCTCTAGCTCTGGTCAGTTTGTCTCCCTTGCAACAGGGAGGCATGGTCTGTGCTAAACCTGTAGGGGTATCAGGAGTCAGGGCCAGCCCAGAATTTGTGGGACCATGCGGGGCCATGTGCGAAGTCTTGGTGTGGGGCCTAATTTGCATAATTTGTCCTTATACCTGCCTTATCAGCCCCACCACTTACCCCTTAGGTTCTCGCACACTTGTTCATGGGGGCAGGGGGAGAATTCAGGCTGGGGGTGCCACTCCCAGGTGCAGGGCGCAGGCTGGCGTGGGGCCATGTGCGGCCACACACATTGCACATGCCTAGAGCCAGCCCTGGCAGGGGTGGTCCCAGGGCCTCAGTAGTATTCTCCTCTCTGTCTGCGCAAGGATGGTAAAAATCCACTTGCTAGCTCCAAAACTGTACTCACCAGCAGCAAGCAGGGGAGTGAACTTCTACAGCCCTGGGCAGAGGTCCCATCCTCCAGTAAATCTCCTTTGGGAGTCTAGGTTTGGCGATTAGGAAATGGCTGGGTCAAGGGGTTGGTGTGGACTCCCTACCCCACCCCAGACTTGATGGGCTGATTTGTGGGGCAGAGCATGCAGGGGAATCTTGTTGAGCTTACTTTCTCCATTAAGATTGTGTCAGTGGATTGTGTCCACTACATTCACCCTAACCCCCCCTCCCCAACCCATCCTCTTGGGATCAGGCAGACTAACCCATAGTAAGCAGTGATTTGCAGGTTCCATTAAAAATCTTTATTTGGGGTTCACATTATATTGGGGCTCCGTATTCATGGCTCCAGCATGAGAGCACTCATTTTTTGTGTAAAGCAAAATTTTTAACCCAACTTGTGTCAATTTTTAAGTTATACAAGGATAAAAAAACAAGTTTTACTGATTTTGTCTCTTTGAATTAAAGTTTGGCAAGCTGTCAGGGTCTTGTTACTAGTGGGTTATGACAAAGATTTTTTTAGGGTTCCCTCTAACTGACTGTCTTCCCAACACACCTCCTGACCAGCCACAATTTAGTTTCCCTAATTGTATCCAGTAGCCAACACGCTCCCCAGGGCATACCAGCTCATAAGTGATTAACGCTCTGTCACCTGTATCTCAGAGGCTTCTTTGTTGTATAAATACTTAATGGATTAGGCTTGTCCCAATATCTAATCAAGAATCCTCCCAGATTTTAGTATGCAGCATCAATGACCACACAGACACCAGCTTTATAACAAGAAAGTTTTATGTAAGAAAAGATTAGTAACGTAGACTCAAGTGCATGAAGAAATGGAAGTGAAAATAACACACGTTAACTCAACTTCTAAGTTAATCCTGACTAGTAGTTCTTCTTACCCTCATTAATAAGTTCTCAGAGTCCATAATTCTTGATCAGTCGACCAAGGCACAAAAGCTTACACTCTATTGCTATCCCAACAGGGTTTTCTCTGCGTGTAGGCAAAACAAGCACTCTTATTACTCCACTCCGTTAGTAGGCTTGTTTGTCCCTTTGTCCTGGCTGTAGAAGATTATTATTATTCATATAGCACCAGCAGTGTACCTGGCCCTGTACAGTCAGTAGCTAGACAGGTCTCTTTCCAAAGGATTTACAATCTAAGAGACAAGGAGGGGGGAGACAAGGAAGAAGTGAACATCAGGAGAGACAAGGATACATTCATGACTGAGAAGATGCAGGTGCACATGCTTAATTTAGACCACTTGCCCACGTTACAGAGATACAGCGGGGAGAGTCCCAGTGGCCAAATTCATGAGTAGCTCTGAATGTGAGCACGGGGGTAAAAACATCATCAGGCACATCCCACATTGATTTCTCTAATGGATGACAAGCCTGGATTATGAGCCCTGTCATCCATCAGGGAAATTGCCACTGGGTGCGCCTGATGACACGTAATCCCCCCTGTGCCCACGTTCAGAGCTACTCGTGAGTTTGCTGCCAGGAGTTTCCCTGCCGTATCTCTTAACGTGGGCAAGTGGCCTTAGTTACAGGGAAGAGATTCTGAGCTCTGTTCTACAAGCATCTTCACTTGAATCCTCTGGACCATTCCAGTAACCAGATGTTGTAGTGACTTAGGTAAAAAAAAAATAACCATGCAGCTAGCATGCTGGCTACACTCTCCATGAGGGGAAACAGCCCTGGTGGGGTCAAGTCAGGGCACAGACTAAACATGTGCCCGACGAGGCCAGCTGAAAAGCCCTGCCCTGCCCCCAGCATCCTACCCCCGCCATGATGAGCAGCCATGGCAGCCAATCACAGGCAGCAAGGGCCCACAATCCCCAGCAGGGGCTGGGGCTGCAAAAAGACACGCGGGCCTGCTGTGGCCCACGTTGGCCCACCTGGATGGCCCTTGGCCCAGGGTGTGGGCATGGAATCTTCCAGGGGACCACATCCGGGCCAGGGCAGTAGTGGGCCCACATCTGGCGGACCGGAAATAGCCATGATGGTAAGTCTCTGGCCCAGGCAGGCCAAAGCCTGTTAAGTCTATTATCACCCTTTGGAGGCCTTAATTACATATGCATAGGTGCCAATTATCCTAGCTAACAATGACCTGTATGGCAGTGCCATTTACACTTTGAATCTCTCACAGTATAATTTCATAACTTTTATACCAGGGGTGGAAGGTTCCCAAGCCCAAGAGCCGTGTACCAACTTTTACATATCGCCGAGAGCCATAAGAAACTGTATATGATCACTGGCTTCCCCCAGTCCCAGAGACGAAGCATAGTGTAGCTGGCTAGATTATGTCCAACCACCCCCTCTTCCCTCCCCAGCGTCAGCACTCCAGTTCCAGTTAGTCTGGTGGGTTTAGAAAGCAGCATTTGTGGCTCAGAGCACATTGAGTGTAAACAGACAGATTGCAGCATGGGGCAGCAGCACCAGTCCGCTTCACCTCCAGGCTGGCTGGTCCGTCTGAAGGCGGCCCACCAGATGTGGAAGCAGACCAGACTCAGCCTGCTCTGCCAGTGCAGCCCCGCCAGCAGAGCAGGCCGGCCAAACCTGGGGCAACGGCCTGGAGTGGAGTTGTCTGTCCGTCTGCTCAGTGGGCCCACGCTGCAGCTCCACTCCTGGCTGGCTGTTGCTCCAGTAACACCATAGAGTTGTGGGCACCAGCCTAGAGCGTCAGGTGATCTGCCCACAACTCTATGGTGCTGCGTGGGCTGACCATGGTCAGGGGAACCTGCTGGGTCCATCTAAAGCAGGCCCAGGTGGGGCTGGGAGCTGGCAAACGAGGGAGTGCAACCCCGGAGCAGCTCCGGGGGCAGGCTGGCCTTGTGTCTGTCTAAAAACACCCATAATTTCTGCTCCCATAGCCTCCAGAAGGCACTGGTGGTGGAAATGGTGGTTCGGCTTCTCTTTCTCCTGAGGGAGCCATGTGGTTACGTCTCCACCAGGCAGCCACTTCTGGCAAGAGCCCCAGTACACGTGCCTGAGAGCTGCATGCAGCTCCTGAACCACCATTTGTCCACTTCTGTTTTAAACCACAACTGGTAACACTTAAGTTGTATCATTACCATACATAACATTTCCTATGAATCATAATGATATGAAACTATTCTCTTTTATAAACCCATCTTAGAAATACAGTAATGCTGATAGTACATACATTCATATTGATCATCATAATCATATCGTAAGTCGTAATTCCTCATGATGGGGGGAACGTAAATACACAAATAAGAAGTCTGATAAATGTTTTTATAGGGTTTTTTTTATCCCATATTTCACACATCTTGGAAATATGATGGTGTATCAGAAGCCATTTTGTCTTCTGTCCAGCAACACATTCTCCAATTTAAAAAAGTATAAATCAGTAGTTCAGTACAGTCACAGGGGAACTGAGTATTATGTCGTAACCCACCCTGAACCTTAGGGGAAGGATGGGATATAAGTTTAAATAAATATTAAATATGTGTTTGAGGGGTTAATAAACACAGATGTATCACTTGCAACTCTTATTCAAGAAATCAGCACATGTGGTTTATAAAGAGCCTAAATAAATAGCTCCCCAAGAGAGTAGAACAGCTCCATAGACACCATTGTCGGCCCTCAGTACGTGCACAGTTTATACCTTTCTACAAACATTCCCTTTAAAAAAATAACAGCAATTTGAGGGAATTAAATGCAAATGCTCTCATGTTAAAAAACATCAAAACAGTACCCACAACCTGGTAAAAGGCAGGAAATTTACAGTCTAGGCTGAAGGGTTTGTCAGTCAAAACTTTTTCTCACAGATGCCTTTCAGCATTTCTTCCTTCTACACAATGAGATGAACGGAGCATCAGTCTTCTCTTTGAGTTTCCCGATTCTTTTCAACTGCTTGCACAGCATGAACTATGTGTGAACCTTGTCTGCTGTGCAGTAACAGTAAGAATAAAAACTGTAATCCTGATCTGGACACTCAGTGAAGAGCCTCTTTTACTGAGGGGCAGCTTGAGTTCACTGCTTCTTCCAGAAAACTGTCTTTAGAGCCGGGCAGCAGAAATAACTAGCCTGGAGGTTTTGGCATGGCTGCAGTGTTGACTAGTCCTGGGCCTGATCCATCAGTGTCAAGGGAAGCCAGTGCGGGCCAATGCGGGCTAGCATATATGTTCAGTCCCGCTATCTCCACCTCGGGGCAGGGGTCGCCATGGATGTCTGTCATGGAGGGGTGGGGGTGCTGGGAAGAAGGTGAGGGTGAGGCCGCCTGCCCGTTTGTTTCGCTCCCCTCAGACCATGTGGGCAGCGGGACGGCTCTCCAGCCACAGGCACTTTTGTTCAGTGCCCTTCCCTGACCTGGGTAGTGTCAGCTGCAGTTTCCCGGACCGGGGGCCACTGCCCCGTCTGTATGTCTGTTTTTACCCTATGAGTGCAGTGAGCTTTGAAGCAGCATGCGGTAGGCCCATGTGCTACTGCTGAGAGCTGGGGATGAAAACAGTTCAAATGAAGTCAGTGGAAAGACTCCCTCTAGCTTCTAAGAACCAGAGAAGTCCCTTAGCCTATGCAACCAGTGCAGCTGCAGAGTAGGGATGGGCGAACGCGGTTCGTAAGTTCGGAGTTCGGACCGAACTCGAACAGTTCGGTCGACCGAACCGAATGTTCGAACCGAACTCGAATTCGGAAGTTCGGAGTTTGGACCGAACTCGAACAGTTTGGTCAACCGAACCGAACGTTCGAACCGAACTCGAATTCGGAAGTTCGGAGTTTGAACTGAACTCAAATCGTTTGGTCAACCGAACCGAACGTTCGAACCGAACTCGAATTCAAACGTTCGGTTCGGATGCATTCGGTGAATTCGGAATTGAATTTCCATTGGTTTCAATGGAAAACACATTATTGGCTGTAACCTTTTTGTTTTTTATGCTATGTGGCTGAAATTTGGGGTGCCTCTACCTCCAATAGAACTCATTATGTGCACCAAATTTCAAAACAATTGGATAAAGGAATCCAATTTTAGAAGCAGTTGAATTATTGTATTTTGCAATATTCTACATATACATTCTTAGCTGTAACTTCTTTGTCTCACATCTAATGTAAGTGAAACTTGTTCAGTTTATATCCCTTCCCATATTAACTATATTTGCTAAATTTCAGAAGGATTGGACAAAAGGTCTTGGTGGTATAAGCAATTAACATATAAATGTATTTCTGACTATAACATCTTTGTAGTCCAACCAGTGTACATGAAATTTGGCAGGACTATATATTTCACTTTCATGATCATCTCTGCCAAATATCAGAAAGATATTATAAAGGGTCCCAATTTTATATGCCTGTACAACATATGTAGAGAAGGGGCCTATGCCTGGGATTCTCTTATGTCACTGTGGTATAAGATCGGTTTGTGATG
>QEPC01014606.1:976067-996541 GCA_003113815.1 Sphenodon punctatus | reverse complement strand
CTTTTTGCCAGGACGCGCGGGCAATTTAAAAGCTATTAAAGTTCCCTACCTTGCTGCTCCCTCCCCCCCCCCCCGCTCTGAGCGGCAGATTGTGGGGGAGAGCGGCAGCGGCAGGGAAGCGGCTGAGGCTGGCGGCGTGCTGTTGAGAGGCCGGGAGAGCACAACAGCGTGCCGCCAGCCTTGTCCCTGACTCCATGTGCAGCTGAGGCAGGGAGCAGCGCACATGCGCACTGTTCCCTGCCTCAGTCGCCTGGCCCAAAGCTTCTCGCCTGGGCATTTGCATCAAGCGCCCAGGCGAGAGGTTCCATTGCACCCATTAGGCGTGATGGAAAAGGCTAGCCCCTCCCTCCACAGCACGTCCTATGCATGCTGTGTACTGAGAGGCTCAGCCTTTCAGAGTGGCTCCGAGAGTGGGTCCCAGAAGGGAGACAGATCACTGACAGCAGCAGCCGCCTCTGAAGCAGAAGTCAGAGGCTGATGCTGATGCTGCTGTCAGAAGCGGTGCCGCGGTGTTGTTTTTTTAAACTAGAGGAGTGCCGGGGCCCCCACATGGCACTAGGGGGGCAGTGCCCCAAACGTCCTGGCGGGGGGGGGAAGCTGCCCCTGACAGTTAATGTAATTAGTATAGCTTATTCCTGGGCCCTTGCTTCCCTGGTCTCGATCCGCGACAAGATGACATTTATTCTGCTGAATGTTTATATTCCCCCTTCTTCATCTCTTTTTTTTTTTATGATACCATCTGGGCTGGAGAATTTGGAGAATTTGTTAAACTTACTGAAGGTCAAGCACCCCACAGAAGGGATTCTGGTTGCAGGGGACTTCAATGCCCGAATGGGCGGAGATTTGCCTCCAGATAGTGAAGATGATTCTGAGGAGGACCTCCCATTACTACTTTCCCTTTACAGAAGGTCCAGGGACTCAATTTCTAATCTAGCCAGAGAATGTTTAAAATCCCTGGTCAAATCCCTGGACCTAACTATCTTGAATGGCTGTACGTATGGTGATCTGGAAAGGGAATTTACATTCATTTGCCATAATGGCCTAAGCACTATTGATTATTTCATAGTTTCAAGCTGGGTTATTCCCTATATTGTAGATCTTAGTATAGGGATGGCTATTCTGACTGACCATCAGCCCCTTTTACTGACTTTGGCTCTTTCTTTGGCTAAAGAGGTTGATGGAAGCTTTGAGAAAATGGAGGAATTGATTCCCGAGGAGGTGGAGGAAGGACCTTTGGTCAGAGCCCCTTGGTCCGCCCCTCTGGCTGAGATTCTCATCCGACTCTTGCGGGAAGATAGTATTGTTTCTCTTAAGAGGGATCTCTCCTATGGAGGGGAGGGGTCTATGGACACTAATGCAATCATAGGAATGATATCTCCTCTCCTAACTAGATCTCCCCCAGCCCAGAGGATGATGGAGAGGCAGTCCCTGGGCTGGTTTGATAAGATGTGCAGACTTGCAAGGGCCCAGCTCAGGAAGCTTGCCCATAAAGTAAAGAGATACCCATCTGAACTGGCTACATATTCTTGGGTTAGAAAGGACTAGAAATCCCTACTTAAGGATAACAAATTCAGTCACTCTAAGGCAGCATGGGATTCCTTGGAGACAGCATTTAGGAAGAACGACCTAGTGTCCTTTTGGAAGCAGATTAGGCAGGCGTGGGCTTTAACCCCCACAAGCACTCCGGGTGATATTTTGGCCTCAATATGGGAAGGACACTTCCAGTTTCTTTATGCCGTACCAGATCCGAACCGCGAACTTGAGATCTCGCCTCTGAGTAATTTCCCAGCATGGCCCCCTGTTTAACTAGAGGAATTGGAACAACAGAGGCCCTTTCTACACAGACACTCTAACACCCATAAAATGGGAGTTACATTTTATTATACATGTTGCAGGGCACCTGCAGGCAATCACCATGGGCCCTGTGCACACATGATGCCTCCACCCAGTTTCTGTGGGTGGAGATGGGTGGGGGCGTCTGTGTAAACACCACTTTCGGTACACAGCCAACACAACATGTAAGGGGATTCTTAGGGTTTTTTTACATGAGGGGGGAAGTTAGTGGGCCTGGCAGTTTGATTGTTTAGGGCAAAGGTGATCCCACAAATGTTTTATGGGGTTCAGGTTTGGGGAGCCCAATGCCTCCAGGAACTCAAGAATTCCTAGAATGGTTTTTTTTAGGTCAATTTTACAGGTTTCTCGTGGTGCTCTGGCAGTTCTGCTCAGAGCAGAAACAGCCTCCCACCCTATTGCCTCCTTGGCTATTGTAGCCATCTTGACGTTTTGGCTGCAGTCACAAGAGCCTCTCTCACAGGCCGCCTACTACATAGTACAGGAGGGAGCTTGGGAGAAAGGCATATCCAATTGTTTAGCCCAGTTGGGCTTTTCAAAGGATTTCCTCCCCCCCAAGATGGCAGCAGGACCAGGAGTTTAATTAAGTCTAGGATCAACAGCTTCAGTTGAGAGATGAAGCTATAGTGGGGCAATGGATTGCCAGTCTCTACAATCTATTTCCCCTTGATCCTAAGGGGGCGGACTATCTTACAACCTTGGATGCGAAGTTAAGAGTCCCATTTACTTTAGCTAGGTTCAATCTTTTCCCCTCAGCAGTGACGATGGGTAGATACATGGGTCTACCGTACCAGCTAAGGACATGTCGATTCTGTAAGCCCCCTAGAATCGAATCCATCTGCCATGTTATTCTGGATTGTTCTCTATACAATGATCCATGTCTATCTTATTCTTTGTAAAGCACCAGGTACATTGCTTGCGCTATACAAATGCTAATAATAATAATAATAATAAATATTAACAACCTGCAAACCAGCTTGGTGAAACCTGTTATCAGTAAAATCCCTCCTTGCAGCCAGGAGGTTCTGCTAAAGTCTCTTAACAGATAGGGATGCCGACATCACAGAAAGAGTAGCTAAATTTTGTGCAGCTGCTCTGTGTGTGTGGAGTGCTCTCCTAGGGCAAGTCCAGTTATGAAATGTATTTGTTAGTGGACAATATTTAGCTTAGTTTTGTATTTATTTTTTGATCATATTTGCCTAGTTGTATCTGTATGGTACTCATGTATCATGCACTGGAAGTGTGTGTTGTTGTGTTTTACTCTTGTTGTTTGTTTAAGTGTATAACATATGGATGATGCTTACATAATAATAAATAAATAAAAAATAACATGATATGGAATTATAATGGCAATACAATGAAAACCACAGACTAGGTAATACAGATTTCAAATGCTGTACAGAGAACATCTTCCTGGAGTCCAATGCATTTCAAGTTTGTAGCTCTTCCTCAGGGCTTTACATCTTAGAAATCAGCATTGCAGATTAAGAGATCAGCATTGCTGAGACTTCTCACAGCCATAACAAAAAAAGCTGTCAAATGAGTAGGTGAACTCCAGGGTTTTTGGTTTTTTAATAAACCTGATCATTTGAAAAAGCTTACCGAGCATACATTTCTCTCTCCATATTGGATAGATTCCTCTAAAAAACCACCTAAAATACAATCACGATATTTTGACTACTGTTAGTTTTAAACAGTCACAGTTGTCACACTAAGATTCTTCATATTTTAAAAGCCTTCTTACAGACTGACTAATTTTCAGAAACAGAGGATCTTTGTGAATATCTTCTCAAAATTCTATGTTGAAAATAATAATCACTAATGTAATAATAATAATTTTAAAAAGCACTTTATAATTAAAGAGCCTGAGCAAAACATTTTTGCAGAGGAAGCCTTAAGTTACTACACAAACTTGGAGTCAGCATACTCCCCTTTTACAAACACTATTTCCTATAAGAACAAACACTCCCTTTTTATACTCTACAAGGCATGATAATACTGATCAGGTGATCCGTTATCTTAACTAGTACAATAATTAATAAGTGCATTCAGCAGTGCATTTCACAGAAGACAACAGTTTTATATATAATAACTGGTTAACCAAAAGTTAGTATAAAACCCTTTTTAGTATAAAAGAGCCTACAGCAGGAACACACCTACAGTTTCAAAGCCATTAGCTTGGGAGACCACATGCCTTCCAGCACCATTTTGTAAGAGCCTAACTAAGGGGCCAGTGCCTATAGCAACCCTGACTACAAGCAGGAGGAGCTGCTGTATCAAGCCTGGCCTTTTCCTTGTGTTGCTATTTCTTCTCTGTCGTCTAACAGCTGCATCTCTGGTAAGATGTTTTTAAGTGAGATGCTACCACGCATGGCCACTCAGGAGCCACTCATCTGCCTGAAGGTGGTGCGAGGGAATACATGCTCCCATGAGCCATGCAGCATTCACTGCTGAGAAATCCTGAGTGTGCTGTGAGGGGCAAGCCAAAAAAAGTGCGTGGTAACAGGTGCCCACAGATCCCCTGCCCGTATGAACTAGGGCAGCCACCCACGCTAGCAGACAGGTCCCCTGCTCATAGGCACTGTGGGCGGGGTACATGGCCATTGTAAATCATAGGAACTGGTCGCAGGTGCTGGGGGGCCTGGTTCCCCAGGTTCTCACATCAGGACATACTCAATATTAAAGGCCAGCCCAGCATTCTTCCCCTTCCCCCATGGTCCATAGCAGGGTGAATCCCTCCCAGTCCCTACTCACTCCACCTGAGTGGCTGCTCCACAGCTGTGCCACTCAGCGGCCACAAACACCCATCAAGCCTTGCTCGTTTTACAACACCCTTAGAGGCAGCATAGTTATGGCTAAGGTGCTCTGGTGGCAGCCTGGCCAAAAGTGGGGCATTGTCCTCCGAAGGTGGGACCATTGGATTTTCCCCCAAAGTAGGGTGATGCCACCTAAGGAAGGAGTGTTGGGGGGCTATGGTATTGTTGCTTGTAGATAATTCACAGAATCATAGAACTGTAGGGTGAAAGGACTTAAAGGGTCATTTAGTCCAACCCCCTGCTCCAAGGCAGGATATACTCTGCTTACAGCAGTGCAGACAGATGCTTATCTGTTGGATTCAGACCGAATTTGACGCTGGATTGATGGCAGTAGGGGAGGAGCGCGGGGGGACGAAGGTCCCGTCTGGTCCATCTTTGTGGGGAGAGTTTCGGGAAGTGACGCCAGCCGATGCGGTGGGTGTCCTGGGGTCTGTGAGGGCCACGTGTTGTGAACTGGATCCGTGCACATCCTGGTTAATAAAAGCTTCCAGGGAGACGTTGGGGACGGTGCTGGCGAGGGTAGTGAATGCGTCCTTTCGGCAGGGGAGGTTGCCGCCCTGCCTTAAAGAGGCTGTGGTGCACCCCCTGCTGAAGAAACCATCTTTGGACGTGGATGCGCTCGCCAGCTACCGACCTGTCTCTAACCTTCCCTTTTTAGGGAAGGTTATTGAGCGGGCAGTGGCGCTCCAGCTCCAGGTTCATCTGGATAGCATCGGGCTCCTCGACCCTTTTCAATCTGGGTTCCACCCCGGCTATGGCACCGAGACGGCGTTGGTGGCCTTGGTAGACGACCTCCACCGGGAGATGGATGCAGGATGTTCAACATTTCTCATCTTGCTAGATCTTTCGGCCGCTTTTGACACCGTGGACCATGGGCTGCTGCTGAGACGACTGCGTGACCTGGGGGGTCTGGGCGGGACCGTTCTTGAATGGTTCCGCTCATTCCTCTCGGGGAGGAGCCAACGGGTAGTGTTGGGGGAGGAGACATCGTGCCCCCACGCTTTACCGTGTGGCGTTCCGCAGGGTTCGATCTTGTCTCCATTGTTGTTTAATATCTATATGCAGCCCTTGGGGGAGGTTGTGAGAGGGTTCGGGGTGCGATGTCACCAGTATGCTGATGATACTCAGCTGTACCTCTCCTTTTCTACTGACCCAGACCCTGCTATCTCGTTGCTATCCCAATGTTTGGAGGCCGTGGCGGATTGGATGCGGCTGAGCAGACTAAAGCTCAACCCAGATAAGACGGAGGTGATGTTGGTGGGGAGAGCGAAGGGGATGGTGACCCCCCTAGTTGGGGGGGTTCGCCCTCCTGTAGCTCAGCAGTTTCGGAGTCTGGGGGTAGTATTGGACGCAGACCTTCGTCTGGAGCAGCAGGTGGAGGCAGTCGCTAAGGCTGCCTTCCGCCAGCTTTATCTTGTGCGTAGGCTGCGTCCGTATGTCTCTGGCCCGGACCTGGCCTCCCTCATCCATGCCTTTGTCACCTCGAGGCTCGACTACTGCAACGCGCTCTATGTGGGGCTTCCCTTGTTCTTGGCTCGGAGACTGCAGCTGGTGCAGAATGCGGCGGCTCGTCTTCTTATGGGGACGGGCCGCCGGGAGCATATTACACC
Source organism: Sphenodon punctatus (assembly GCA_003113815.1). Taxonomy (NCBI): domain Eukaryota; kingdom Metazoa; phylum Chordata; class Lepidosauria; order Sphenodontia; family Sphenodontidae; genus Sphenodon; species Sphenodon punctatus. The sequence continues at coordinate 990,264 of QEPC01014606.1, read as the reverse complement.
GGTGCTCCGAGCTCTGCACTGGCTGCCGATAGTGTGCCGGGCCAAGTTCAAGGTCCTGGTGATGGTTTATAAAGCCCTACACGGTCTCAGCCCCTCATACCTTAGGGACTGCCTCGCCCTTCGCGCCCCAGAGCGGCTCCTGCGGTCTGCCGGGGGTGCCTTCCTGGAGGTCCCCCGTGTTAAGTGGGGGGCCACGATGGAGAGGGCATTCTCGGTAGTGGGACCGCAGCTGTGGAACTCCCTTCCTGAGGAAGCTCGCCTGGCCCCTAGCCTTTTAACATTTCGGCGAAACTGTAAGACCTGGCTGTTTGCCCAGGCCTTTGGGAGGGAGGGTAGGTAGGTAGGTTTTAGTCCCCTACCCATTTGTTTTGTGGGTTTTTTTCTAGCCCTGTTAATATTTAAAGTATTTATGATTGTTTTAAAATGATTTTAATGTATTTTATGATTATATTTTAATGATGGAAGCCGCCCCGAGCTGCGTTGCAGGAGGGGCGGGGTAAAAATTTATAAAATAAATAAAATAAATAAAAATTATCTGGCTGTGTTTTGAAAACATTCAAGAAAGGCAATTCCACAGCCTCCCTGAGCACCTTATGCCTTTGCCCAACAGTTCTTACAGCTAGGAAGTTTTTCCTGACGAAAACGCAGAGACTGCTTAGAATAGTCCTAGACAATGGGTGTTTTTACACACACATTTCTCCTGCATGTTTGCTGTTACATCCTGAACTTTCTGTGTGTCTAAATTACTCACCCAGATCTTAAACATCTGACTCTGAACTTCTGCACAGCTCTTCTCCCAGACCTTTTGTGTGTAAAAAGTTTGTTCTTCTGGTAAACTGCTTTGCTCCAGGCAGCTGTGATCACTTGGTTTCCATGGTAACCTGTCACATCTACAGCTGCAGCTACTTTAGGCTGCCTCAGGGCAGTGCGTGCGTGAAAAATGCATCCGGAACTTACTTGTGGACTTGTAAACTCAGAAGATTGAAAAATCCAGAACTTTAAGGTGCGTGTACAAATGTCCAGTGACACCAGAGACTGTATCTCCCAGCAGGCTTTGCCCTGACAGAGCCTACTAGTTGCTGGGAAGAGAAACCCATGATGCTGGATTGCTATAAATGAAAATAACTACATCTCCCAGCAGGCAGTACGGGGAAAGAGAAAGCCAGGGCAAAGGGTAAGAATTCATCTTTTGACTGAGAAAAAGGGAGTGTCTCCATCACAAGGAGAAGGCTGGAGGAACCAGCATTCCTGCCAGAGAGCCAGAAACAAGAGAGAGAGACTGTAGCTGGATTTGAGACCAGCAGAGTGGCTCCAGGGAAGCCAAATCTAGCTCCTTCTAGTACCTCACTCAGGCTTGAAGGCTATACCTGCCAACTTCATGGTACTCTCTTACCCCTGCAAGGCTATCACAGTTATTCAGAGAGTGAGTACAGGAGCATCTGGGCCCTGTCTCTAACTGCTTGAACTCCATCTGCTTTGGGGAAATCAAAAGACCTGGGATAGATGGGGCTGTGAGATTTAGGTTAATCTGAAGGCCCAGATTTAGGAGCTGGACAGATCCTTGTGTGAAACAGCTCAAGTCTTATGCATTTGAAATATTGCCTTTTACCCTGAATGCTCTGAAGCCAGCCAGGACTTGAGCTAATGTGGGAAAGATAGGGCGGATTGCATATGTTCTGAGACCTTCAATTGGGCTAACCATGCCATGTTCAAGTTTTTGTCATTTTATATCTTGGTTTGTCTCCTATTTGTAACTTTATGCCTTTTATCCTGGGGACTCTGTACCTATTCTCCCCCTTGAACAAATGTTTATCTTTTGGGGGGCTGTTATTAGAGCAAGAGACTGAGGAATTCTGCTTTGAAAAGCCAGTGGTACAGGAAGATCTGGAATGTGTCAAACAAGAATCAAGGTAAGTAAGAAAAGAACCAGTCAAGTCATAATTAAAGATCCAGTGTTCTCAATCACCCCCACCCACCTTTCACACTCTTGCTCAACTGTGATGCATTTAAAGGAAAAAGTCATTTTTAAAAAGTTATAATAGGGTGAGGAAGAACTAATCAAAGCCATGGTCTTTCATCGTTTCAAAAACTACATTAGAGCCATGTAAACCTTTAGTTATGGAATCTGGAGTCATGCAGAATTTGTCTGCAGATACACCCACATGCATTCATATCCCAGGCCTCTGGAGGGGAGGGGAGAGGAAGGTCCCAGCAGGTGCTCCCTGGAGGATTCAGCTGAAGAGAGGAATTACAGGGTGTTTAACAGATCCATTTTTCCAGGGCTGCCCTGTGAGAAACCCTGTAGGTAACTCTCCCTCTCCCTCCCACTACCCTGTATTGCACTACCCAGAACACCGGTGGGGTGCTAATGCTCCTGGTCCTTACAGCACTGTGCCCATCTACATTAAGAGTCCCAGGCTGAGGCTTGCAGTGTGGATGGGTGAGGGGATGCTGGTGTCTTTCATCTCCATGCAAATTGTTCTGGAGCAGATTACACTTGCTCCTCTGGCAGTAAGTGTGCTGCTAAACCATTTCAAGCCTTTCTAAAAACACAGCTCTGAAGAGGCAAACTCCTTCCACATAATTATTCTCGCCTTGCCCTTCCTGCTTCATTGTCCCATCGCAAGCAGCTATCCCGCGTTCTTGTGAGACATTAACACAGCCGCCAAAAGCTGTGCGCTCCACAACCTATTTTACCTGTCAATACAAGCAATGTGATTCGATGAGCTTTTAGTGCTGATGCCAGTTCTTAGATAGCAAGGCCCATTCACTTCAGTTGGACTTGTCCTGGTGCTAAGTGCCCTGGGGATCAGACTCTGAAGGCAGTCATAAAGGCTAGAAGGAGTGCAGATTGAAATACATGTGCTGCTAATTGTATAGTGCAGGATAATGCTCTTCTGCAGTTCTAAAAATGTCACTCTTGAGAATAACCTAAGAAGCACTAATCCTTGTATTTTTAGGCCCTGGGTGCCAGGCATAAAGGAACGGATCTCAAGACTTTCCTTGTTGCTTGGTTTAATGAGGTATTGGATTTACCTAAGGAATTTAAATGAATGATTGATGAAGTGTTTAGAATTCTTTAGGCTCATAAAGATCAAAGACAAAATGAATCAATCTGAGATAATTATTTTTGAGACTATGCTGACAGCTGTTGAACTTTATTCTTGCTCAGTTCATGAAGAATTGTTCTTCTGGAAACACTTAAACTAAACAAAAATCTTGTTTGCCAAGGAAATAAAATGTTGGTTTTTCTGAGCATTTTGAAATGAGCACTGGCCTCAAAGTGAGGAGAAAATGTGGGTTTTTTTGTTGTTTTGTTTTTAATTGAAACAGCACTGTCCTACCCTGTTTTCTCTTTAGAGCAGAGGAAATCTGCCTTGGTGTGAGGATTCCTGGACATTCTTCTTGGGACTCGGCTCTGAATCTTTTTCTTTCTTTTTTTTAATATACATTTTTGCTTTATTGATCAAAGAAGAATGTACAAATGCACATATTTTGTATCATTACATATTTTCATAACACATATTTCCTGCCCCATACAGTCTCCAAAAATGTACATTCTAAACCTTTAGGAACATTTTTTTCCGTATTGGTTTGTATAATATTCATTTTTGGTAGTCAGTTGCGTTACAGTCAATTGCAGACTTCAGCTGGACTTTGTACTATCATTAGGTGTTGAAATATGACAGGGCTATGGTCTGCCTGGGCCTGCGCCTCACTCCTCACGTCTGTTTCCAGGCTGCCAGGCGTGGGCCTGGTACAGACCCCGTCAGGGGAGGCAGCTAACCCAGAAGGAACCGGACCTACGGTCCAGACCCAAGGGCCACCCAGGCGGACCATAGCAGGCCAAACCAAATGGGGTACATCTCTTTCCACACCAGCCCCTCCTTGCGTGGGGGGTTTGCCATGGCTGCCTGTTGTTGGAATCGGACACCGGACGCAGCACAGGGGTAGGGTCAGCTGGCTGCACGTCACTCCTGCTCTTACTCCCCCTCCCCTTCCCGGCTGGGTCAGGCCAGGGAAATGTTTATTCTGTTCCCCAACCTGTCTCAGCCGAGAGCGGCCTCCCCAAAATGGCATGCTGGCTGCGTGTTTGTTTTTACCTATTGACTCCTTTCTTAAAACGAAAAGATACCAAAGTGACAGGCATATAAGAAACACAGAAGACCAACAGAGACCAAGAGATGAGTGGATACTTCATATTTGCCTACAGCAGGTGTGGACAAAGTTCCCAACCCCAAGAGCCATGTATCAAAATCTTCATGTGGCCAAAAGCCACAAGAACACATGCATCCCCCTTTGAAATGTATCAGAGGCTGAGCCTCTCCTGCTTTGGAACTGGCTGCTGAGATTCTGATGAACAGCAGCAACTCAGCTGCTGAGACTTGGGTATAGTGAAGACACAGGACCAACAAGGCAGTGTGGGGACTGGGATTGGCCCTGGCCAAGAGCCACATTTAAAGTGCCCAAGAGCCACAAGGCAAAGTTTGCCCTCCTGTGGCCTACAGCGCGGCAAGTTGAGAGCACATGTTGTGCCAAGCTAGAGCAGCGTATAGTGCACATACACACACACGTGCACCAAGTATTGTTGATTATACGACGCATTAAAAAAAAATAAAACCATAAACTTTTTTTTCTCAACTTTTTTTTAAAATGGGCTTGGGCAAGCAAAGGGCAGCATAGAAGCTAGGACTCTTGGCACAACTGTCCCAAAGCAGAGCAGCTGAACCACAGCAGATGGGCCCATAACTCTGAACTTTCTTAGGAACCCTTCGCCGCCGCCTCTAGCGGTGAAGGGCGATTGTCTCGCCCCCCCCTTCACCACGAGGGACGGTGAGCTGGGGGATCATCCCCTGAAGCCCGCAGCTGGAGGATACACTCCCCACCCCCCTTCGTCGCCGCATGCAGCAAGAGGCTCTGCGGTGGATGAGTGGAAGGGGGGGGAGGGGCCGAAGAGCGGCACAACTGCCCGCATGGCGGGAATCCTCTCTGGACCCGGCGAGGGTTGCTAGGCAGCCCTGGCCGGGAGAAGCGCTGGAGCACAATTTGATTGGTGCACCGCCCAGAAGGGGCGGTGCAATGACAGAATTTTGCCGCTCGTCTCCTCAGTTGGAAACGGGCGGCGATCAGAGCAGCACCCTCCCACCCGCCCATTCAACACTATGGCTGTGCGGTCGCTTAGAAGGGCCAGGAAGGAATTTTTGGCGAGCAACAATATTGGCCTGTAGTTGTTCGTTTTTTCGCCTTCCTCATAGTGTTGTGGGTACCAATTTGGCTGATTGAAGTTCCCAGTTATGATGTTCTGTTATGCTGCCACACACTTCGAATTGTCGCACTCTTGCAGGGGTCCAGCACCTGGGTTAGGTAGGTTAGGAATCTTGATTGGGCATCTCCATAAGAGATGAGGGGAGCTCAGCCGCAATGGCATGTTATGGCAAGCGGAGGAGTCAACCCCTTGGGAGAGGGGACCGCGAAGGCCGTAGGGACATGTACTGACCCCGGCTTGAGGGTACTCTTCTCCTTCCCAGGCCCAAGGGCCCTGGTCCCCTTCTCATGAATTCCGTAGTGAGAAGGGGAGACGTTCATAAAGTTAAGAGGGATTGGTACCTGATGGTATATTGGGCCAATCCCAGAGTTGTAGTGATAACTTCGTTAAGGGTGCTGGACCCAATTCACTTGAGCGAATTTCCTCCCACCATTACAATTTCGGACAGAGAATTTATTAAATAAAGAGTGCGGCCTTTTAAAATCCAACCTTGGTTGTCGTGTCATCTTTGGGGAAAGGGGGGTGTGTGCGCCGACAAACAAATGTTATTCCTGCTAGTAGCAGATTAATGTTCCTGGTTGACAAGGAACATTGTTGTTAGAAAGGAACAATGTCCTTATGGTTAAGGCAATGAACCTGAGGATCAGGAGATACAAGATCTGTTAAAGCTGGGAATCTCCTTGTCCTGGGAAAAAAAGCCCAGGAACAAACATCACAAAGCTTTGTCCCCACAGAAAAGAATTAAGAGGACTGTTTGGTTGGAGTCACAGCCAAGGGGCTGGGTGTTCTCTTCAGCCAGCCCAGTGTCTCTCCAGGAGGCAGCCAAGTTCTCCAGAGAAAGCAGCAGAAGCCAGGCTCTTGTCTTCCAGAGAGCCAACCCTCGGAATGGATGCTTAAAATCAGCAGGAAAAGGAGACAACCCGTATATTCTCTCTCACCTCTAAAATGTGTGTGTGGGGGGGTCCTGCCTCTTAATTCTGTGTGGTACTGCCAGCCCCCAGGAGAGGCAACATAGAACATTCTACAGTTGAGTATGTAAATACTAGGACCCTGGTCAGAACCTTCCAGCAAGGTGCTTGCATTTCCTCTGAAGCCCCTGCTTTGCACAGCAATTCCCCATGCTCTCTGTTAAAGCGATATGTGCATGTAGCCCATTCACAATGCTGACTGAGGGTTAGACCTCCCTCCATGAAGCACATGCACGAGCAGATAATCCAGCTCAGTTTACCTCGGCTCGGCGTACCTGGCAGCACGCTACTGTGCAATGGCCAAATATCAGAAGAGTTTGTGGTTCATTAGGACCGGATTAATTCAGGCTGACTGCCTGTCTCTGTGTAAATAGGGCACCAGAGGTTAGAAAGTATTAAGTACCTTACACATCCGCTTGCATAATGCAGAAAGCTACTGGAGATGCCGCTGCTGTGGCCAGAAATGGTGGGTAAAACTATGTAGCCTGGAAAACTTTTTAAATTCTTTTTATCTTCACAAAACAGAGAAAAAATATTTTAAAAGGTCCAAGGGGCCATTAACAGTAGACCAATTGTGCATGCACCAGTATGTTAGTGGAGGTCTGCAAAATATTGAGGATTTTAAACTTTAACCTCATTTCTTTGAGTGATAGTTAATCGTCTCATTCTTTAACTCTGGCAATGGCTACCTTACTCTCCAGTTTTATCTTAGCTGCTCTTGTGCTTAATTTTGCTGGTTCCTGTTTACACCAGAATTGAAGCACTGCATGAATCATGTGTACATGCATAATTCTACATAGCATTGTAGCTTTAGCATGGCGCCTGAGTGGAAGCTTTGACAATGTCTTCGATAAAATGAGTGCGTGCTCTGCCAATGACTTCTGAGGTGGCAGGATCAAGCCCTTTTGCTTATACCCAGTCTCTAGCATTTACAGGACAATGGGATTGTTCTTTGTGGGTACAGAACATTGGTTCCGATTAGTCTTCGGTCACTGTAAGCCTGTAACCTAGGCTCAGGAAGAAAGCAACGTGGTGCTGCTTTGTTTCTCCCTTCCATTTTAGAAGATGGCTGCAGTGCACGGTCCCAAGAGACTGTTAAGAAAATTCTGAAAATTTCAGCATGCTTTTTTGTTAAAAGAGCAAGTCTATAGGCCCTATGCTTGGGGGAAGAATATGAAAACATGACTGCAGTGCTACCTAACGGCTCAAAAACCAAAAGGCTTAGAAAAAGACCCCACATTTTGTTAATTTTAAAATATAATTTTTAAACCAGTCTCATGATTGATTTCAAGGGCCTGATTCATGACTTTGGAAGAGCTGAACATGGCAATGCCAGGGCTTTCATTCACCCTGCCAGGTGAGACATTCCTCACATCATGCCAAGCGCCCACTCCCTCATGACCCCTGCAGGCAGCAGCGTTGGCTCAAAGAATTAATCCCCTGCCAACGCCGCCTTCTGCATGGAATATTGTGCTGGTGACATGGAGATGCCCATACCCCACCGGGAACCTCTGCCACCAGCAATGTCAAAGATCCACGCTGACGGTCAGTATAACGCGTGTCCCACCAACTGCAGCCTAGTGTCAGTGAATAAAACCTGTTAGTAGCTAGCCTGCCTACAAATGTAAGCTGTGCCTCTCCCCATCCCCTCCCAGCAAACAGTACAGTACAAAGGATACCGACGACTCCTCAAATACAAAGAGATAGTGATATACCAGATTTTACATATTCATGGTTATAACATTTTACTGGATGTAGCAAATTAAGGAGGACATTCTCTCTGTGGTTTAATAACACCATTGTTGTCTAAGTGATGTTTACAATTGATTAAATAAGCGAAACAGGACGATAAAGCTCTGGAGAAATATATATATATATAGTTTTTAGGTGTAAAAAAACCTCTGAATTAAAAGCAACCACTTATCTTCATGGAAAACTTTGAAACCCATCTTTGCCGGTGCAGTTGTGTCATGTATCTTAATTTCTTTTTTTATGACTAGCACATTTATGCAATTACTAGGGCCATTTATATAATAAGGGGATATTAGTTCCTTACGACTTCATCTGCTCTGGCAGCTTATTCCTCACTTAGTTATAATCTTTTTGTGACATCACACTGGTCACTGTAGCAATGAATGTGATGTCACCAACAAAGGATTATGACTTCAAGTGGGGCGTAAGCTGCAAGAGCAGATCAACTCTTAAAGAGTAAAGATCCTGCTTTGACGTAAATCTCCCTAGTAATGAAAGAGGAAGAGCCATACCAGCTCTCTTCCCTAAAACCGGTGAAATTGCAGCAGGATTCAAAGCTTTTCCGCAAGGAATCAGCTGATCTTGAAAGACCTAGTCCTACTACTAAAAATCAACCCAAGTTTTGCCATTGACTTCAAAGAGAGTCATTTTTAACCCATTGATAAGAGCTGGGCCCTAATCAATGGTTTAAAAATAGAGCTGGGCCAGACCTGCAAAATGTTTTGGCCCTTGGGTGATGAGTGGGGAATGGGGATTAAGAAACTGCAGAGGGGGAAAAGGGATAAGCCCTGTTGGTAATCTTCTGATACAGTCTGAACTTTCCCAGAATCCTGGTCCTTTGAAACACAATATTTTTTTCCTAATTTGAACCAAGGGCACTAAGTGTTTGTACAGTTTTCTCCAGTTGAAGATTATGTACTCAATATTCATCTGTCCAGTCCATCCTCCTTTCATAAGCAGGACAGATAGGATACTACTATGGTGCTTTATAGTAAACTTCAGTGCATAGTGGGATCTGAACGCTGAGTTTATGCTTTTGAAACTGAAATTTTCTAACTGATGATGGAGTTTGTTTCTTTTGTTGAGACAGATTCATAGTTTTCAACCAGCTCTTCTCTTAACTTTGGTTTTTCAAAATCTTTTCTGGACCCAATTCTGCTTTCAAATACATTGTTCCACATCTGAGATTACATTTGGTGTAAATAATGAATTTAGGAGTTACTTTAGGTCTACACTGATGTCTGACCCAGAAGAGGCTGTGAGAGAGAAACCTGAAAACACCACCTCTGAATTTCTACCACCCCAACTCTGCCTGGATCCCTGTCCTCATTTCACAGGCATCTAGCTCTTTTTCAGCATTTGTGTTGTACAGTGTTTGTTGTTCCTCTCCTTGTTTGTTAATGAGCCTATCTCCTCTTGTTACATTGATAAAAGCCCTCCTCAATAACTCCTTTGATTGATTGATGCCTCTATCTGTTTCCTGATGGAAAAAGTAAGTTTTTAGGAGGGATTGAAGGTCAGCATACATCTTCAGAGAGAGAGATCCAGATGTATGGGGCAGCATGGGAGAAGGGGTGAAGATGATTTAGGGTGTTTTTAAATGAACACCCTAAAACATCTTCAAGAAGAAACATCTCAATTAAAAACACTCTAAATTGTCTTCACCCCTTTTCCCATGAGCCTACCCCACATGGCCACCTAGCAGTCACGCTCTGGTTGCCTGTCTGAAGGTGGTGCAGGGGGATGCATGGTCCCGTGAGCCACTCAGCACCCATTCATGGCAACTCATGGAGCACTTCCGAGAAATCCAGAGTGCTTTGTACGGGGCAAGCCAAAAAGCTGCGTGGCAACCGGCAGCTATGTATCCCCTGCCCGTACAAACAGCGGCAACCAGCCACGTCCGCAGACAGGTTCCCTAGTACTGTGGGCGGGGGACACGCCCTTTGCAAGTCACAGGAACAGGCCTCAAGCACTGGGGAGCCCGGGTCCCCCAGCACTCACGCTGCGACATTTCAGTTTCAAAGACCAGCCCGGCGAACTTCCATCTTCTCCAGGTCTGTGGTAGAGGGAGTGTGAGGCGGCTGCCACGGTAGCCACACTGGGAGCCACCCATTCAAATTGCTCCCCACACACTCCACCTGAGTGACTTTTCCGCAGCTGTGCCACTCAGCGGTCATGGTCAGCCACACACACACACCCGTGGCTCTAGGGTGGTGGCAGAGGAGTAGCAAAGTTCCCAGGTTGGAACATAGCAGGAAACGAAGGAAGAAAGATAGGGAGAATCGAGGTAATGAAGAGCCTTGAAGACAAGGACAAGGACTTTGTGCTGGATGTGAAGGGGGAGAAGAAGTCAGCAGAGGATTGAAAGAAAGGGCTGAACATGATCAAAATGGTGGGTGAGGTGCGTGACCTTGGGCGCTTTCTGACATTACAAAATGCACACCCTTCGGCTCCACGAGAAACTCCAAGAGGCAAATGCTGCGTGGCTTTTGTCATGTTGGAGAACAAAGCCATGTGGCTGTGGCACTGATCGTGTGGAGGATGCAGAGTTGGAAAATTGAGCTCTGCATCCTCCACATGATCGGAGTCAAAGCTGCCCGACTTTGCTTTCCCACATGACAAAAGTCACGTAACATTTGCCTCCTGGGTTTTTCCCCCAGAGGCACAGGGTGCGCGTTTTGTAACAGTGGAAATGGTCCATTGGCGGCGGAGTGTTGAACAGAAGTGAGGGTCAAGGTGAGAGCAGGGAAGACCAGTAAGAAGGAAGTTGCAGTAGTTAAGCTAAGAGATGGCTAGCAGGGATGGGCATCTGAAGGGAATTACGGATCCGTATTATGGATCTGTAATTAAATCAATTAATTGCTTTAATTGCAGGTGGTGCAGAATGCTGCGGCCCGTCTCCTTATGGGGGCGGGTCGCAGGGAGCGCATGACACTAGTCAGGCTCTGCACTGGCTGCCTATAAAGTACCGGACCAGGTTCAAGGTGCTGGTTTTAACCTTTAAAGCCCTTCACGGCCTGGTCCCTGCTTATCTGCGGGACCGCCTCACTCCCCATGTGCTCGTGTGACCCTTGAGATCTTCCATAGGAGCCTTTTTGGAGGTTCCCCGGGCGAGGCAGGTGGCCACTGATTTTAGATCTTTCGGCATGTATGTAAGGCCTGGTTGTTCCGTCAGGCTTTTGGCGAGGGGTGGGGGTTTCCCCCACATATTGTCCCCGCTTCTCCCCTCAGCCTTCTCCTCCTCCTCATCCCCTGACTCTTCCATCTTGGCTTTCAATGCCTCTCTCACCTTCACCGTCTCCTCCCTTGCCCCCCTCTCCTCCTTCCTCGCCTGCACCCAAAACCTCTGTCCTTGGCTCACCCCCAGTATCTGTTACCTCCACTCCTGCACCCGTGCTGCTGAATGCCTCTGGCGCAAATCCCACTCTCACGCTGACTTTGTTTTTAAAATTGTTTTTTAAAAAATTATATTTTTATTGAATGTTGTTCGTCGCCCTGGGCTGCCCTGAGGGCAGGAGGTGTGAGATATAAATTTTAAATAAATTTTAAAAAAAAATAATAATAATTTAAAATTAAAAAATCTTTTACAAAAATAACTCTATGTGCAAATGGCCACTGGACTGTTCTGCATATGCGTGAGCTTCTCCAGAATGGTGGTGGTAGCATCACTGCCATTTTGAAAAAGGGCAGCCAGTTGTGCATGCACAAAATGGCCACTGTGCATGTGCAGACTGACTGCCCTTTTCCAGAAAGGTGTTGGCAAAAGGCGTGCACAGAACGGTCCAGTGGCCATTTTGCTCATGTGTGGTTTTTTTTTTAATTTAACAGATTTTAAACCAAAGCACAACACACCTGTTGTGGTTCGGCATGTAGATTAATCCGTAACTGCCCGTTATGAGTAGTTACAGATTAATTAATACAAATCATGACACCCATCCCTAATGATAACTAGAGCATGGACTAGACTCTCGGCAGAGGAGGCAGTAAGAGAGAGCCAGATTTTAGCAATGGTATGCAGAGAGAAGCAACAGAGTGAATCTGACCCCACTTTTAAACAAGGCTCTGAAAAGCGCCTACTGCGCCCCGCGTTGAGAGAAAAGCCATGTGGGGAATGTTTACATGCTCCCCACGCTGCCGGAAGTGACGTGCTCCCTGTTGCCAGCAGCAGCAGCGGCTGAAGATGCGGTGCTTTGAAGAGGTGCGTTCTGAAAGCCTCACTTTTCAGGCTTTCAGAACGCGTCTCTTCAAAGCACCATCCGCTCCCCTAATCTGCCTTGGCTCGCCTAATCTGGCCAGCTAAACCTCCCCAGCCACAGTGGATGGAGAGAAGTTGATGACTGAGAGGGAATATAATAGAAGTTCATAAAATGAGTGGTGTGGAACATGTAACTAGGGAGCAGTTACTTACCCTCTCTAACAGTACTAGAACAAGGGGACACTCCATGAAATTAACTGACAGCAGATTTAAAACAAATGAGAGAGTATTTTTTTCACTTGGTGCACAATTAATATGTGGAATTTGCAGCCAAAGGAAGTGGTCAAGGCCGGTAGCGTAGCTAGTCTTAAAAAGGGGCTGGTTAAGTTCTTGGAGAATAGGTCCATTAATGGCTATTAGCCAAGTAGGTTTGGGGGATGTAACCTCTTACTATTGGGGGCTGGAACAACAGGGAATAGATTGTCCATTGTGGCATCTAGGAGCTGGCAAGTACATTTTGAGTCTGCCTTGGGTCAGGCAAAAAAACCTTCTTGCACCATCCAGAGTTATTTTTTCTCCAAGGGTGGCAGACTTGTTAAACCAGCTATCCGCCTATTTAGAGCTAAGGCAGTGGGCCGGCTCCTATATGCATTCCCCGTTTGGGGTTTGGCCTTTCTAAACACCATTGATTCTCTTCAGAACAAATTTCTTCTGACAATATTGAAGGTACCAAGAGGTACCCCTCAGGCCCTGCTGAGGTCGGAGACCGCTTCCTCTCCTTTGAAGTCCCAGGTGCTTCTTGTATGTATCAAATATTGGATGAGGATTTATTTATTTCCCTCTAAATTTAATTCTCTTATTAATTTGACTACTAAGTTACCGGGAACCAACTTATGGAGTGAGGCTGTTGAAAAGGAAGTAGGAAACTTGGTTTTTTTCAGACTTTTCCTTCTCTCTTATGACCTCAAGGGTGCAGTAGCACTGGTGAAGCAGAGGATTAGTGATCAGGAAAGGCAATATGAGTCATCAGCTCTGTTAAACCAGAGAGTGGCTCCCCTTTATGTTAAGCTCAGTCCTAGTGGGAGAGAGCCCACCTACCTTTCGCATTGGCTCGACTGGCGTAAAAAGCACACGTTTCTGCTTTTTCAATTCAGTTCATTTCCGTCAGCCAATCTTAATGGTAGGTTCCTAGGATTACCAAAAGAAGTCAGGCTTTGCCCGAATTGCCTACTTGGGCAGGTGGAAGATCTAAGACATGTAATATTTATCTGTCCGATCTATGCTGCCCTGAGGTCAAAATATCTTGACCAGCTACTATATAATAATTCCCCGGCAAATTATGACACAATACTGGCCCGAATGTTCTGTGCCAAGGATACCTATATTTCTAGATCTATGGCTTCCTTTTGTGCTGGTGTCTTAGATATTAAATGGAGACAGTTTCTTGGGGTGAGGTAAATGTGAAAGCGCAGTAGAAGCTGACTGTAATACATATTGTTTATTTAGCTATGATTCTTCAGTTGTATCGTTGGAGATTATGTAGTTGATTTGTTTGGATATTTTGATGTTTTAATTATGTTGAATGTTTATTTTTATGTTAAACTTGTATGGCAAGTTTGAAATGACCTTAGGGTCTCTCAATAAATTATTATTATTATTATAATATATGGGCTTAAGCAGGCCTCCAGAGCGTGGAACACTAAAATAAACAAGGTGCTCAGGAGGGAAATTTTTACCAGGAGCAAAGCAGATCCCTGCTTATACACAAAGAACTGGTGAGGTTGCAGCTCGTCTGCATACGCTCCCAGCATCCTCGGCTGTCATTGCTTGAGGACACCACGACTCTCCTGGGGCTTGGCCTTCCTGCCACCCCAAGCTCCACCGACCAGCGGGCCAAGAACTGGTGAGGTTGCAGCTCATCTGCATACGCTCCCAGCATCCTCAGCTGTCATTGCTTGAGGACACCACGACTCTCCTGGGGCTTGGCCTTCCTGCCACCCCAAGCTCCACCGACCA
>QEPC01014606.1:947101-972148 GCA_003113815.1 Sphenodon punctatus | reverse complement strand
CAATAGAAGAGATGATAGAAAGTTTCGGCATGGGGGGTGCGAAGGCAGCAAATATCCCTATGGAAACCAGCTACCCAAAGGAGATCAAAGAACCGAGCTTATTGCTGCCAGACAATAAGCAATACAGAAAGGCAATAGGAAAGTTCTTGTACGTTGCCACAATCACAAGGCCTGACATTGCAGTGGCAATAGGTATACTGTGTAGACAAGTCTCAGCCCCAACCCAAAGGGATTGGAACGCAGTGAAGAGGGTCTTACGGTACCTGAAAGGGACTGTGCACCTCAAGCTACAGCTCCCAGCAACTTCCATGTCAGACCCGATAGGGTACATGGACGCAGATTGGGATGGAGATCATTCGGACCGAACATCTACCAGTGGGTACCCATTTTTGTTTGGCGGAGGACCCATCAGCTGGTGCAGTAGGAAACAAGCCTCTGCGACACTTTCCTCTACGGAGGCAGAGTACGTGGCAGCGGCACACGCTAGCCAAGAAGTTATCTGGTTGTGACAGCTTCTGAACGATCTGGGGCAAAGATTGGACAGACTCACGCCGATCCTGGAAGACAACCAAGGATGTATAGCGCTGGCGCAAACAGAATCAACCCCAGAACCAAGCACATTGATGTAAAATACCATTTCCTGAAAGACTCACAGGAACAAGGGCTCGTAGATCTGCAATACTGTCCTGCAGAGGACATGACAGCGGATGTGTTCACGAAGCCACTAGCAGGGGAACACCATCACAAGCTATTAAGAAGAACGAACCAGGTTGAGAATGGGTGTTGGATTGTGCAACAGTCACAAGTAAAAGCCCATTGCAAGCCCTGCAAGTTTAATATGGGGTTTGTCCAGTAGGGGGAGGGTCAGGGGATGAAACAGGTTTTTTTCTCTCCTTGTCTCTTCTCTCTCTGTCCTCCATCTTGTCCCATGCAGTCTGTGCAGTATGGAAGCATGTCTTCTGAGCTCTTAGTAAAGTTCTCTTTTGAAGAAACTTCTGCTGCGTGTTATTGAACAGAAAGCTAACTCTACAATAAAAAACACCCCTCTCCTCTCTCTCTCCCTTCTCGGTTTCCCTCAATGGGGTCACCATCCAACACATAGCCTGGGGTTCATCTTTGGGCCTCTTTAAACAAGTGGGATTTCTCCTGCAGTTTAAACCTGTGACTCTGGGAAACCTCCACGGGGGAGGGGGGGGGGCTTTAGACACTCCTGTGAACCGGAAGTCGCCTGGGTGCCATTAGAAACAGCAGCACCACACAACTCCCAGATGTGTTGAGACCTCAATAATTTGGTGGGCATAGATAAGACCTCGATAATTTGGTGGGGACTGGAGAGAGAAGGAGTTCAGTCTTGGCCAGTAGCTACAAGTTATGCGGTGCCATTAGAAACAGTGGTGCCACGCGACTCCTGGGTGTTTTGAGACGCGGCATAGATAAGACCTCGATTACGGGAGGAGCATCTGAAGCCCCCCCACGGGGTTGTCCCAGCGGTGCCATTTAAAACTGCGGGAGAAATCCTGCTTCTTTAAAAAGGCCCTTTGACTCCTCCCTCTCCTTCCAATCTGTTGCTGAATCCAGTCATCTCTCCCTGCACAACATTGTTAAGACACGGCCTTTCCTTACTATCTCAGCTCCACTGCTAAAACCCTGGTCCGTGCTCTGGTCATCTCTTGTCTTGTCTACTGCAACCACCTCCTTACTGGCCTTCCCCACTCTCACCCTACCCCTCACTTCTGTGCAAAACTCAGGTCATTCACCTTGCCTGCTGCTTTGATCACTTGCAGCCCCTCCACTGGCTCCCTCAACCTGAATGCATTCAGCACAAGCTCCTTGTCTTTACCTACAAGACTCTTCATGGCTTTGCCCCTTCCTGTCTCTCTGCACTCGTTTCCTGCTACACTCCTCTCTGGGAGCTCTGCTCCTCCTCTGCCACCACCCTTGCTCCCTCCCCCAAAATATTCACTCCGCTTCCTCCCTCCCAGCCTTCAAATTAAAAGCTACCTCTTCCATCAGGCTTTCCCTAGCTCCTCATCTCCCTAGTTCACTTACTGATTTACCCAAGCTCCCCATCTTGTGTGTAACAGCTAAGCATGTGTACCTGTGACTTCTCCACTTCCTCAATGTATCTTCATCTCTCCCTCTGTTCCCCCATCCCTCATCTCCTCTCCCTCGTCTCCCCTAGATTGCAAGCCCTTTGGGGCAGGGACCCTGTCTATATTTAATAATATAAAGCACTAGGTGCACTGCTGTTGCTATATAAATGTCTGTGTGGGTTCTTTGATGCATATTAAAATTGAGGCTCATTCTGACGCTTTTCCCAGTCAGATATTCATAGGGTCTAGCTCCTGCATAGTAGATTCTCTGGTGTGTACGAAGGCTTGAGCTCGCCCTGTTGCAGTTCCTGGTATGGGCACATGTAATGTTTCTCTCCTGTGTGGATTCTTTATTTTTAAAATAGTAAACTTTAAGAATGAAAGATTGCACACAATGTCCCCTGACGTAAAACAGATTTGCACACTTGACCCACCAGTTTTCTGCCACCTGACTTACAGGAGCAACTTCTGGTTTCCGCTTTTTAATTTGCTCACAGACCTTTGCATAGTGCTCACCTAGCTTTACATGCACCAACACTGTGTAGTTTTTAAATCTGTATTCAGTGGTATTTGTTTCCAATTGTGTATTCCATAGTAAGGTATCAAACTTTAACAGTGGTTCCACACCATCAGCCTAAAAGTCCACTGCCCACCACTGCTGAAACATGCAACTTCCAGGGAGGAATGGGATTATGTTTGTTGTAACCAGTGTTGAGGTACCCTGCATTTGAGGGGGGGGGGGCGTTATGTAGAGGTAATTCCACAGCCAGGTGGGGGGTGTTCTTAGTGGAGCCTTGTGCTGAACAAGGGAAGGGAAGAACTGGTGATAAGGTTCTGAGGAACTGTGCGAGTCTGGTGAGTGGTTTTGGGGGCTGGGGTGGGGTGGGAAGAACTGAGACACCGGCTTCAAGAAAAGGCTCACTGCCAGCGTGCCCTGTCATAGGGCCCCACATCCTTCAGCCTGTGCCTGCTTAGAATGATATTTTCCTAGAGTGAGGAGGTGATTGTAAAGTTGCACTCACAAGGGAACAATATTTGCCAAGGTATGTAACTTAGAATGCAGTTTGAGTAAATTATTATTTTCTACTTTTTTACAAATTAGGGACAAAAAACTGCCTGCCTGCCTGCCTGCCTGAGCTGAGGAGCCCTGCTGACTCCTGCTGGACTACCTGCACATATAGAGCAAGCAAGCAGGGTTTCTCTATTGCACAGCTGAAACTCTAAAACAAGAGGGGTTGGTTTTGCACTTCGAATACTAGAGTATTTAAAAGTTTAGCTGCTCTCCATTTAGTCTTCTCTAGCTGCGTATATTTCTTTTTCCTTCATGAGAATAAAGAATAAATTGAAAACCTTGCTGCTTGGGATGAGGTTACAAATAAGGACATGAATTGCCTAGGATTTCTAAATAAAGTTTCGGAGCAAAAGAGGAATTTTGTTCCTGGTACAGTGAGCCTGTTCTCCTTCCCTTTGTGACGGAAGAATCAATGGAATTCATAAACTGGGGGTAGGGAAGAGACAGGAGACACCTTTCTCAGGACAAGCTGCTCACAAGTCTAATGAGGCTCAAGGGGTGCTGGGAAGGCAGTTGCTGACTCTAACGCCATGTGTACCTTTTTGTTCCTTCCCTTGGATTTGCTGGCAAGACCATGCCTGGCTCTCTACAGTCTGTAGCCTACAGGAATTTGGAGAGAGTGGTACAGACATCGCCGACAGAGACTGCGATCACTGACTATCCCTTTAAATGCAGTCTCATGACTTAGACCTTACTCCACTACATATTAAAGAAGGGGACAGATGCACATCCAGACCTAGATCCAGTTGACACACACAGAGGAGGACCCATCAAGGCAAGAGACCGAGTTACATTTACTGTGAGTAAATATGAGAAATTAGTCTGCTCTCTAGAGCAACAGCCTGGTATGAAATCCTGTAAAGAAATAGAATGTTTTTAATATTATACATTTGCATAAAATACTCAAACAGTCTTATTTGAAATGTATGGTAGAAATACTGATCAAGAAAACAATATCCAAACCTTAACTGGAAGGAAATCTTTTATTTATTATTATTGTCATTACTTATATTTTTTCAGCAGCGCCTAGCCCCATGGTGCTCTGGTCTGTGTCTAGCTAATAGTTCTCAGATCATAGGGTAAGAAAAAGAGTCTGTGGGTGGTGTAATAGATACCCATTAAATGCTGTACTACATGGTGGGAGGAAAGACTAGCCTGGTGATAACTGTGAGCTGGTGAAATCAGCAAGGTATTCTAGGATTTTTTTGCCCAACACATGCTTTATGACTCTCCTGTCCTGATAGGATAGTTATAGTGTGTGTCTACAAAGGAAGAGAATGCAGTTTTGAGAGCGCTAGATATGAGAGGTTATGCTGTTGTTCAAATGTCATTCATGCCTGTAACCAAGTTTCTGTGTTGCTTAAATGCAGGTGTAATTATCTGTCCGAGATACTTCGCAGACAGCCTTCATGCTGCCTCTTTTCCTTGCCATGATTATTCTGCATGTTTGTTTCTTGAATAATGGACACTGTGGCCTCCGTGATGAGCTGAAGGAGCTAAAAGCTGGATTTGCCCTCAGTCTTTACCAGAGGATCGCAGAGCTTGAGAATAGAACCAATCTGGTAATTTCCCCAGCGAGTGTGTCTGTTTCTTTGGGGCTACTGCAGTTTGGAGCTGGAGGGAACAGCTTTGCACAACTGGAGCGTGCTCACGGCTATAACATTCATGGTAATGATCCACTTAGAAAAAAAATTACCCGTCTGTGAATGCTGGGTTTGTGTTACAGCTTCACTGGCTCATGAGAAGCAATGACACACATTTTCCCCTTAATATAGCCACGATTCACAAGCCACCCACTCCAGAGTAAGTGGTTTGTGGATTGCAGCCCATATCTGCAATAGCCAATATAGTATTTTTCTGTTTTCTAATACAGTATTTTTCTGCAATCTACAGTTGGATTGTTGGAACTATGTAAACAGACAATGTGGGTTCTTGCTGCTTATTGATCAGTGCTCACTCTCATGACTGCCATTCAAAACAACCTTTTTTTTAAAAATGAGTGTCTATGAACGGAGCTCCAAAAGCAGCTGGAAGGGAGGAAGCCTTCTCCTCCACAATTAGTGCACCTGCCACTGTGGGTGCTGGAGGTAACAATGCAAGCGAATGGACATTTAACACCCCAAAAGTAGGGTCCATTTGGAACTTTTCCCCAGAACATAGCAAGAAGGGAATCTTGAGGGTTTTTTTCCCCTCTTGCTCCTCTAGAGGATATGGATCATCCATGAGCATTGCATTCATAGATCTTCAATCACAGGGAAATGATTGTGCAGGCAGGAAGAGCCAGCATTGACACATTGGGTTTCCCCCTCATTTTCCTTTTTGTGTCCCTATGGGAGACTGCAGTTCAGCGGCAGTAGTTTTATTCACATATAATGAGTCATTAATATTGTTGTAGTGCCCACAGAGCTGAACTAGGACACCAGTGTTTTGTGTTCCCTACTGCTGTTCTTGTTTCTGCAGATCCCAGTGTGCAAAATTTCTTGCGCGCTGTCCATGAAGAAGTGACCAACTCTAGTCAAGGCACTGTGGTTCAGCTGGCGTGTGCCCTGTTTGTGCAGGCAGGCGTGCCTCTCTCTCCCTGTTTCATCCAACATGTTACACTCTGGGCAAACAGTATCTTGCAACAAGCCAACTTCAGTGAGCCCAACAGGACTGCAGCTCAGATAGATGCCTGGGTTACCAGTAACATTGGAGGTAAAAAAACACTTATAAAGTCATACATCTATAATAATAATAATAATAATAATTAATAATAATAAACCTAGATACGGAAAGTTAGCATGCTAGAATTAAACTGGAGTAAAATATTTCATGCTATTCTCCCAGTGAGTTGTGACACTGTGTTCTGTGCCTAGGTCTGGAATTCTAATCCCGGATCTGATACAAACTCAATGATTCGTATCGGAGCAAACTCAGACGTATCCTATACAGCCACCACGGTTTTGGTTACAAAAATGTGTCTTTGTTAAACTGAAATAGGTGGCACTAACCAGGCAACTCTTGTGCTATTGTCAGTAGCGCATATCTATACTGTATATCCAGTTTTGGGTGTCTCACTAAAGGAGGTTACTGATAAGCTGAAAAGGGTTCAGAGGTGAGCAACGAGGATGATAAGAGGGATGGATGGAAAGACCCAAGGAGGAGAGATTGAAAGAATTGGTAATATTTAGCCTTGAAAAAAGAACATGGGGTGGGACTTGCTTTGTTTTGAAATATGTAAAAGGCTGCTAGAATCAAAATGGTGCTCGGTTGTTTGGTGCTAGAGGGAATGGGGTTAAGTTAAAGGAGAAAAGATTTAGGCTAAAGACTAGGAAGAATTTTCTAACTATCAGGACAGTTAGGCAGTGGGATTTGTCATAGGAGGTGGTGGAGGCCCCATGGCTGGATAGCTTTAAACATAGGTTTAGACAGGCATCTCTCAGGAAGAGAGTTAAACTAGAGAACCGTGGGGGTTCCTTCCAACGCTATGAAACTGTTCTCTTCTATTTAAATGATAGTTCAAATAACCACTACAATATTTTAACTGTAACAACTGTTCTACACTGAGTTTGCGCTGGTTGCATGTGGTAACAGCAAAAAATCATTTGGGCACCATGGTATTAGCATGCATTGTGACTTTTGACAAGAATGGGACTTTCCAGCACATGGGAGAGATCAATCTCTTAATCACGCAGCAGGACTTTCCTGATTGATAAAACAGGGATAATCATCTCCTCTCTCACAGGAGTGTGAGAGAATTGGCTATCTAGGGCCAAATCTACACATGCTACTGAGTGTCCCCTTCTGAGTAATTCAGAGGCCCCCAAAGGAGACTTCCATGAGACAATTCATATCAATTAGTATCAGACATCCATGATCCTCCCCTGTCTTGCTGAGGATGGCAGCACTTGTGCTTGACAAGTCGCTTCAACCTCGCTTAGCACTGCAGAACAGCAGTGCAAGTCGCTTCATGACATGAATTTTTTGCGCTAGGAAAAGGTGTTGAAAATGTCAACCTGCACTCTTTCCTTTTTAAAGCAGTGCTGAGCATTTTCATAGAGACAAAGGGTAATTTCAGACGTGACGGACCTCCCGGCCTGCCACACTGAACCCCGGACCGGGATCCGTCTCGGATCCTGGTCCATAATCAGGCCGTCCGTCCTTTAGACGCACCGGCCTGATCTCTGAGGGGGATTGGGGAGGGGGTGGGGCTGTGCAGCGCGATGTGTGGCTGCTCAGCCTCGGCCCCCCCCCTCGCGCTCCCTCGGCCGGCCGCCCACAGGGAGATGGGCGGGCATAGCAACCAATGAGGCTGCTGTGCCCAATCTCGTCCCATGGTTGGGACTCAATTCCGGGATGGGGCTGGGCGAGCAGACGTTCACTGTGGCCATTGCCAGCCCCATCCTGGATTGCGGCCAACCTAACCACGATTCTGGAGGTGAGGCCAGCCTCACCTCCAGAACCGTGGTCAAGTTGATCCCGGCTGGGTGTTCACTGTGGTGAACATCTGGCGGGGAGCAAATAGACGTTCACGAGATCGCTGCCACCACATGGGATCCACTGTGATCCAGTGTGGTGAACAGCGATCTCGTAACGTCTGAAAATACCCAAAGTGGTTGCCAATTGCTTCTTGGTTACGCAAGGTCACACCAGTCCCGAAAAACCATTCTACTTATCATGCTATCAAAGCTTATACACATGGTTCATTTTCAATCTAATGCACACCAAGGATGCATCAGGAACCACAGAGGTAGGTAGGACTGCCCTGACCCTGGAACGCATGGTGCCTGCCTTCTCCCATCCCCTGGGCTCTGTTTGATTCCTGGAAGGGGTGGGGTGTGCTTCAGGGGAAAGGGCAGGAAGTGAGAGGTATGAACAGGAGCAAAGATGTAGCTCAAATGGGTATAGGCAGTGCAGCTCCGCTGGAGGGCTCATGCCCATGCAGAATGAGTGCAGAGATGAATGGGTGATTAGCACCCACTGAAGACTTTGCAGGAAATAGGCAGTAGGACTATCGTCATTGTCATTTCCGCTGGCAAACTCTGAAAATGAACTGCAAGAGCTTGTGGATAGGCTCCATCAAGCAGTTACAGATTATGATATGAGATTAAATGTTATTGACCATGTGTAACTGTCATGATGATTTATTTAATCACCATCAATGGGAGAACATTGGAGGGGCTGCTGAAATTTACTACTTGAGATCATTGATTAAAGACAGGGCCCCATGTTCACTGCATTATCCCCATTGTTGCCACTAGGGAAAAGGCAGTGAACGTGGGTCCTGATTAAGGAAGATGGCTCATGTGATATTGATATTAAAAACCTATTCAGGGATGGTATGGATGGTGCTTGGGAAACTGACAACTTTATGGGAAAGAGAGCATGAGTAGGAAGATAAAACCTAGACTGGTGAAAGTGTTGGTGTGTCCAATGGTGATACATGGGTCCTTTTCACACAGAAACTCTAACACTGATAAAATGGGTGTTACATTTTATTATACATGTTGCAGGGCTGCAGGTGTGCTCTTGGGTACCCTGCAACATGTATAATAAAAATGTAACACCCATTTTATCAGGGTTAAGAGTGTCTGCGTTGAAAGGGCCATGGATGTGAATCCTGGATGTTTAAAGTGATGGCAATCTGCCAGCTACAGGCATTTGATATGAACTGCTCTCATCACTTTCTGAGAATTCCTTGGACAGCTAAGATAACAAATGATGAAGTATTCATGAAAACTGGAGAAAGTAAAGGTCTATTAGACTTGATCAAAAAATGCAAGCTTATTTTGGCCGGGTAATGCAAAGGGATGGATCCCTTGAAAAAAGGTAATTATTGGGATGGTTCCTGGTACAGAAGGCCAAAGGTAGACTCTAGATGTTCGGTGCAGGATTTAATTTTTATTTTAAAAATTTATTTTTATTTTATAAAAGATTTATACCTCGCCCCTCCTGCCCACAGGGCAGCGAACAACAAGATAAAAAAAACAATAATACAATAAAAACAATTTTTAAAAAGTTTCAAAATCCCATATGCAGGGAGAAGACAACCCACCCAACCTACCCCCCAACCCCTCGCCAGAAGCCTGGTCTTACATAAACGTCAAAATGACAGGAGAGTGGGAGCCAACTGAGCCTCCTCTGGGAGCGAATTCCACAGCACGGAGCAGCCACCGAAAAGGATCTCACATCAGTGGCCACCCATCTCACCTGGGGAACCTCCAAAAAGGCTCCCACGGACGATCTCAGGGGTCGCACGGGCACATGGGGAGTGAGACGGTCCCGCAGATAAGCAGAGCCCAGGCCGTGAAGGGCTTTAAAGGTAAAATCCAGCACCTTGAACCTGGCCCGGTGCTTTTAGGCAGCCAGTGCAGAGCCCGGAGCACTGGTGTCATGTGCTCCATGAAGCCCGCCCCCATAAGGAGATGGACTGCGGCATTCTGCACCAGCTGAAGCCGCTGGACCAACTTCTCGGATAGCCCCACGTAGAGCGCGTTACAGTAATCCAGCCTCGAGGTGATGAAGGCATGGATGATGGTGGCGAGGTATACGACCGAAGCCGCCGGACAAGATGTAACTGCCGAAATGCGCTCCCCGCCACGGCCAGAACCTGAGATTCCAGGCTGAGACGGAATCGAGGAGCACACCCAGACTCCGCGCCTGAGAGACCATGGGAGGGCGAACCCCCCCAACAAGAGGAGATTCAACCACTCCCAGGCCCCCAAAGCCCTCGCCCACCAACATCACCTCCGTCTTGTCAGGATTCAATTGCAGATGGCTCAACCTCATCTAAGTCCCCACAGCTGACAGGCACTGGGAAAAATAATAGTGGTGGGACATCCGGGCAAATACCGGGTACCGGATTTACCGGTTCCTGGATTTCAAAATACCGGCATTAATTCTGGTATACCAGTACCGGTTTTTTCCCATTGATTTCAATGGGGAACTGTCCCCATTGAAATCAATGGAGAGGAAAAAAACAACCTCCCCCTCCCAGACTGTGTGGGTGGAAGGGGGGACACCACCATGCCCAGCCTGGATTTAAAAAAAAATTCCTAAGTCCCTGGCTTCCGGGCCGCCACCAGCGACCCAGAGCCTGCACCAGCAGCACAGCAGGTAAGTGTACCGGTACCGTTGATCCCTTGGGTGGGGGGTGGTTTAACACACACTCCACCCCAGGGATCACCCTACCTCGCCTTCAGCTCCAGGCGGCGGCGGCAGTCCGGCGGCCGGCTTCAGCTCTGCTGTGGCTGCCGGCTTCAGCACGCTAGTGATGCTCTAGGCCTTCCAGGAAACCACCCCCCACCCCAGGGATCAACAGTACCGGTACACTTATCTGCTGGTGCGGGCTCTGGGTCACCGGTGGCGGCCCGGAGCCCAGGGACTTAGGGGGAAATATTTTTTTTTTAAATCCAGGCTGGGCAGGGTGGGTGGGTGGTGTCCCCCCTTCCACCTGCACAGCCTGGACGGGGGAGGGAAAGTGTTTGCTTTTTTTCTGTGTTTTTTTTTTTACATTGTGGCCATTCATTTGAATGGCCGCAATGTAAAAAAATCTGGCACAGGGGGAATCCAGTAAATTCCCCCTATTACTGTGGTAATCCGATACTTCCGGTACACCCAAAAACCAGCAGTATTGGATACCGGATCATCTGGTAGTCCCACCCCTAGAAAATAAGGAGTCTGCATGACCTGGATCGATGGAAAAAGGGAGGTAGAGTTGAGTGTCATCAGCATATTGATGACACTGCATACCCTGAAGCCTTCTCACGATCTCCCCTAACGGCTGCATATAGATGTTAAACAAGAAGGGGGACAGAATGGCACCCTGCGGGACTCCACATGTGAGGTCCCAGGGGGAAGACGTACACTCCCCCAAGACCATCTGGTGAGTTCTCCTGGCCAGGAATGAATGAAACCAGTCCAAGACCATCCCGCCAGTTCTGGCACTGTCCCTCAGGTAAGTCACCAACACCTCATGTTTGACTGTGTCGAATGCAGCCAAAAGGTCTAGCAGGACCAGTAAGGTCTGATGACCCTGGTCCAATGCCAGATGAAGATCCTCAACCAAGGCCACCAATGCAGTCTCCGTACCATACCCAGGCCGAAAACCAGACTGAACAGGGTAAAGGAAACTGGTGCGGTCCAGATGTTCCTGGAGCTGTTGTTCCACAGCCTGCTCAATAAACTTCCCTAAAAAGGATAAGTTAGAGACCGGCCAATAACTAGCAGGAGCATCAGCATCAAGAGATGTTTCTTGAGCCAGGGGCCTACAGCCTCTTTCAGGCAGTCAGGCACCCTGCCCTCCCGGAGGGAGGCAATAACTACCCCAGCCAGCAACGGCCGTAACGTCTCCTGACTGGCTTTCACCAACCAGGATGGACATGGATCTTGTCCACAAGTGGTGGCATGAACAGATCCCAACAAGGACTCCACATTGGCAGGCAACACCATCTGAAACCGACCCCACAAAACAGGACAGGACGGGACATCCATAGCCTCAAGATGATCCTCTGCAATAACTGTGGTACCGAAAT
Source organism: Sphenodon punctatus (assembly GCA_003113815.1). Classification (NCBI taxonomy): domain Eukaryota; kingdom Metazoa; phylum Chordata; class Lepidosauria; order Sphenodontia; family Sphenodontidae; genus Sphenodon; species Sphenodon punctatus. Next base: position 960,470 of record QEPC01014606.1, on the reverse strand, counting down.
CATGATGGATGCGAGCAATCTTAGCTACAAAGTACTCAATAAACCAGTCACAGTGGTCACTGGATTGCTCCAGGTCCAGATAGAAGCAGGCAGGACTGACCAAGCACTTCACCACCCGGACAAGCTTCGCTTGACGTAACTTTACAGATGCAATGAGGGCAGCTTCTTTGCTTCCTGCACTGCCACAGCATAGGCATTTAAACTGATCTTATGCTGCGATCGATCATACCGCGAGTCCAGCGCCACTGTTGCTCTAACCACCTGCTCTCCCACTTCAAGCACCGCAGGCCCTCAGTAAACCAAGGAGACCTGTGGAAGACTCGGGAGGGCAGCAGACGCCTGGGAGCCACTCTCTCAATGGTCTCAGCCAACAAGGTGTTCCAGAAGGCTATGAGATCATCAACAGAGCGGGTGTCAAGATCCAGGGGAAACTCCCCTCAGAGCATTCCAGAACTGATCCGGGTCCATAAGTCTCCGGGGGCGAACCGATCTAATAGGTTCTGCACCCCATTGGGGGCTGACATGTGCCAGGACACATGCCTTAAGGAGGTAATGGTCAGACCATGACAAGGGCTTCACCCCCCTGACTTCTACTGACTGACCCCCCCGCCTCAAGGCCGGTGCAGAAAACCAAATCCAGTGTATGTCCCTCCTCATGTGTGGGGCCACAGATGATTTGGGACAGGCCCATGTTTGTCATGGAGGCCATGAACTCATGCCTCGCTCCTCCAAGATCGGTGTCAGTGTGGATGTTAAAGTCCCCCAGGACCACTAATCTAGGGGTCCAGGAGATCACATCTGACACTAGATCGGCAAGAGCATGTAGGGATGCCACTGGGCAATTGGGTGCACAGTACACCAGCAGCACCCCTAATCTGTCCCCAGCCAAATCCAACACAAGATGGAGACACTCAACACCTGGTGGAGTCTGCACCGGATATCTCCTAAAGGACAATGCATTCTTAATAACAATGGCTACACTGCCCCCCCCCTCCCCACAGGCTGAGGCTGATGATGCACAGAGTACCCAGCTGGAGCAAGATCAGCCAAAACACGGCCCAATTCATTGTCCAGCTAGGTCTCCGTAATACACACTAGGTCAGCGTCCCACTCTGGGATTAACTCCCGGATGGTAGATGACTTATTGACAACCGACCTCACGTTCAGCAGCACCAAACCAAGGCATGGGGTCTCCTGGGCCTCGACCCACAACCTACCTGCGTGGGGGGTTGAGAGGGGAACGGGCACAAGGCACCACTCCCTCCCCACTGATGGAACACACCTCCCCTTTGGACCATATCTCCCCCGACCCGTAACAACCCCGATAGCTGCGGAATCCCTCTCATCCTTAGAGAACCTCGTTAGACACCCACCCTCCATAGACTGCCTCGACAGGCCGGCGAGAGGGATGCCTCCCCAATACACACACACACACCCGGAGGGTCACCCCTGCTCACACCAGGGGTTTCCCTCCAACCTCCCCCCCACCAACCTCCCCCTCCTGCCACCAGAGGGAGGCTGCTATCCCTCACACACACACCCAACCCCCCCCACTATCCAAATTTACCCCCCACTCACAATTCACAATTCCCTGCACAAAAATAATACATATAAACCCCCCCCCAGTCATGTATCTTCACCCCCCTGTTCCCAACCAGTTGGGGGAGGCGAAGGCACACTCCGAGCCACTGTCACTGTACTGTGCTGGGGCCACCTTCACTGTCTCCGTCTGCAAACGACCCGCCAATGGCACTTCACCCTTTGGCGGCCCCGTTCGACCACCGCCAGAGGGCGCCGCCTTCAGGGCAGCTCCCCTTTATGTTGTTACCTGGAGGAGGAGGGACAGCAGAGTGGTCACAGGTGGGGGTGGGGGGAGTGATTCCCAGGGCCTTGGCCAACAGGGAGTCAACATCCCGCCCCACTCCCCTTTCCAATGAAGTGGTCAGGACTGAACAATTGTTTAGTAAATAATGTTTGTGATAAGACTGAATGCTAAAGACTTGTCCATGTTATCAATAACCTTCACTAGACGAAGGCAATTGAACATTTCATCAATAATGTGTTGCATGCCCTGGGGATCCATTTCAGCCTAGCCCATTCCTCCTCTCTCTAAGCAAGAGACATGACATAGCACTGCTTCCTCAGTGATGCCTCCTGTTCATGTCCCACACTCCTATGGCACATGTCGGAGAAGCCAACTGAGCCTAGAATGGGGCGGGGGGAGGGGGAATGTGTGCTCTGACTACACCACTGTTGCACACAGATTTAGCTAAACTATTCTCCTTAGTGTTCATTTGTGCCATATCAAAAAATCTACTTTTAGGATTTAACGAGAGCAGAAACCTAACTTGTAAAGAAACTTTGATGGAGAGAAACACCATTTTAGATCTAAGACCAATAAGGCTTCACCACAGCACGCAAGCTGGCAGTGTGCACACTTGCCCTGCTCTCCTTATGGATTTGTACAGAAATAGGGCATGTGTGCAGATCTGTAAGAAGGGCACAGTAAGAACGTAAGAAGTGCCAATCTAGCTCAGACCCATGCTCCATTGAGCCCAGCATCCTGTCTCCAACATCGACCAGCTACAGTAGCTTGAGAGAAGTACAAGCTCAGGTCATGGAGGTGTGACCCAGCCATCTCCTACTAACTGCTCCCAACTACTGGTAGCCAGGGGGTTTAAGCCCCCAGCTAGTAAGCATTTATGGCTCTGTCCTCTAAGAACTTATCTAGTTTCTGTTTGAAGCTAGTTATGGGAATGGCTTTCACTGCCGCTTCTGGCAACGAGTTCCACAACTGTATTGTCCACTGAGTAGATAAAGTACCTCCTTTTTGTTTGTTTTAAATCTGCTGCCATTTAACTTCAGTGTCCCCTTGTTCTCTTATTGTGAGAGAGAGAGAGCAAACAGTTCCCTATTTACTTTTTCCACACCACTCACAATTGTATAAACTATCATATTCCCTCTACACCCCTTCCCCCCCACCTCCCAATCACATCTGCTCCAAGCAGTAGGTACATCTTTGGCATGGCAATTCTTATTTATATACACAATTATTTTCAATAGGCTGAGCAACAGCAAAAGGTAACTGGCAGTCTAATTTCCTGGAGTCAGATGCCCACAAAAACAAGGAACTGTGGGTGTTACAAAGCCATTCAGTGTTGAACTGGATGACATTGTCATGATCCGGTAGCTGATTATACAACATAGCCGCTGATTGTGCTGGGTCTGGGTCACTCCGCCGTAGTCTCCTCCAAGCAGCCACGTATCTATTCCCCACTGCCTCCAGTAGAACCCCATAGAACACAGGTACAACTACTGGTGTTGGCTGCACAAGCAATCAGTCCATTCTCTCCAATTACCATGATGTGGAATAGTGTGCATCTCTAAGATAGAACGGTGGCTACATAAAGTGGCAGCTACAGGCAATCTACCAGTACGTTTTCTGGGATCACAGCCCATGGCAAGTGCATGACATAAAAGTGTGTTCACGCAAATGAGTGAATGTGTGTTTATGCTGAAAACCAGTGGCTAGTGTTTTCTGATCAACTTGCCTTGCTGCAGGCAGAAAACGTGCCTCAAATTAGACTCTTGCCACTTGTGATGAAAATTGGAGCCATAGCATTCCAGTGGGCCAAGCACAAGTTCAGGGTAGGGTGACTGGGGTTTACATCCCTGCTCAGTCATGCCGTTGTTGGGCAACCCCATTGGTGTAACTTGCCTTGCAGGGATGCTTTGATGGTTATTAACGGCTATGAGAGGCTTTGCATGTTCAAAGTGCTGTGTGAATTTATAAGTATTGGCAGAAACCATTAAAGAAAAATTTGGATCCTTTGACTCAGCTTTCATCTACAACCTGCTTTCTTGATTTATACAGTTGTCGTAATGGTGAACTAGAGATCCCTAGGAAAGTTTCTGACCTGAAAAGCCAAATATTAAAAAGTATACATTGAATCTTCTGTGTCTGTAAGAGATGGTAATTCATGCTTTGGTTTTTCTTTTGTAGATGGAGAAACTAGCAGCATCCCACTGGAGACAGCCAATTCCCCACTTAACCAGATGGCTGTGGTGAGCACCATGTACTTCAAAAGCATCTGGCAAAGGCAATTCTCTTTCACAGACACTCAGCCCTTGTCTTTTACCACTGCAGAGGGCTTCACCTTGAAAGTGCCCACAATGTACCACAACGCTGAAGTCAATTATGGTAATTACCCTTCATAACAAGCTAGACAGATCAAGGGGTTTTGTAAACTATAGAAGGTTTTGCCAATGATTTATTTCTGGTGTTATGCATGGTATGGTAAATGCTGTAAAACATGAAAGACATGACCCTACTTTGGGAAAACACTAAAAAGAAATGGCTAAGGAAAAGACCCTTTCTGTAGGAACTTTCCTTAGTATTTCCATCATGAGCTCTATGGCTCAGTAAAGCTACATATTTTTGGGGAGCAGACTAACCTGTGAGATAGATGCAGGGATAAGAGCTTTGAGCAAAGTATTGGGGGTTTTTTACCCTTGAAGCAGTAGAGGAATCTTTTTTTACCTTGTTTCCCAATGTATGGAAAACTTGTAGGAAACTGACAAAGCTGGAGAATGAAGTCCATCTGTTTATCCAAAGAACAGGATCAGCAAGGGCAGACAGTGTAAATCTACCTGCGCTGTCTCAGCAGTGTCTCTCAGTTCCGACAATAGGAAAGGTGGGCTGGTAGGCAAATCTTCATGCTACCTATCGAAATGCCTACAAAGGGAGCCTGTTGCTGTCATTTCCATTGAGGGGCATTTAATGTGGACATTTCTCTGCTAGGACTGCATCCGCTCCATTCACCTCAGCTATTGAATAGTTATTTGATGACACTGCATTTCAGCTACTGCTAGCCCAAACCATATTCATGGTTTGGAGGTGAAACATCTCTGTATCCCATTGCTAGTTATCTGCACCGTCTAGTGCCCCACAACTGTTTTTTGTTTTTGTTTTTGTAAGGATCCAAGAACTCTTGTTTGTTTTTTTCAAACCTGCAGGTCAGTTTCACACCGCCTCCCTTGAGCAACTCAGCATGGTTGAGTTGCCCTACTTGGGAGAGACAGTTAGCATGTTTGTGGTGCTCCCCAGTAACAGGAAGACATCTCTAGCCCAGATTGAGCCACACCTCTCTGCCCAAACCATCAATCTCTGGGCCAACAACTTGAAAAGGACAAAGATGGATATCTTCCTTCTCAGGTTAAGTGACTTTGTGCCCTCTGGAGTGCATGCATCACCAATGCTGTGTTAGGCACATTCCTGCTGGTGGGACTATGATACACCAGGGTATGTGATAGGACATAGTCATCACAGGGTGCAACCCTTAATGCTGGGGATAAGGGATGGCTGCTTGGGTAATTGGCCAGCTGGAGGCATCAAGGGAGTGTTTGCAGCCACCTGGGGGGAAATAGGTGAAGGGGGAAGCTGGGAAAGAGAAGAGCTCCCCTGAACTCAAGATGAGGAAGCTAGAGGGGAAAGGGGCCAGCCTGTCTTGAAGTCTGGGTCCTGAGCAGAGAAGGGAATCCTGCAAAGAGCAAGGCCTGCTTGTATCGACTGCCCAGCTGTGGAGATGATCTCCATGACAAGCAGGCAAAATACCACTTGGAAGTACACTGGGCTGAGTCTGCTGCCTTTCGGGGCTCTCCCTGCTACCGGGTAGCTATCCCTTTTCAGATGCATGATCTGCAAAATAAGCTTGCTCTGCCTTCAGTCAGGAAACAAAGCTCTTGTTGGGAATATTGAATGTTACAGTACCTCACATGGTACACAAACTGCAAATAGCTGTTTGAGATTTATTCTACAACTTCTATTCCTATTTTTTTTTTTAAATGTCTTGCAAAAAAAAAAAAGAGAGAGAAAAAAAATATAAGCCAACTGTTTGCAGCTATTCTCATTTCTCTAGGGTGCTGTTGTGGGCTGGTGCTTTCATGTTTTTTTGATCAGCACACAACTGGTAACAAATAATTCTAGAAGACCACCTTGACAGCACCCTCTCCCTGATCCTAATCAAAACGCATGGGGCTGTTAACTGAGTGGGCCTAGAGGCCTGTAGGAGATCAGGCCAATGGACTGTTAGCAAAACGCTTAGGGCTTGTTTAAGCATACATAATTAGTCAGCAGCGAGGAAGGATGATCATGACTATATCAGAAGTGTGCTGAGGAAGGATCATGGTCACTGAGGCCAAGCTTCAAGTCGATAGAAGGAATGGAAACCAGGTATTTATTTAATTCCATTTAATACCCCGCCCCTCTTGCCTCTGGCAACCCAGATCGACGAACAACAAAAATAAAAGCATAAAATACAATTTAAAATCTTCAACCATATACAACAGTACAGGTCTGTGATAAAACTCCCCCCACCAGAACGCCTAGCAGAAAAGCCAGGTATTGCAACTACATTAAAAAGCCAGGAGATCTGGGCTGAGGGGGACCTCCACGGGGAGGGCATTCCAAAGCGACGGCGTGGCCACCGAAAACACCTTCCTGTCTGTACGGACCTGCCAGTAACGCAGGACCTCCAGGAGTGCGTCCCTGGATGACTGCAGGGGTCGACCAGGGGGGTCGGGGGAGGTGAGACGATCTTTCAGGTAAGCGAGGCCTAGGCCGTACAGGGATTTAAAGGTCAAAACCAGCACTTGAATTGAACCCAGAAAACTATCAGCAGCCAGTGCAGCGCTGGTGTTACATGCTCCTATGGCCTGTCCCAGTAAGGAAAAGAGCCACTGCATTCTGCGCTAGCTGCAGTTTCCGAACCGCCACCATGGGCAACCCCACGTAGATTGCATTACAGTAGTCCAGCCTCAAGGTGATGAACACATGGGTGATGGTGGCGAGATAAGAGTCTGAGACATATGGGCAGAGCCCTCTCAACAGATGTAGTTGGCAAAAGGTACATCTGGTCACGACCAACACCTGAAGACCCAGGCGCAGCTGCGGATCCACGAGCACCCCCAGACTCCACACAGATGGAACCAATGGAGGGCAGACACCCCCCTCCCCCTCCAATAATGTGGGCAAAACCCTCACTCAGATCTCCGGCCTGATCAACCAGCATCACCGCTGTCTTATTGGGATTGAGCTTAGACCGGCTCAGCCTCATCCAGTCCCCCCCAGCCGCCAAACACTGGGACAGCGAGGAGACAGCAGGACCCTGGGTCTGATTAAAAAGACAAATACAGTTTGTACAGGTCAAGATGGCGCAGCTAAAATTATGAAGAGAAAAAACAAGCTATAACTCAGCCTCACACTTCTCAGAATTGAAGGGGGGGAGACAATCAAAATGACATTTGAGTTGGAAGCTTTTAGCCAAGAAAAGGGGAGTTATATCTTGAACAGAGGGATATAAATTTTGTGCCCAAATAGGTGGTGGTGGAGAATACCACCCACAGGTTTTGTGGGCTGGGTTCCTGGGTTGAGTCAGTACTTGCAGCAGCTAGCCTAGCAATGGGGCTGGAGTCTCTCTCCATACTATTATAGCCAGCTATTCATATCCTTTTGCCAACCTAATGCTTTGAGGACATGTGCCCACTGATCCTGCACTTTCAGCCAAGTAAGTTGCTGTTATGACAGCCTAAGCACAGTTAGGGACAATTATGACGTTCATTCAGAAATCTAACCAAACACTGTTCTGCTAATTTCAGATTCAGAATTCAAAGCCACTTTGACCTAAAAATGGTTTTACCCATTTTAGGAATTACAGATGTGTTTGATCCAATTGAAGCTGACTTTAAAGGTATTTCAGGTAAGAATATTTCCTGTGTCAGAGTTGCTTGGTTTAACTTGCTAGAGGAGTTGTATTTGTTGGAATGATTCAACAAAGCTGAGCCTTCTTAACTTGGACTTCTGTTTCTTCATAATATTCAAAAAGCAAATCAGGTTTACTAAGTCAGTTATACCGACACCAAATAGGGATAAACTCTTCTGAGTGAGGATTTATAGAAATTAGACCCAAGGAGACGTCCTACTGCTAAAGAGTTCTTTTTAAGGTACCGTTTGAAGTCCGCTTGGCTTGCTGTAGCTTGCACGGTTGCCGTTCACTGAAACTGCTGGTATTCAGTGACAAAACTAATCTCCCTTATCCATCCTATACTTTAAAGATAGAAACGGATTAGCACTGATCTTGATTAGCATATTGGAAACTAATCTAGAATCAGTAAATCTTGCTAACGAGTTGTCTGGTAGTGCCTCTATATTTGCATATGTATAGGAGCTAAGCATCCTGTGCAATCAGACCTTGGAACCTCAGACCAGCCCTCATGGAGGGTCCAGTAGGGAGGCCCCTGGAGGATAGTTGTGGGGGGGCTGCCCTTTGCTCCAGAGCAAGCTGTTGCTGAGGCTGCAATCTCTAACATCTTTCCAGGGCTAAGCATAGTCTTGTGGACTGTCACAACCAATAATTGCTGGACCAGACGCACAAGAGTTAAATCCTCCTGTGGCGGCTTTATTAGTTATGGCTAAAAATACAAAATAAAGATGAATAAAATCATGCTTCTAATCTACGCTAACATCTGGGCACTGAAAATAGCCTTGAAAAGCTAAATTCTTGACTAACAGTTATTATTATTATTATTATTATTATTAACAAACATTTATATAGCGCCAGCAGTGTACCTGGCACTTTACAAAGTAATAAAATAGACACGGTCCCTGCCCCTAGGGCTTACAATCTGAGAGACAGGAGCTGGGGGAGAGACTTAGGAAGGGGAACAGAGGGAGAGACAAGGGGTCTAACATTCATGAAGATGCGAGGTCTCAAGTGCACGTACTTGGCTTGGTTACGATGAGAATGACAGCAGGCAGGTCCATGTTGCAAGGATAAGGGTAAACCGATCGTAGGTATAGGAATAGTGGCTCAGCAGGATAAAGAGTCAGACAGAGCAGAGCGAAAGAGGTGAGTTTTAAGGAGAGATTTGAAGGTATGAAGGGAGGGGGCAAGGCGGATGTGGACAGGGAGGGAGTTCCAGGCATGGGGGGCAGCAAGTGAGAAGGGACGAAGGCGCTTAGGGGAGCAGGGAAGGCGTGGAAGGGTGAGAGAAGGGACAGAGGAGGAGCGAAGTGCACGGGCTGGAGTATGGAGGGCGATAAGTGCAGAGAGGTAGGGGGGAGCAAGGTTGTGAAGAGCTTTATAGGTGAAGACTAGGAGCTTGTGCAGGATTCGTTCAGGAAGGGGAAGCCAGTGAAGCGAAGAGAGGAGGGGCTGCACATGGTCGAAGCGACTGGCGAGGTAGATGACCCTGGCAGCAGAGTTTTGGACAGAGATGAGGGGAGAAAGGTGAGACCGGGGAAGGCCAGTGAGAAGGAGGTTACAGTAATCGAGGCGAGAGATGACCAGAGCATGAACAAGAGTTTTGGCAGACGAGACAGAGAGAAAAGGGCGAATCTTAGCAATGTTATGGAGGGAGAAGCGACAGGATTTAGCAACAGAGTCAATGTAGGGTTTAAAAGAAAGGGCTGAGTCAAAGATGAAGCCTAGGCTACGGGCTTGGGGGACAGGCAGGATGGTGACTCCATCAATAGTTATTGACAGTGAGGAAGGAGAGGAAGGATGAGGGGGGAAGATAAGGAGTTCAGTTTTAGCCATGTTGAGTTTGAGTTGACGTTGAGACATCCAGGTAGAGATGTCAGAGAGACAGTTGATGAGACGAGCTTGAACAGAGGGAGAGAGAGAGGGAGTAGAGAGATAGAGTTGAGTGTCATCAGCATAGAGGTGGTATTGGAAGCCATGGGAGGCAATGAGTTTGCCTAAGGATGAGGTATAGATCGAGAAGAGGAGAGGGCCAAGAACAGAGCCTTGAGGAACACCAACTGAGAGGGGGAAGGAGGAGGAGGCGGAGTTGGAGAGAGACACATTAAAGGAGCGGTCAGAGAGGTAGGAGGAGAACCAGTTATGGACAGAGCCACAAAAGCCAAGGGAGTGAAGGGAATCCAGCAAGAGTGAGTGGTCAACAGTATCGAAGGCAGCAGAGAGATCAAGGAGGACAAGAATGGAATAGAGACGTTTAGATTTAGCCACCAGAAGATCGTTGGTGATCTTAGCGAGAGCAGTTTCAGTAGAATGAAGGGGGCGGAAGCCAGATTGGAGGGGGTCAAGGGAGGAGTTGGAGGATAGGAAGTCAAGGCAGCGGGAGTAGACAACACGTTCAAGCAGCTTGGAAGCAAAAGGAAGGAGTGAGACAGGACGATAGCTAGAAGGGTCAGAGGGGTCAAGAGTGGACTTTTTGAGAATAGGAGAGACTGTGGCATGTTTGAAGGCAGAAGGGAAAGAGCCAGTAGAGAGGGAGAGGTTGATGATGTGCAGGAAGGAAGGGGCGACAGTGGGAGTAATGGAGGTGAGGAGGCGGGAAGGAATGGGATCAAGGGGGCAAGTGGAAGGGTTGGAGGAGGAGAGCAGAGAGGAGATTTCCTTAAGGGAGGCAGGGGAGAAGGAGGACATGAGAGAAGGAGGGGGAGGAGGGAGAGGGGTGGGAGTGGGAAGAGAGGAGTGGGAAGCGATGTCGAGGCGGATCTTGTCTATCTTGGAGGTGAAGAAGGAGGCAAGATCCTGAGCAGAAAGGGAAGAAGGAGGGGGAGGACAGGGAGGCTTGAGGAGGGAGTCAAAGGTAGAGAACAGGCGGCGAGGGTCCCGAGAACAGGACTCAATGCGGGAGGCATAGTAGTGTTGTCTAGCAAGGGAGATAGCAGAAGTAAGGGTGGAGAGACAGAATTTGAAGTGAAGGAAGTCAGCGTGAGAATGGGATTTGCGCCAGAGTCGTTCAGCAGCACGAGTGCAAGAACGGAGGTGGCGGATACTAGGGGTGAGCCAAGGACGGGGGTTGTGGGAGAAGGCAGGGCGGGAAGAGAGAGGGGCATGGGAGTCAAGTGTGGAGGAGAGAGAGGCGTTGAGAGCAGAGACAGCGGAGTCAGGGGAGGAGGAAGAGAAGACTGTAGGAAGAAGGGGAGAGAGAGAGGAGGCAAAGTCCAGGGGATCAATAGCTTGAAGGTCACGGAAGGGGCGTAGAGAAGGGGAAGAGGAGGGGGGACAGTGGGAAATGTTGAAAGAGGCAAGGAAGTGGTCTGATATAGGATGAGGATCGAAGGAGAGATCAGCGACAGAGCAGTTTCTAGAGAGGACAAGATCAAGAGAATGGCCATTAGTATGGGTGGGGGAGTTGGTCCAAAGGTGGAGGTTGAAGGAGGAGGCTAGGGAGAGGAAGCGAGAGACTGAGGGCTGAGATGGGTCATCAACATGAATGTTGAAGTCACCAAGGATGAGAGTGGGGATATCAACAGAGAGGAAGAAAGTGAGCCAGGACTCAAAGTCAGAAAGAAAGGAGGAGAGAGGACCAGGGGGACGGTAGATGACAGCAACACGTAGATGGAGGGGGGAGTAGAGGCGCACGGAGTGAGCCTCAAAGGTATGGAAGGAGAGAGAGGGGGGAGGAGAAATTGGTTGGAACTGACAGGATTTAGCAAGAAGGAGGCCCACCCCACCACCCCGTCCTTCAGGGCGGGGTTGGTGAGAGAAGGAGAGACCCCCACAGGAGAGGGTAGCAGGCGTGACAGAGTCCGAGGGAGTGATCCAAGTTTCAGTAAGGGCAAGGAGCTGGAGGGAGCGAGAGAGGAAAAGATCATGGATATAGGGAGCTTTACTGATAGATGAGCGACAGTTCCAGAGGGAGCAGAAAAATGGTAGTTGATGAGGGGGGAGGCAAGGAATAGGGATAAGATTGGGAGAAGGGGAGCGTCGTGGTAGGCTAGAGACAGGAGGAATAGGGATAAGATTGGGAGAAGGGGAGCATCGAGGAAGGCTAGAGACAGGAGTGGAAGGGGAGCAATGAGAGAAAGTAGCCAAGGGAGCAAAGGATGTATGGGGGAGGTTAGAGAGTGGTGATCGGTTGGGGGGAGGAAGAAGCTGGGAGGAGAAAAGTAGAGGAAGAAAAAGATGGACAGGAAGAGGAGAAGGAGAGGAGGGAAAGAAAAGGCGAGAAAATAGGGCAGACATGTTAGTGAGTAAGATAGGAGGGGGAAGTACAGTAGAAAAGAAATGGAGAAAAGTACCTGTAAGGCTTTTCGGCCCGCTGGTCGGTGGAGCTTGAGGCGGCAGGAAGGCCAAGCTCCAGAAGAGTCGTGGTGTCCTCGAGCGATGACAGCCGAGGATGCTGGGAGCGTATGCAGACGAGCTGCAACCTCACCAGTCCTTGTGTCTGCACCACAGTGAAGTTGGAAGGAACTGAGGCCGCTGAATGCTCCACCCCTTATACAGCCTGAGCATGCAATCACTTTCACAGGATCACCGAAGGCCCCTGCTTCCCAGGCAGTTCCAAGGTCTGACTGCACATGGCTCTTAGCTTCCCCCAGTGCAGACAGAGGCCACTAGAAGAGGAAGACTGAGGTACACCACAGTAGATTTGGACAGCAGCATCAACAACTTAATCAAAAACTGTCTGAATTTTTTTTTAGAACAGTGGGTCAGATAGGAGTTGGGAGTGTTGGGGGGGGGGGCCAGGTAGGGTACATTCCTGCTCGGAAGTTTCACTTCTCCTCTGCCCTCACTCTTGCCTGCTTGCAGCTCCTCTAAGTGTCTTCACCCCTTTCTCCCTTGCTGTTCCCCAGGCCGCAAACTCCCTCCCAACTTTCAAATTCCTCCTGAAAACCTACTACTTCCATCAGGATTTCTCTGGCTCCTCATGAGTGAAATTGCAACTCTTCCCTCCCTTACTTGGAATCTCTTCCCTGTAACTAAGTTAAGCATGTGCACCTGCATTTTCTCAACCTCATACATGTATCCTTGTATCTCCCGATGATCACCTTTCCCTTGTCTCCCCCCTCTTTTAAATTGTAAGTTCTTTGGGATAGGGATCTGTCTATAACTACTGATTGTACAGTGCCAGCACTGTAACACTAATAGGAAGGGGAGGGTCTAGATGATGGAGCCACCCTTCTCTCAGCTCCCTTCCTATAGAGCTTATCCTTTCAGTGCTTGATATGGACAAGATCCAAGAATTGGAAAGGAGTTAAATCAAAAGCAGCTGTGGGCCAGATTTAGCCATGGGGCCTAAGGTTTCCCACCCTGATTTAGAGCCTCATCCTTTCTGATTAAGGGGGGGGGGGGTATTATTGGATGCAACACTTCCCACTGGTTTCGGTGGCAAACAAGTAGCAGCAGATCTTTACATATGTACCCAGCCTGCTATGCGTCACCCACTGCATAGCTCCTTGTGTATAAAATGTTGTGGGCAGCCACAAGGTGCAGGTAAGTAGTAGGAAATAGGGGTGGGTGTGCCGGTAAATCCGGTATCCAATAATGCCGGTACTGGGCGTACCGGCATTATCGGATTCAACCCGGTAAATCCGGTCCCATTACCGGATTCCGGG
>QEPC01014606.1:812583-940452 GCA_003113815.1 Sphenodon punctatus | reverse complement strand
GGGGGGGGGGGGGGAGTATGCAGGGCAGATCACGCAAAGAGGTTACCCAGGTGGGGCCGTCTTCTCCCAGCTGCCTCAGACTGGTAGGATTGTCCCCAGTGGATGCCCCCATAGACCTGCCAACAATCCCTAAAGTCGTCTCCGCGGCAACCTCCCCTCCCCAAGTTGGCAGAGTATTGAGGCAAAGGCACAAACCATCGGTTGCTGGAAACCAGTGACTAGAGGAAAAAAACCTGGGCTTTTTCATCTTGGAACATATCAGGTTGGAAAGTATATCAATCTGACTCCTGATTTTTACCATTTTTTGGAAGGTCAAGATATAGTCCTACAAGAAACCTGGCTGATGACACCTCCGTTTGTTGGGCCTTGGCAAAAGTTTGATACCCATTGGGTAGATGCAGTAGGCTCAGATTCTCATGACAAGCCCAGCGGAGGACTCGCGCTGTTTATTTCATCTGCCATGGCAGCTACCGTTGAATGTTTAGGTTTTATTAAAGGATATTTTTTATTATTTTATTGTAAGTTTACTGATGGGTCAGAAATGTTAATCACCAATATGTATATTCCTCCTGCCCACTCACCCCACTATAACCCAGAGATATGGGGCTTTATTACGGATCTCATTCAGTCTGCCACAGATAGATTTTCCTCTGCCCTTTTGATTTGTGGGGGAGATTTTAATACAAGGATGGGTAACCCAGCTATGTTGTATCCCACTCCAGTATTTGAGGACTCAGCAGATTTGCTGTATATCCCCTGCCGCCACTCTATGGATAGTGTGGTTGGCCCAAGAAAGGCTCTCACGGAGGTGTTGTTGACCGACCTGGACCTTATCATTATAAATGGGAGGGTTAGGGGAGGCTTGGAAGGAAATTTTACCTTCCATTCCCTCCAAGGGTCCAGTGTCAGACCTTTTCTTGATCTCGCCATGTATGTTTTCTACAGTATCCAGCTTGGAGGTGGTACCCTCTTTTGCTACGAATCATTTGCCAATAACTTTGTCTATTGAGCTTGCGTTCACAGAAACCACCCTTATAGTGTATGAATCGGTGCAGAACCAACCTGAAGAGGCCGCCCCTTTGGTCCAAGCTAAGTGGACGGACAATCGGGCCGGTATTGTAGCGGCTTTTCTTGATTCTCCTTTGAGGAATATCCTCTCAGATAGGATCGGGGCCCAGACCCTATAACCTGGTACGAGACCTTGTTGGAGGGGCTGATTTCTCTGATCATAGCTGGAGGTAGCTCGTGGAAGGTAGCCCTGACTGCGGGATCCCCTCCTACCTGGTTTGACAATGAGTGCCGCAGAGCGAGGGCTGCTCTCCGCCGCCTGGCCAGAGACCTCAAGACCAACCCCTCCTATGTGGTAAGAGCCCAATTAACCATCAAGCGTAGAGAATATCATACGCTATTAGCAGAAAAATTGAGCATCTATCACAAAGAGCAATGGGCTTGCCTTGCTATAGCAGTCAAATCCAGAGATTCCCGCAAATTCTGGGCTTATATTTGATCAGCTCAGCCAGGGGGTACCAGGGTGGGTGGGACCAGCCTTCACCCACAGGTCTGGCAAAACTTCTACAAGGCATTATTTTCTAATGATAAGGCAGATAGTGTGGCGTTAGATATTACCCCTATAAACAGATTCCAGGAATGGTCCCCGACTCCCCGTTATCTACGGAGGAACAAGTAGAGATTATACTAGCCCTTAAAATGGGGAAAGCACCTGGCCCAGATTTTCTAACTCCGGAAGTGCTGAAGAGCAATCCAGGATGGTGGGCCAAGGTGCTGGCCCCCCTCTTTACATATATCAACAGCACTGGCTCTCTCCCCCCTGCTTGGTCATCCAGCATTGTAGTGCCTATTTATAAAAAAGGGAACCCAAACCTTCCAGGGAATTACCGACCCATAAGTCTTCTCAGTATAGTGGCCAAACTATACTCGAAATTCCTTCTGACTAGACTCCAGGAATAGATGGATAAGAACCAAGTTATTGAGCCAGAGCAAGCAGGCTTTCGAAAGGGAATGGCCACTACGGATCATATATTTGTCATATCTGCTTTAATAACCAAGTACACCGCCTATTGAAGGAAACTACATCTGTGCATTATAGACCTTGAAAAAGCATTCGATGCGGTCTGTAGAGAACGTTTATGGACAAAACTCAGAGCGCTTGCTGTGGAGCCCAGACTTTTGTTTCTGATAATTAAACTGCATGAGCGGAACTCGCTTCGGGTCCGCTATAACAGGGAAGGGGCCCTATCCCAACCAGTAGGGGTTTGCGCTGGAGTGCGTCAGGGATGCCTATTGGCCCCTGCACTCTTTAATCTCTACTTAAACAATTCAGTGCATATTTTGAAAGACAGACAGACACACATGCCCCAAAAATAGATCGTAAGATCTCTTTATTACTCTACGCTGATGATACAGTACTGATCTCCCAGACAATTATTGGGCTGCATCAAGCCATGCAAGTCTTTGGGAACTACTGCCAGGCTGAACTATTAACCATTAACTTTTTTAAAACGAAGGTCATGGTGGTAGGGGGTAGAGGAACCCAGAAACACCATCGTTGGTATATTGGGTCTAATTCTGTAGAGCAGGTACAGAATTATAAATATTTGGGGGTGATCTTCGTGTCATCTGGGGGCTGGAGAGGCCATTTAGCAGCGGTTCAGGTCCTTGCCAAGAAATCCATAATGGCAATTGTGAAAATTTTTCTAGGCAAAGGGGGGAAATTGGTCCTGCCGGCTCTTCATCTCTTCAGAGCAAAGGTCCTAGGACAGATTCTATATGCGTACCCAATTTGAGGCCTCTCCTTCCTGACCCATTTAGAACCCCTTCAAAATGGGTTCTTACGTCATGTCACAGGAGCCTCTAAGGGTACCCTGCAAGCTATTCTGAGGGCTGAAACATGGTGTCTTCCGCTAAGAGCATATGCTCTTCAAGCAGTGGTTTTGTATTGGACCAAGGTAGCCTTATTTCCCCCATGGGAGGGCTCTCTCCTATCTTTAGAATTGAGTGGCTTGGGGGACCCATGGTTACGGATAGTGAAGCGGGAAGTTTTCCAGCTAGGATTTTCCCCCGGGAACCTAGCCAATTTAAGTCAGGTGGCAGTAAGAACCCTGATTAAAAGATGGGTGCAAGACCAGACGCTTCAATTAGAGGGGGCACTTTTATCCTCCCAAAAGGTGTCCCCCCTATATGCCCCCCTCAATCCCCAGCTCCCGGGTTCCTATTACCTCTTTGCTTGGGAGAACGCCGGAGAACGCACGGTTTTCCTCAGACTGAGGATAAATATGTTTTCATCAGCAGTACTGGAGGGATGCTACAAGTTGATACCGTGGGCTCTCCGTCTATGCCCTTTATGCCAATTGGGGGCTGTGGACACTTTGGAGCACGTTTTCTTCCAGTGTCCCGCCTTAGTGGGTCCAAGAACAAAATACTTGAATAGGGCTACTCTGTGTCCAACTCTCGCGCGCAAAGATATCCAGAGCCTATTTGGGCCAATCGACACAGAACAATCCAGAGCAGTGGCTAAATTCGGGCGGGCAGTTCATGGCATTCGATGCCCTTTTTTCTGTTCCTTTAATCTCGAGTGATCATCTAGGGTTATCGCTGCCCAGGAAGCAGGAGTCTGAATTTCTTTAATGCCCCCGAGCCATGCGATTGAGCTACTTTGGAGGAGGGGGATCAGCGGAGTAGAGCTGTGGAAGGGAGTTGTGGAGCGACTGGAGCAGAGGTATATGCATTAAGCGATAGTGAACTTATACCCAAGAAAGGAAGTTTTCGAGGTTAATCCTTGCGGGTTGCAGCTTTTACTGTTTGGTCTTATTTGTTATTTGATACTGTTCTCCTTATGTATTTGCATAAGGCTATTAACCCTACTGCACTATGTAAATTTGTCAAGGGCTTTGCCTAACAAATAAACTATTATTATTATTATTATTAAATATAAGATACGGTGGGGAAGCTCGTAGAGTCACAAATTCGCTGACTCTTCTGGCAGAGGTGATGGCAACTAAAAATGCTGTCTTGAGAGTGAGATTTCCAACTGTACGCAAGACAATAGAATCAAAGGAGGGCATCATTGGTCTACAGCGAGTACCAGAGTGACATCCCATTGAGGAATAGGTTGGATCGCTAGTGGATAAACGTTTTTCAAACTTTTCCAGAAGGCCTTGGTAACTGGGCACGAGAAGAGGGCGTCATGGTCTACAGGACTCAGGAAGGCCAATATAGCTGCCAAATGAACCCTGATGGATGATAGTTAGGCAGGAGTCCTTGAGATGGAGCAGATACTTAAGGAGATGATCTATGGTAAGACAGTGTAATAGTAAGTGCTGTCCTGTGCACCATGTTGAAAATCTCTTCCATTTAGCAGCATAACAATATCTGTCGGTAGGATTCCTTGCATTATGAACCACACTTGCAACTTCAGGGGAAAGCTTCTCAGCTAAGGACATAAAAGCCAGGCATAGAGGTGGAGCACCATGCCCTTCTGCGTCGACAGTAAATCTGGTCTGAGTGGTAATGGTCTCTTGTCCACTGCAATGCTGGTTAGAGTTTGGAACCAGGTCTGCCTAGGCCAGCAAGTAGCTATCAGTATTAGGTGGGCTTCATCCCTCTTCATCTTGTGCACCACCTTGTGGAGAGCAGGCATGGGGAAAAACGTATACATGAATTCCCCACTCTGCAGGACAGCAAAGGCATCCATTAACCACACTGGATCACAACCAACTCTGCTGAAGAACTGATTAAGTTTTGGTATTGGTGACTGATATAAAGAGAGCTAGAGATGGAGTACTCCACATCTGGAAGACATCATCTACAACAGGGGTGGTGAACCTTTTCCCTCCTGGGGGCCACTCAAACTTAGGGCTACACAGAAGTTGGGGTGGGGGTGAATACAGGATGCGCTCAAGAAAAGGAGGGTCCAGATTATGCATCTATGCCATGGATCTGTCCCCTATCCTTGTGGGCATGCCCTCATCTCTGCTCATTTACCCTGAGCTCAGCTTTTCAGTGCTAGGAGGTAGGAACTGGATCTAGGGGCCAGATCCAGGAACTGGAAAGGGGCTGCATTTGGCCCCCCAGGCCTGAGGTTCCCCATCCCTGATCTACAACCTCATCATGGAGGCTTCACTCGTGGTGGTCTGAGTGTTTGCAGCTGAGATGGTCTGCTAGGGAATTGTACGTGCCTGCCAGATGCAGAGCACAGACCGTAATGTTTTACATTACACACCATACCCATACAAGTTCTGCTTCCTTGGATAACTCTGTGGATGTGGATCTTGAACCTCCTTGCTTGTTGACATACCACATGGGTGTGGTGTTTGTAGCTACAAACACTGTGGAGTCTCAAATGTAAGTGACTAAGTCTCGTCCAGTGGAGCTTTCCCAGGTGGTGAGGGGGCTGGTCAGTCCAGCCTTCCTCTGCCTGGATTCAACCAGTGCCCGCTGTGACATGTTTGTTGAGTACTTTGCGGATAAAATCACTCTTATTCAGCATGAGTGATGCTGCATTTATTGCATTAGAACCTGAGGCTATGGACCTAATTTGTGGGATTGGTTTCACATGGTGTCGCCCACTGATGTGGGGGATGTTCTCGGAGCTGTTAAGACACTTTTTGTCAGCTGGGCCCATGGCTGGTTAAGAGCTACCTAGGCCAGCAAGGAGCTATCCCAGCCAGGAGATACTGGGGCGGTCAATGCCTTCCTGTGGGAGGGCAGAATACCAAACCGCATCAAGGAGACGGTGGTGCAGCCTCTGCGCAAAAAACCATCACTTGATGTTGACGCCCTAGCCAGCTATCCGCCAGTCTCTCACCTTCCCTTTTTAGGGAAAGTTATTGAATGGGTTGTGACTCAGCAACTGCGGAAGCATCTGGAGCACACTGGTTTTCTAGATTCCTTGTAGTCCGGCTTTCGCTCAGAGCATGGCACTGAGACTGTGCTTGTGGCATTGGTTGACGACCTTCGCCGTGACATGGACCAGGGTTGGTCATCTCTCCTGATCCTATTAGATCTGTCAGTGGCCTTTGATACCATTGCCCACGAGATGTTGGTGGCCCACTTGTGGGACCAAGCCAGGGCGGGCGGAACTGTTCTTGAATGGTTCCGCTCTTTCCTGACCAGGAGAACTCAGCGGGTGGTGCTGGGGGACTGTTTTTCGTCCCCTCGCAACTTCATGTGTGGAGTCCCAACAAGGCTTTATTTTATCCCCTCTCCTGTTTAGTGTGTATATGCAGCCGCTAGGCGAGGTCGTGAGGGGGTTTGGTGCCCAGCGTCATCAATATGCTGATGACACCCATCTCTCTCTCTCATTTTCATCGGACCCTGGCCTGGCAGTCTCGGTGCTTACTTGGTGTTTGACAGCTGTGGGGGATTGGATGAGGGCAAGCAAGCCGTCTGAGGCTGAATCCCAATAAGATGGAGATGATGCTGGTGGGTAGGGGCGAGGGAGTAGAGGCCCCCATCATTGACGGGGTATGTCCCCCCTCCTCATCTCTCAGGTCCGTAGTCTGGGCATGCTCCTCAATCCTCGGCTCCGTCTGGATGCCCAGGTGGATGCTGTGGCGAAGGGTGCGTCTCACCAATTACATCTGATGCATCGGCTTCATTACCTCAGGACTGGACTACTGTAATGCGCTCTATGTGGGGCTACCCATGGTGATGGCTTGGAGACTGCAGCTGGTGCAGAACGCAGCAGCCCATCTCCTCACGGGGATGGGTTGCCGGGAGTACATAACACCGGTGTTCCGCTCTCTCCGCTGGCTGCCTGTAGTCTTCCAGGTCCGATTCAAGGTGTTGGTGTTGACCTATAAAGCCCTATATCAATGATCATGAGTTGTAGGTGACTCAGCTGCGGGACTGAGCAGGGATTGGCATTCCTGGCCGGGGGAACCCAGCGTGTGGTGCTGGGGGAGTTTTCATCTCCCTCCCCCTTGCCCCCCCAGGGCCTCACGTGTGGAGTACCGCAGGGTTCCATCCTATCCCCTCTCCTGTTCAACGTGTATATGCAGCCTTTGGGAAGAGGTTGTTAGGGAGTATGGAGTGAGTTGTCATCAATATGCTGATGACACCCAGCTATCTCTTTCATTTCCCTCCAACTCAGGCCCTGCAGTCTCGGTGCTTACCCGTTGTTTGTCCGCTGTAGGGTATTGGATGAGGGCGAGCCGCCTGAGACTAAATCCTGACAAGACGGAGGTGATGGTTGTGGGGAAGGCTGCGAGGGTGGCCCCCATCACTGATGGGGTCCGCCCCCCCATGTTTCTCGAGTCTGGGGGTGCTCCTGGACCCAAAGCTCCGCCTAGATGCTCAGGTGATGGCCGTGGTGAAAGGAGCATTTCGCCAGCTACATCTGGTGCGTTGGCTTAGGCCGTATGTCTCAGACTCGGATCTGGCCATGGTCATCCATGCTTTTATTACCTTGAGACTGGACTACTGCAGCACGCTCTACGTGGGGCTACCCTTGGTATTGGTTTGGAAACTGCAACTGGTGCAGAATGTGGTGGCCCGTCTCTTAACGGGGACGGGCCAACGCGAGCATATAACACTGGTGCTTCCCTTTCTGCACTGGCTGCTGGTAGGTTTCCGGGCTCAATTCAAGGTGTTGGTGCTGACCTTTAAAGCCCTAAACGGCTTGGCTCCGCCTATCTGAAGGACCGCCTTACCCTCCAGCTCCTGGAGCGGCCCCTGTGGTCGGCTGGGGGTGCCCTTCTCAGGGTTTCCTGGGTGTCTACTATGAGGAGGGCATTTTCTGTGGCTGTGGACCTCCCTCCCATTGGAGATTCACTTGGCTGCTGACCTCCCCCTCTTTCCGCAGACAATGTAAGGCCTGGCTGTTCGGCCAGGCCTTTCCCGAGGGAGATGGGGTGGGTGGGCTGGGTTAGGGGAGGGATGGGGTTTTATATTTTAACTGAACTTAATTTGGTTTATTTTAATGTTTTAAATGTTTTAATATATTGTGAGCTGCCCCAAGATGCCTGAGGCAGGAGGGGGTGGCGTATAAATTGTAAAAATAAACACCACACACGGTCTGGGCCCCGCCTATCTGAGTGCCTCACTCCCTGAGTTCTGGATCGGCCCCTGCGGTCCTGGGGGGTGCCCTCCTTGAGGTCCCCCGGATATCTCAAGGGGCTACGATGGAGAAGGCAGTCTCTGTGGCTGCACCACTGCTGTGGAACTCCCTTCTGGTGGAGGTCCAAGCAGCCCTGGATTGCCCTTCATTTCAATGCCAATGTAAAACCTGGCTGTTCCGCCTGCCTTTCGGCGAGGGAGAGGAGTAGGGAGGGTTAGGAGGGGGTCATTGGGTTGGTTTTCGCTCCATTTGGTTAAGTTTAAATTTGTATTTTTTTATGGATGTTTTATGGAGGATTGTAAGTTGCCCTGAGCTGCTTGAGCAGGATAGGGTGGGATATAAAAAATAAAAAAAATAATGTCCTGAGGGTCCATCTAATGGTCCTGAGCTCAATTACATTGATGAGAAGGTCCTCCTCTTCTACAGTCCAGAAACCACACACCTCCAGGTCATCCACGTGAGCTCCCCATCCTGAAAGAGAAGCATCCGTGGTGATGACCATGATGATGTCCAGATGCAGGATTTCAAAGGGCATGCCCCTCAATACATGCCTTGAGGATGTCCACCACTGGAGAGAGTGAAGGACTGTAGCTGGAATAGTTGCTGAGAGTATACCTGCTAGGAACGTAGACCCCCCTGCAACCAGTGTTGGAGTAGCCTCATGTGTAGGCAAGGGGGGTGATGCTTGTCATGGCTGCAAAGAGCCATTAGAGTCTCAGGAAGTATCTAACTGCTCAGGTTGTATCTGAACGAAGGTCTATCATCCGTGTAATGTCTAGAAACATGTCTTCTGGCAAGAATGCCCATCCCTGGGCTGTGTCAAGAGAGGCTCCTATGAACTGTAGACTTTTTGTAGGTGTACAGTGAGACTTTTGGAGATTGACATGGCCTAGATTCTGTAGCGTGGCAGTTGTAATGTTGATATCCGAGATAATCTGTCTGATGCCAAGAGCCAGTTGTCCAGGTATGGAAACAATTTTACTCCTCTCTTACGTCTGCTGCTACCACTGTTACACATTTTGTGAATACCCGTGGTGCTGTAGCCAGTCCGAAGGGCAACACAGTGTACTGGAAGTGGTGTGGACCTGCAACAAAACATAGATAATTTCTATGAGAAGGTCTTATGGCAATATGAAAATATGCATCTTTAAGATCAAGAGAGGCAAGCCTGTCTCTTCTTTCTAACACTGTTAAAATAAATTGCAGAGTGGTCAGGTGAAATTTAAACCTCCTGAAAGATTTGTTTAGGTTTCTAAGATTCAGGATGGGTCGCAACCCCCATCTTTTTGGGGCATCAGGAAGTATCTGGAGTAGAATCCCATTACACTCTCTGGGAGGAACTTCTTCTGTTGCTCCCTTTTTGAGTAAGGAGTCTGTCTCCTAAAGTAACTCTGTCTTGTGAGCGGTGCCCTTAAGGAGAGACAAGGAAGAGGGATTGGAGGGTGGGCATTCATCAAATTGTATGGCATACCCAATTCTGACAATTTCTACTACCCACTTATCAGATGTAATATGGGCCCATTGTTCATAAAGGATAAACAGTTGTAGGAGAAGGGGAGATCTTCCACTTTTCCTTCACTCAGAGGTGTTAAAAACAAGACTTGAACTGTTGTCCAGAGGACAAGATGGATTGTTGTCATCCTCTAGCCGTTGGGTTTCATAAACCTCTTACAAGACTGAGGGCTGGGATTGAGCCTGGGTAGCGGGACTCCTCCTGCCCTGGGAAGAGTAGGGGATGCGTTACCTGGAGGAGCAAGATGCCAGGACAGAATAATATTGTTTCTTGATGAATCTAATAACTCTGGTTGACCTGGCAGTCTGACTTGTCCTGTTAATCTTTTTCAAGGTGTCATCAGTTGTGGTAGCAAACAGCCCCTCAGAATCTTAAGGTAGATCCTAAATTCTGGTTTTCTTCTCAGGTGTAAGGGCTGTGGATCGAAACCACGCATGGCGTCAGTGATATGAATGCTCAACTGAAATTGGGCCAACTGAGTCCCCTCTTTTTGAAGAGCAGTGAGCTGTGATGAGTCTGTAGCGGCCAAAACCTGAGACCACAACCAATGTTGATAGCCATACATTGCAGCCAGACAGTTCACAGTTCTGAGCACAAGCGTCTCCAAGAAGAAGCTCTTACAATCCATGTTATCCAGTCTCCTCCCCTCCCAGTCAGATGGGGAGGTCTGGATCCTACCTGTCTTGGATTTGTGTGATGCGGCCACAATCACAAGCAAGTTAGGCAGAGGGTGATGAAAGAAGACAGGTGCCTTGCTGATGGGGCTAGTGCGCATGCTCAGGGTCTAACTGATCGCCATATTTGGGGTCAGGAAGGAATTTTCCCTATGGGCAGATTAGTAGTTGACTGAGGGCTTTTTGCCTTGCCCTGCAGCATGGGTGTGGCTCACCTGTTTGGGACATCTGGATCCTAAAATTATTTCTTTTTATTTCAGGCATCAGTGTTGGTCCCAGTCTGTAGTTGTAGCTATTGGTGCAGATGGCTGGGGTGTGGCAGGTCCTGCAGTAGTGCAGGGGGATGGACTAGACCTTTGAGGTCCCCTTCCAGCATTGTGACTCTATAAAGATGTTGCGCAGTCCCAAGAATCATGCTTATTTGTAAAACTTAGACTCCATGCACCCACACGTTGCGTTGATCTTTCAGTGCCAATCCTCTTAAGTAGCCTCTTTAAACCAAAGGTTTTTTTAATATTAAAATTATAATCCAGGTTTTTTGGAAAAGGAATCTATTAAAGTTCATAGCTGATGCAATAACATGCCTCTTTGTCCAGAGAGTAGTTCATACAGTGTCCATACAGAGATGGACACTGTAGAATCGCAACATCAAACCATAACTAAAGATCTGTATTATTATTATAAGCTTTTATATAGCACCAGCGATGTACCTTGTGCTTTACAGAGAATAAAATAGACACAGTCCCTGCCCAACAGCTTACAATCTAAAGGAAGAGGGAGGGGAGACAGGGTCTCTACTGGACAGGCTGGTTGGAGATTCCTGCAGGGAGGCCAGAGCTTGAGGAGCGAGTCGCTGCAGAGTAGCTCCCCACCGGCAAGTATGGCAGGGAAGACCGGAGGGGGAGAAAGAAGGGTCAGCCAGGCTCGTTGGCGTCTGTGCAGCCTTCTGTGTCCCAGAGATCCTTGGGGAGGGGTTTGATGTTAGATAACTCGGGGATGTCCTCTGTGGTTGCTGGAGAAATTGGGAGGGAGGGAGGAGAGAGGGGTGGTATGTGGAAGGGGGTTATTGGAGGCAAGGTTGATGGTGGTAGCATCCCAGCCAGACTCCCATACCCCATTTGGTAATGAGAACAATGGGGCTATGGGGAGGGTTTTGCTGATGGATATTGAGGCTGGTGGAGGGGGGCTGCCTTATGGTTGTGTACCCTGGTTGGGTTTGGGGGTGGGAGATTTGGAGGAATTGGGCAAGCCGTGTGTAACTACTGGTGTGGGGTTGGTGGGGCCACCTCCCCCTGGTGAGAGAAGGGTGGAGGTGGTGAGTTTTTCCCTGGTGGCAACAGGGGATGGATTGATTGTAAGTGGGACCTACCCCGTTGTTGTGGGGGAGGTCATGGAATGGGACATCAGTTGAGTTACAGGGGGTTTGTCTTTTTGAAAATTTTGGATGTTATATAAATTGTATATGTTATATGAATTGTATAATTGTATATCATGTTAGAAATGTTTGGTATTGACTTGGATCCCCTGTGTGGGAAAAAAATTGTTGTAAGCCGCCTCGAGTCCTTTTCGAGATGAGTGCGGGATACAAATAAAACTGGATTGGGATTGGATTGGAAGGGGAAACAGAGGGAGAGACAAGGGCTGCAACATTCATGAGGATGCGAGAGTTCAGGTACACATTCTTGGCTTGGTTACACTAAATTGAGAGTTTGCAGCTAACAGGTGGGGAATAATGCTGGGTGGGAATGATTAGCAGGAGTTAGGAAGAGCAGAGCGGAAAAGGTGGGTTTTGAGGAGGGACCTGAAAGTGTGGAGGCAGGCGGACGAGGGCAGGGAGGGAGTTCCAGGTGTGTGGGGCAGCGAGGGAGAAGGGACGAAGGCGGTTGGGGGAGCAGGGGAGGCATGGGATGGAAAAGGAGTGGAGTGCTCGAACAGGGTTTCGGAGGGAGATCAGGGCAGAGAGTAGGGGGGAGCGAGGTTGTGAAGGGCTTTGTAGGTGAAGACAAGGAGCTTGTGCAGAATACGCTCAGGAAGGGGGAGCCAGTAGAGAGAGGAGAGGAGAGGCTGCACATGGTCAAAGCGACAGGCTACGTGTATGATCCTGGCAGCAGAGTTTTGAACAGAGATGAGGGAAGGTGAGAGTGGGGAAGGCCAGCGAGGAGTAAGTTACAATAGTAGAGGCGTGAGATGACTAGGGCATGGATGAGAGTTTTGGCAGAGGAGACAGACAGAAAAGGGCGAATCTTAGCAATGTTGTGGAGGGAGAAGCAGTAGGGTTTGAAGGTAAGGTGCGAGTCGAAGATGAAGCCCAAGCTGCGGGCTTGGGGGACAGGGAGGATGGAGACCCCATCAATGGCAATTAACAGGGAAGAGGAAGAATTGGGAGGGAAGATAAGGAGTTCAGTTTTCGCCATGTTCAGTTTGAGTTGGCGTTGTGACATCCAGGCAGAAATATCAGAGAGAGAGTTGGTGAGACGAGTTTGAACAGATGGGGAGAGGGAAGGAGTGGAGAGACAGAGTTGAGTGTCATCAGCGTATAGGTGGTATTGGAACCGTGGGAGGCAATGAGTTTGCCTACGGATTGCATGTACATAGAGGAGAGGGCCAAAGACAGAGCCTTGGGGAGTCCTGACAGAGGGGCAGGGAGGAAGAGGGGGAGGAGTTAGGAAGAGATACATTGAAGGAGTGGTCAGAAACGTAGGAGGAGAACCAGTCGAGGATAAAGTCCTGGAATCCCAGGGAGTGAAGTGATTCAAGCAGGAGCGAGTGGTCAACAGTGTCGAAAGCAGCAGAGAGATCAAGGAGGACAAGAATAAAGGCAGTTAGATTTAGCCACAAGAAGATCGTTGGTGATCTTAGCAAGAGCGGTTTCAGTGGAGTGAAGGGGGTGGAAGCCAGATTGGAGGGGGTCGAGGCAACGGGCGTCGACGTGTTCAAGGAGTTTGGAAGCAAAAGGGAGGCGCGAGACAGGATGGTAATTAGAGGGTTCAGAGGGATACAGATTGAACTTTTTGAGAATGGGGGAGACAGTGGCATGTTTAAAGGCAGAGGGGAAGGAGCCAGTGGAGAGGTTGATGATGTGCAGGAGGGGAGACCGTAGAAGCAATGGAAGTCAGGAGGCGGGAAGGAATGGGGTCCAGGGGGCAAGTGGAGGGGTTGGAGGAGGAGAGCAGGGAGATTTCCGCAAGGGAGGCGGGAGGGAAGGAGGGGGTGGGGGAGTGGTAGCGGAAGAGGAATTGGAAGCGATTTCCATGTGGATCTTGTCAATTTTAGAGGTGAAAAAGAGGGCAAGATCCTGAGCGGAGAGAGGAGGAGGACGGGGGGCGGGTTGAGAAGGGAGTCAAAAGGTGGGAAAGAGGTGTTGAGGGTCCCAGGAACAGGACTGTGTGAGGCATAGTACTGCTGTCTAGTGAGGGAGAGAGCAGAGTTGAACGATGAAAGGCAGAATTTGAAGTGGAGGAAGTCAGCGCGGTAGTGGGATTTGGCCAGAGGCATTCAGCAGTCCGGGTGCAGGAGTGGAGATAGCGAATGGTGGGGATGAGCCAAGGGCGAGGGTTACGGGAGTGAGCCGGGTGGGAGGAGAGGGGGGCAAGGGAGTCGAGGGTGGAGGCAAGAGAGGAGTTGAAGGTGGAGATGGCAGAATTGGGGGAGAAGACTGAGGGGAGAGGGAGGAGGCAAAGTCCTGGGGCACAATGGCCTGCAGATTGCGGAAGGGACGGGGAGATGGGGAAGAGAAGGGGGAACAGTGGGAGAGGTTGAAGGAGGCAGGGAATTGGTCAGATATGGGAAGGGGCTCGAAGGAGAGATCGGAGAGAGAGCAGTTCCTAGAGAACACGAGATCAAGAGAGTGACCATCAGTGTGGGTGGGGGAGCTAGTCCAGAGGTGGAGCTTAAAAGGAGAAGGCTAAGGAGAGGAAGCAGATGATGCAAGGCTGAGAGGTTGCATCAACATGAATGTTGAAGCCACCAAGGATGAGTGTGGGGATGTCGTCAGAGAGGAATAGAGTGAGCCAGGACTCTAAACTCGGAGAAAAAGGAGGAGAGGGAGCCGGTAGATAACCGCAACACGGAGGTGGAGAGGGGAGTAGAGACGTAGTCTCAAAGGAGGGGAAGGAGAGAGAGGGGAAGAGGGGAGGGGTTGAAACTGGCAGAAAGAGGCAAGGAGGAGGCCTAAGCCACCACCCCAGCTTTCAGCCCAGGGCTGGTGGGAGGAGAGACCTCCATAGGAGAGGGTGACAGTCAGTGGGGGAGATCTGGGTTTTAGTAAGGGCAGGAAGGTGAAGGGAGCAAGAGAAGAAAAGATCATGAATATAGGGAGCTTTATTAGCGGAGGAGTGACAGTTCCAGAGGGAACAGGAGAATGGGAGTTGATCAGGGGGGAGACAGGGAATGGGGATAAGATTAGGAGAAGGGGGGCGATGTGTTCAGCGGGAGATGGGCTGTGGGGCAGAGGGCACAAAGTGGTGGGGGGGAGGAGGTGGCATGGGGACGGTGGAGAGAGATGGTAGGCGTAGTGGGAGGCAGGAGGAGAAGAGAAAGAAGCATGGGGA
Organism: Sphenodon punctatus; assembly: GCA_003113815.1. Classification (NCBI taxonomy): domain Eukaryota; kingdom Metazoa; phylum Chordata; class Lepidosauria; order Sphenodontia; family Sphenodontidae; genus Sphenodon; species Sphenodon punctatus. The sequence continues at coordinate 925,638 of QEPC01014606.1, read as the reverse complement.
GAGGAGGGAAGGAGGAGAGGGGAGAGGAGGGGTGGGAGAGAAGGACAGGCATCTTGATGGGTCGGTTACAGAGGGGGAGCTGGGATGGTTCCTGTCTTTGTGCTGGTAGCCGCCTCCGCCCGCAAACGGCCTGCCAACGGCTCTTTGTCCTTTGGCGGCCACCCAGAGGGCACCACCCCTCTGGGCTGCCCAGCCTTATGGAGATAGGCAGCTAATTACCTGCGGGGGAGGGGACACAGACATCCAGCTGAATCAGATCTCCACAGTATGCAAAGTTCGATTCCCTGCACAGCACCCACCAGCCACCCTTCTGGGCTGCCCAGCCTTATCAAGCCATTATACATAAAGCTTTTGCTTCAAGGCATGACACTAAGGGTAAAAACAGAAGTGACTGTTCAGCGTCAGCAGCCAGATCCACCTAAGCAAGCTGCTGTGGACACGGTCCAGACTGGATTGAGTCACAGAACAAGCATTCATGTGGTCAGGGAGAAACCCAGCCCCCACACGCTATGATGGTGTATGGGAACATGCTCTGGCCCACTTTGTCCTGATTGGGTTGGCACTTTGGCCATTTGCCAAGGTGAGCCCAGGCTCGCCTCCAACACAGCTGAGGTCAGTCCGTGCTAACATCTGATGGGCCAATAAACCAGGGTTCCTAATTTTCTCTTTGCAACGGAAAACCAGAGACTGCCTTTTTCCAGAAAATGACAAAACCTTACAGGTTTGGGAGGACAGTGTGAGCACAGGGCAGCGAGGATGCAGTGGAACTGAGGGGAAGCAACCTGAAGGCATGTGCTGTGATGGGGCAGAGGCTCTGCATTTGGAGGGGTGCCACAGACCCCCTGTGGGTTGGGGGACTGTATGAATTGGGGCAGAGAGTAGGTCTTCTGGACCTTGGGAAAAGAGGATAGGAAGTGGGGTGCCAGCCTCTATATGGTCCCCTTCCTGGTTGGCAGAGCAGTCTGCAACCAGGCCGAGAGGAGAAGGCAGCAAGCACATGTGGTGGCGGTGCCGAGATGGCACAGACCTCAACTTATTTTTTGACTGCTGGTGGGACAGATAGCTTCAAAATTGTATTAAAATGAAAATATTATAATAAAACGTGGGGTTCTAACTCATACCTATATATATTGTGGTAAGGGAAAGTCAACTAGTCTTTACATTTAATCACAGAAAAAAAGATTTTGGTTTTCTTAATCAGAGAATTTCCAATTTTTTGTCATGGAAAACTAGGAACCCTGCTGATAACAAATGTGACAGTGGCCTTCAGGCTAGAGCAGGTTACTGTCACACTTGTTTTTACCTTAAGTAAACTTTCCAAAAGGCAGCAGCCAGAGCCGCCCCCCAACAGTCTGCATCCCACTTTCATTCATAAGTACTGTTCCTCCACAAACTTTCCATACAGAAAGATCACACTGTAGCTAAAAGATTCATATATCAGAGATCCTTACAAACCCTATGTTTCTGTGCATGTACCCTACCTCCAAATGGGATCACTGTAGGGACCAAGAGGGTTTCCTATGGTTTTGCTTTCCCAGAACTGTATGGCATTTGCCAAAATGTTTTTTCAAAATACCAGCAAGCAAAACAGTTGGGCAGGATTACATGAAACAGTTATGTTAAAGCCTTTGTACTCGGAAACAGGAGACTTTTTATTTTAGTACTAGCAAAAGAGTCACAGTGCTGGTGTTGGCGTACAGTAGCTTTGCCAGGAAAGGGCACTTTAACAACAGTGGCAGAGCTACAGCAAAAGCTTAAAGGCGTGCTAAATTACAGTACCCATCACTTGAGGGCATATCACTGCATTACTTACCTATGGTACAGAATCTCACTTGCTTTATCACAGTAAAGGACAAATGGGATGGCTGGGGCAGTAAGACTGACAGTTTTGCATGGTTGTCAGAATTAGAGAATGGAAAACAAATTGGCCCTCTATTAACCACTTGTATCTTTTACATGAAAGCTATGGTGTTATTGAAAAGATCAAGAGCTCCTGTTTTCAAGGCAGACAGACCTTTCAACTTCTACCTGAGACAAGCTAGCACAGGTACTATCACTTATTCACTCTACGCTGCTATAAAATACTAGTAAAATGCTTATTGGTGTGTCTCCCTAAGGAGCTGATCTCCACATTGACTTCAAGGCCCTTAAAACTAGGGGATGAGTGTTTAAAACCTGCAGAATCAACTTTTGCAGTAAAAGGTTAAGACAAAAGTTGACAGATTCAGATTTAGACCTTTCCTGTGTAAACAGTGTGCACAAAGGTTATGTTGAGTCATAGGACTATTTATTAGTCAGGTAGTCAATAGTTACATAAGACAATGCATTATTTCTCCCTCAGACATCACTTCAGTTGAGAAGCTAGTTTAGCTCCCATGTCTCTTCAATATCTGGCTTCTCTAAGAATAAAAGTTGCCAGCTGCAATGGTCACTTGATGGAAGCAGCTGCCTTCTGGGAAACGAAGCTAGGGAATGTTTATTCTGTACTGGCCATGTCACTCTAGCAGTCTTCTGCAGATATTACAGGTACATCTCCAATTAAAGCAAGTATGACCTACGTGGAATTATTTCTGCATATGGAATTCTGGTTTTTGTAATGGAAAAATAGAGGTTACTTACCAGTAACTCTGTTCTTCGAGAGAGCTCCGCGAATTCTCACTAATGGGATTCACTTCCTGCTCCACAGGTACCGGAATAACCTCTTATCAGCAATTTCCAGGCAGAAAAGCCTGGAAAAAACTAGAAAAGGTGAGGGCTCCGCCCTCCCCCCCCCCCCCCCGGAAAGCGCGGGCTCCAGTTCGTGTGAGAGCGGGAGGTTATAAGAGGAGGCGGAGCCCTTGCCGCCTCAGTTCCTTCCAAACCCGTCTCGGGAAGACCAAGAAGGTCCTCCGAGATAGAGGGGAAGGCTGGGCGGGTCGTGAGAATTCGCGGAGCTCTCTCGAAGAACAGAGTTACTGGTAAGTAACCTCTATTTCTTCTTCGAGGATCTCCGCAATTCTCACTAATGGGAGAGTAACGAGCAGAAGAGGACTTACCACTGGAGGAGGGTAGTCGAGGAGGTTACTGAAGGGCAGTTTGCAGAACGGCAGTGCCGAGGCTGGAATCCGATGTAGCGGCCAAATCGAGTGAGTAGTGCCTGGTGAAGGTGTGCACCGAGGCCCAAGTGGCAGCCCTGCAGATGTCCTGTAGGGGAACTCCACGGAGATAGGCGGTAGACGAGGCAACAGCTCTAGTTGAGTGAGCGCGAAGGGAGGCGGCATGCCAGCCTGGTCATAGCATCGTTGAATGCAGAGAGAGACCCACTTGGAAAGTCTTTGAGAGGAGAGCCTAACACCGATCTGTTGGCCGCCGTAGGAAATAAACAGTGCATCGAAGGCTCTGAAGGATCAAGTTCGAGAGAGGTAAAAGGAGAGAGCTCTTTTGACGTCCAGGGAATGGAAAAGTCTGTCCCTAGGGGATGTATGAGGCTTAGGGAAAAAAACAGGCAACGAGATGACCTGATTAAGGTGAAAAGGAGAGACAACTTTAGGTACAAAGGCTAGGTCTGTTCTGAGATCCACTCTGTCGAGATGGAAGATGGTGTAAGGAGGAGAGGCTCGTAGAGCAGAAAGTTCGGATCCTCTCCTGGCAGATGTGACAGCCAGTAGGAAGGCCATTTTGATAGACAAATTCTCTAGAGAGAAAGATGCCATAGGCTTGAAGGGAGGACCCATGAGCTTGGTGAGGACTAGATTCAAGTCCCATGGAGGTGTAGGTTGGGAGGTAGGCGGGAAGGAGTTGAGCAGACCCCTCCAGAAGGTCCTGAGGGGATGAGAGAACAAAGTTTCTGCGCCTGGAGGATAGAGTCAAGAAGAGAGCGCAGCTAAGTGTACCTTGAGTGAAGAGGTAGACAGGCCCAGGCCGTGCAGATGGAGGAGATATGTGAAGACGTGGTTCATAGAAAAGTGGTGTAGGTCGCAGGGTAGAGCCGAGCACCAGGATGTAAAGCATCTCCATTTAGCGGCGTAACAGGCTCTGGTGGAAGACCATTGGGCATTGAGGAAGATGTTAGCCACCTCGGGGGAGGCATCTTGTACTAAGGTCTGATGAGCCAGGTGGAGAGGTGGAGCGATCGGAGGTCGTGATGGAGAATCGACCCCTGGTCTCTTGAAAGGAGGTCTGGGAGGAGAGGGAGTTCGAGGACGTCGATGGCCATGGTCCTGAGCATCTGGTACCAAGGTTGGCTTGGCCAGGCCGGGGCTAACAGGATGACCTGAGCTTGGTCCTTCTGGATCTTGTGGAGGACTCTGTATAGGAGAGGGATGGGTGGGAAAGCATAAAGCAAGGGCCCCTTCCAGGAAATGGCGAAGGCGTCGGAGATCGATCCTGGATCGGCTCCTGCCCTGCTGCAAAACTGGGGAAGTTTTGCATTCACCTGTGAGGCGAAAAGGTCGATGGTGGGCGTGCCCCACCGATGAAAGATATCTGAGAGGACTCGGTTTGTTGAGGGTCCAGTCGTGTTGGTCGGTGGACTTGCGGCTGAGGAGGTCCACTAGGGAGTTGTCTTGGCCGGTTAAGTGAACTGCGTGAAGGTGAATGTTGTGGCGAATGCACCACATCCAGATGGTCTGTGCCTCTAAAGAAAGGAGGGTGGATCTTGCTCTTCCCTGCTTGTTGATATACCACATAGCTGTGGTGTTGTCCGTGAGTACTTGGACATTGCGATTTTTGACAACGTGGAGGAGAGCGGCTAGTGCCCATCTGATAACGCACAGCTCTAATAAGTTGATATGCATGCGTCTCTCTTCGAGGGACCACAGCCCGTGGACTGAGATCACTGGTGTGAGCGCCCCATCCTGTGAGTGACGCATCAGTGGTGAGGGAGATGTGCACCAGTGGAGGGTTGAAGGGCATGCCGGTGAGAACGTGATGGGGAGAGGTCCACCAGGTGAGGTCGAGGAGGACGTCTGGTGGAATGGTGATGTGCATGGAAAGAGGGTGGCAAGTAGGGTCGTATACAGTTGCAAGCCATTGCTGTAGTGATCGGAAGTGTAGGCGGGCATACGGAGTCACTGCGGTGGTGGCTGCCAGGAGGCCCATGACCTGCAGGAAAAACCGGACCAGTCTCCTGGGTCTTGTGCGAAGGGGTAGGATGGTTGCCAGTAGGTCCTGAAACCTGTCGTTTGGTCGGAAGGCTTTGGTCTGGTTGGTGTCGAGGACGGCCCCTATAAACTGAAGGCGTTGCGTGGCAGTGAGGTGTGACTTCTCGAAGTTCACAATGAACCCCAGGTCTTGTAGCAACGTTGAGTGCGAGGTCGAGATGGGACGTTAGGATGTGTGGAGATGGGGCTACGAACAGCCAGTCATGCAGGTAGGGGAAGACGCGTATGCCCAGAGTTCTGAGGTGGGCTGCGACCACGGCAACGCACTTCGTGAACAACCTGAGAGCCGTGGAAAGGCCGAAGGGAAGTATGATGTACTGGAAGTGATGGTTTCCTACGAGAAAACGTAAATATCGACGATGAGGGTATTTTATGGAAATATGAAAATAGACATCTTTCAGGTCAAGGGAGGCCATCCAATCTCCTTTCTGGAGCCCTAGATAGAGTATGGGGAGTGAGGTCATCCGAAAGTGAAATTTCCTAATAAACTTGTTTAGATGGCGAAGGTCTAGAATGGGGCGAAAGCCTTTGTCCTTTTTAGGAACAAGGAAATAATTTGAGTAGAACCCGGTAAAACGTTGAGACCGGGGTTCCTCCTCGATTGCCCCTTTTGAGATCAGCTTCTGTATTTCAAGTAGTATTTGAGTTTTGGGGGGGAACCCCCGAAGGGGTGAGGGAGGGGAATCGGGTGGAAGAGAGTGGAACTGAATGGAGTATCCATAGGTGATGATCTCTCTGACCCACCGGTCTGAAGTAAGGGCGGCCCAGAGCTGGTGGAAGGGCCAGAGCTAGTGGTGAAAGAGGAGGTTGGTGGGAAGCTCCCTTGACCTGGGGTAAATCAAAACCGCTGTTTGGATAGAGGGCCAGTAGATGAGGCGGAGGATGATTTGCCCCTGCCCCTCTGCTTCTGGAAGTGTTTACGATTTTGAGAGGAAGAACTATTCTGCTGCTGAAATTGGGGTGAGAATCTCTGATTGCCCTGTGAGGGCGAGTAGCGGTGTCTGGGTTGATAAGGATGGTAAGCGTAGGGGGTCGAGGGAGGGTAGAAAGAACTCTTTCGCACAGAGCGGATAACCCCCCATGGATCTAGCCGTCTGACACATTTCTTTTACCTTTTTCAAGGTATCGTTAGTTGAGGCCGCAAACAGGCCCTCCCCGTCGAAGGGGAGGTCCTCAATACGGGCCTTGTTCTCAGGGGCTAGGGCGGTCGAGCGGAGCCAGGCGTGGCGTCTTAGTGTGATAGCGGAGGCTATACCCCTAATATTGGCATCCGCAATATGCATGTTTGCTGTTAACTGAAAACGGGCAATCTGCATGCCTTCCAGCTGGAGGGCCAGAATTTGGGCTGGATCAGAGGCCCTGCTGAGTTGGGCCCACAGCCAATGTTGGTAGCCACAGAGGACCGAGCCATAATTGACCGCCTTAAGGGAAAGGGTCTCTGAAGAAAAGATCTTGCAGCCGATGACATCTAAACGTCTACCCTCCTTGTCTGCTGGGGACGTTTGGAGGCCACCAGCCCCAGACTTTAGGGAGGCCGCTGCTATCACCAGAGAGTTGGGAGCCGGGTGTCTGTAGAACATTTCTGCTCCTTCTCTGGGGATAGCGTAAAGGGAATCTGTTAATTTGTTGGTGGGTAGGGCAGAGGCAGGTCTTGCCTTGGATGGCTCTAAGAGCTGGTCTAAAATTGGTAGCATAATTTGGCCTGTGTCACCGGAGCCCAGGATGCCAAAGACTGGTCCAGATTGTGATTTCTTAATCACTCTAGTAGGGAGGTTGGGAAGTGCGGAGGTTAGCCGCCTGAGCATCCCCTGGAAGGCTTTAGTGTCCTCCATGGAGAGGGAGGACATAGGGTCAGCTATGGCATCCTGTGGTGGTGGGGAGATGGTTTCATCCTTGTCTTGGACAGAAGAGGAAGAGGAGACAGAACCNGGGAAGTGCGGAGGTTAGCCGCCTGAGCATCCCCTGGAAGGCTTTAGTGTCCTCCGTGGAGAGGGAGGACATAGGGTCGGCTATGGCATCCTGTGGTGGTGGGGAGATGGTTTCATCCTCATCTTGGACGGAAGAGGAAACAGAACCATCGCCCTCCGAGGAGATGTGGTGCTTGCGTTCCACCGGTACCGGGATAGGTGGTAGTCCTGCTGGGACGAGGAGCAAGTCTAAGAGAGATGATGCATTGGTAGGGTCTAACCTTGGCTGCGGGCGGGCAGGAGCAGGGGCCAGGAGGGCTTGCGGCTGTATCGGTGCCTGCGGGTCCGCTGGTACCAGCGGTACCGATGCTTGTCTGGTACTGTGGTGGCGTTGCGGAGAGTCCGGCGGTCTGGACACCGTGGCCGTAGGCGGGGCTCTGGGGGTACAAATTGTGGAAAGGCCTGCTGGTTAAAGCTGGAAAAAACTCCCTCATACTGGTAGGAAGATCGTGATGGGTGACCATGGTACCCATATTTATGGCGGTCAAAGTCGTGGTAGTGCTCGGGCCGACGGTACCGGGGGAGATCGTCCTGGCGGTACCGGAAGTCGCTCCGAGGAGAACAGCAGGAACATGGGGAGCGAGAGCGACGGTCGCACGATGGACAGCATGGTCTGTCCCGGAGGGAGAGTTCCGTCCTGTGATGGGTCTCACTCTCGGCTCTGAAATTGTAGACCGAGGGGGACCGATGGCGGCTCTGAGGTTCCTGAAAGAAGGGGTGGGAGAACAGAAGATCCGAGGTATGTGGCTCCGAGGGTTCCCGTTGTGCGGGTGTCGGTGCCGCGCTGTCAGGTCCCGTAGGTGCCGGTGTTATCTCCGCCCTAGCCAGGGCCGGAGGTACAATTGTCGGTGGTACCAGAGTCGGCGGTGCCCTCACCAGGGCATCCCGCAGGGGAGTAGGTACCGGTGCCGGCTGTGAGAACACGGTCTCAACGTGGAGTGGTCGTAGGGGTGTCTCATCAGCGCTGCGAGAGCGTTTCTTTTTCTTTTTGTGTTCCCCCTGACGCCTATGGCGGTCCTGGGGGCCGGTCCAGCGGTGCCGGAGCCGGTACCGATGCCGGTGGCAGTGCCGGCAGAACCTGTGGAGTCAGCAGTTACAGAGAGGGAGCCGGCTATGGCCGAATGCGCGGGCAAGGCCGCTCTAAACTCAGGCGAGTTTTGTCTGGGGGCTGGCCCCTGCACAACCGCAGCCGTGGTTGAATCCATAGGTGCGGGACGGGAGGAAAGGGAGAGAGGCCCTTTGTCACCGCCCTGGAGAGCCTTCTTCGTTAAAAGTTCCTGCAGCTGCAGGGCTCTTGTCCGGAGCGTACACTGAGTTAGTCTGCCTCAACGGGGGCAAGAGTTCGTGATATGCCCCTCTCCGAGACAGGTGAGGCAGAATTTGTGCGGGTCACTCACCGACAATGTGGCCGGACACGACGCGCAGCGTTTAAAGCCCGGTTGTTTGGGCATGCTTTGCTGTCCAGAAGGCAGTGAGCCCCGGGGAGACCCAAGGGCGGGCGAAGCAACGGTGGAGGAAGTTTCCTCTATTTCTTTCGTTTTTGCCAATAGCGTGCTGAGAAGCACGTGAGGTCTTCCAACGCGGTTGGAAGGAACTGAGGCAGCGAGGGCTCCGCCCCCTCTCATAGCCTCCCGCTCTCGCGCAAACTGGAACCCGCGCTTTTGACCGGGGGGGGGGGGAGGGAGGAGGGCGGAGCCCTCACCTTTTCTAGTTTTTTCCAGGCTTTTCTGCCTGGAGACTGCTGACAAGAGGTTATTCCGGTACCTGCGGAGCAGGAAGTGAATCCCATTAGTGAGAATCACGGAGATCCTCGAAGAAGAACTTCGTTTTCAGAGCTGTACTACAAGAATTTAAATGCCACAATAATGCATCTCTTTGGCATCAGTTCCAGATACTGTACAGACTGCCAGCACCAGCATAAATTCAGGGAAACTCAAATGAAGTTACACCAGGCTTACATTTGTTCATCTAATACCAACAAACATTGTACCAAAAATGATACAGCTCCAGCCTCAAGGAACACATAAAACAGTATGATGCAATTAAACATTTTCCTTTTTGAAATTCAGTTTTCCATAAGTATGTGCCTAAACAGCATGTATCCTGGTAATGGCATCCAATCTGGTTTAACACTGATCAAAACTTAGATCATTGAATGAGGCAGTAGTGACACAAGGAAGCTTGTTTCTGCTGGAAGTGCAGTTGATTTACCCTAGCAATAACCGGCTCATTGCTATTGCCAGGTCAAACATTTTTTCACCAAAACTAGCCTTTTCGTCAGGCATGTTACAGAAGGAAGTGTTTTGGTCATGTCATCTCTAAGTGTACGAATTTAACTTGCAAAATTTACTGGTTACAGGAGTTAAGCTATGAAAGCCCAAGACCCTGTCTCCTAAAAATGGAAAGGGTGCAGTTACTACAGCTGCTCCTACAAAGCAAGAACTTGTATGCAAAGACACTTAGCAGATTCTTGCATGTGCCAGCTTGCTGCACAGTTATAGGGGACACATTTTTTTGGATGAGTATGTAATTTTAATGATGTAATTTGTCTTAATTCACAGGTTCTATCCTTTTCATAGGAAGAGTTACAAATCCCTCAGAATAATGCATCTCTCCCTCCCAGTTCCTTCTGATAGCAGCTTTCCTCTAGTGAAAAAGAGGCATAATATGCATATTTATTAAAAGTGGACATTTTTGAAAAAATCACGTGTGGGTAAATATTTAACTTGTATATAAAAATATATTTTGCATTTTGTCTAGTGAGGTCTTAAATTTGTGAACCAAACATTATCAAAAAGATTGTCCATTAATAATCATTTAGCTAGTGCATTAGTTACCAGGAACAACATAAAAGCTTCAATCACCCACCTTGGGGCCTGATTTGTATGTGCATCCCACCTCTCCCAACCTTCTAATCGCTCGTTCGCACAGTTGTGAAAGTGGCCCTTGTGAGATAGGTTGGAAATCTCGGCTGAAATTCCCAAGACACTAAAGTTCTGCATTTAGGAAAGAAAAATATCTAGGAATTGTGAGCAATGGGATGTGGATGCAAACAAAGGCTAATGCAGTTTTAGGCAATATTAACATTCTACGATTGTGAGTATACTCCCTTTTAAATAAGTAGGGGCAAGAGGCACAAGCAATAAGGGTTAGGGTATCCACAGGCTTAGAAAAAACACTGAGTTTTATAAAACTCAATTGCTTAAGTAGTACCTATGTTCAGTAATAAATAAAACATTTTACCATCTGACTGCACACAACATAAATTTCAGTTACTTAGCAAATTTTATATATCAGCCATGTGCCTGGCACTGAATAGTTGATAGGAGCTGGGTCCCTGCCCCAAGGGGCTTACAATCTACTCTAGGGCTTAGTTTGGCACAGCATGATGTGCTATCAGAACATAAGGATCAGCTAAATTTTTAAAATCCCTTTTAGAGTTTGAGAACTAGTTAGTGGTTTAATGTGATGTCAAAAACGTTTCTCTAGGGCCTGAAAAGTGACACTAATCTCTTTTGATTTTTTAATTTTACATCTGTTGGCTGTTTCCAACACTGACCACGAGGTGTCAGTGACTTGCTTGCGGGACCAGGCTGGAGTGGGTGGAATTGTTCTTCAGTGGTTCCGCTCTTTCCTGGCCAGAACTGTTCCTCGTCTCCCCGTGGATCTCATGCGTGGAGTTACGCATGCTTCCATTCTGTCCCCTCTCCTGTTCAACATGCATATGTAGTTGTTGGGTGAGGTGGTGTGGTGTCATCAATATGCTGATGAACCTCTCGTTTTCAGCAGATCCAGACCCGGCAGTTTCAGTGCTTATTCGGTGTTTGGCAGCTGTGGGGGACTGGATGAGGGTGGGCCACCCAAAGCTGAATCCTGACAAGACAGAGGTGATGCTGGTGGGTTGGAGGCCCCCATCATTGATGGGGTTCGCCCCTCAGGTTCTGAGTCTGGGGGGTGCTTCTTGACTCGCAGTTCTGCTTGGAAGTTCAGGTGGCAGTTGAGGCAAGGAGCGCATTTTGCCAGTTACGTCTAGTGCAGCGGCTTCAGCCACGTATTTCAGGCTGCATTCACACCTTACGGTGGTGCAGCAGCAGCACTCCCATGAGGAGAAGACGCAGTGGGGGAAGGCGGCAGATGCCATCACAACTTCCGGTGTGAACGGGGTTCTGCTGCAACAATACTCACAAATGACAGGACTCAAAATCCAATCCTGTCATTCTCAAGTATTGTCGCGGCAAAACCCCCTTCGCACCGGAAGTTGTAACAGCATCCACCACTTTTCTCCGCCGCGTCGTCTCCTCGCGGGAGTGCCGCTGCCATAAGGTGTGAATGTGGTATAAGGCCCTGACCCTTGCCACCATCATCCATGCCTTCATCACCTCAAGATTGGACTACTGTAAAGAGCTCTGCATGGGGCTGCCCTTGGTGATGGTTCGGAGACTTCAACTGGTGCAGAATGCGACGGGCTGCCTCCTTACAGGAACGAGTCACCATGAACATATACCACTGCTTCGCTCACTGCATTGGCTACCTATAGGCCTCCGGGCCATATTCAAGGTGCTTCTTACCTATAAAGCCGTATACATTTCTGGGCCCCACCTACCTGAAGGACCATCTTACACATGCACCCCATGGTCCTAGATCAGCCCCTGCGGTTGGCCGGGAGCACTCTTGTTGAGGTCCCCCAAGTTCATTGGAAAGAGACGATGGAGGGCATTCTCGGTGGCTGCTCCGAGGCTGTGGAACTCTCCCGGTGGAGGTCCACCTGTCCCCACACCTTCCCTCCTTTCGCAGGCAGCGTACGACCTGGCTGTTTTGTCAGGCATTTGGCGAGGGGGACGGGTATCGTGTGGGTGGTGGATTGGAGGAGGGATTCTATCCCACGACTTGTGTTTTACTGTGTCTTGATTTTATGTTTTACTTATTTTAAGTTGAAAGCCATTCTGAGCTGCCAATGGCAGGATGGGGCAGGGTAGTAAATATTTTAAATAAATAACCACGATCCAACTCTGGGAAGTAAGGCGAGCAGAAATGAACACTGGACTCATTCCTAACCAAGGATTAAAATAGAGCTTTTTATTGATGGAATAACAAAAGTGCTTTTCTTAAATAGTCTTCAAAATACATTTGTACAACTTACAATATATCCAAAATAACTGTATATACAAAAACATGACTGTTTAATGTGCTTTTTTTAAAGTTACAAAGCAACTTTTTTGGCAAAATTCAACCTCACAGTTGACTTTTTTGAGGACTGGGTTAAGAAAATTAGAACCTGAGGGAAAAGTGACACAAGTCAATGACAAGGAATAAATTCTCTAGTTTTAGTTTGTTAAATAAAAATGTTTTATACTTTTCACATTGCAAAAACAAAAAAGACTGACACAATTTCCATTATACTAGAGCAGTGTTGAGTCTTTTTCAAATAAGAGACTTGAGTCAAGAGTGCATGTCAAAAATGAATGCAGGTAATACAGCAATGTCCTACTGTGACTTTTCTTTGTGTCAAGTCTCTCTCAGCTGCTGTTGATGTGGTTGACTTCGCTGGATCTATGATGGATTTCTTCTAAAAAGCCCTCAAGGTGTTCTATCAGCATTCGCTTTTTAAACCTGCATGTAAAAAGCAGAAAATGCTACACTCCTAAGAGGAATAGTAAAAGCAGCAGTATGGCATTTGTTAGGAAAGTTGAGAATGCAAATAATATGCAGGGTCCACCATCCACCCCCCACCCTACAAGCTGAAGCAACGTTCTACAGCATGTTCAGAAAGAATCTGAAGAGAGGAAGACCTGTAGATACATAAATCCACTAGCTAAATATCCAGCGCCCCCGCCCATTGGCGGCCAGCCATGAGACCCCCAATCATGGCAAACTTTATAGCCCACTGTAATCCACTTTGCCCCGACCAGGTGGACGACAGCCTGGGCTGTAATCCTGGAGGTCTCTGGGCTCACAGCTGGGGCCCGCCGCTAAGATGCTTGGGAGCAATTCCAGGAGAACATCTGGCAGGGCGCTAGCAAACATACCGGTGGCTCATGGGCCACCGTCACGTTTGTTAACACCCAAAGATGAATGTAAAGATGACCTGCCGACAGGAAAGGAAACACAGGGAATCATCCAGCGAGTCAGGGGCCTCCAGGGGTCATCTCACCAAACCCTCTGCTCCAAGGCAGGATTTCTCTCCCTAGGGCATCAGACAGATGCTTGCCCAGAAGGACATACATACAGAATGGGGGACAACTGTCTGAACTGGTGCAGTGCTGTTAAGAATCTGGGGATTAGAGTGGATCATAAACTGAATGTGAGTCAGCAATATTTCACAAAAGGCAAATGCTATTTGAAGGCTGAATTAGCAAAAGTGTTATTATTATTATTTACGGAGGGGGAAACGGAGGGTTGGGGGTAGGTTGTTATTGCTGCTTTTATGTACTATTGTTTTAAATTGTTTTTAGATGTTTTATGTGTTTTATTGTTGTATGCCGCCCCAAACTACCTGTGGCAGGAGGGGGCGGCATAAAAGCTGAATAAATAAATAAATAAATAATATCCAAAAACCTATCCCGGGGTTTTGGGGAGAAGAAAGAGGTCACTAGCAGCTCATGTAGTCTGACCACAGAAGAACAAGAGAGATGACAAAAACTTAGAAAGAAGGGAAAACATAAGATTTCTGTAAACAAGTTCAGCAGTTTCTCTAAAATGCTGAATGACATCTTTTGAAGAATATGCTTTGACATATTCTACCTATTTAAATCAAGATTGCTTATGTTGGGTATTACTAATATCTGTTACGCTGTTAGCAGTTTCTCTTACTCTTAACACAGGCGTATTAGTCAATTTCTAAAAAAAAATGATATTAAAGAAGACTTTAGCTTTCGGGGGGGGGGGGGGGAGGGTAGAAGAGACATGGCAGTGGGTCGAGCGGGTATATGGCACTATACCTTAAGCTACCCCATATGTGCAACCTGCCCCTTGCAATTAAGGCCTTGTACCTGCCAGGATCATATGGAAGAGCAGGCCAGCCAAGCTGGCTCCTGATTGGCTCACTGCTGGGAGCTGAGCAAGCTGCCATAGGACTCTGTACACATAGCTGAATGCCAAGAACACTACTTGGTAGGACTGAAGTCTACATTATTTGCATATTCTCCCCCAGATGCACATAATCAGTTTATTCTCTGGGTGCGGTAGCCTAGATACGGCTCTAGAGGCCTTCTGGAAGAAGGCAATGTGAGGTGTAGAGGTCTCTCTCTTCGTATGGAAACCCATGAGAAACATCCCAGATCCTCAACTAATGGTATCAACTGTGGGTCTGGGTCCAGGATCTTTACACCCTCCTGCATAGCTTCTAGAAATGAACCTTTAACTCTGATTCTTCTTTTAGCACCACACTATGAAATTGGCCTGGTTCTCTGCTTCCTGCACGATTCTCATTCATCTAAATCAGGGATGGGGAACCTCGGGCCCGGAGGACAAATGCAGCGCGCAGAAAGTTTTTATGTGGCCCCTTTCCATTTCTTGGATCTGGCTCTTGGATCTAGTTCTTTACTCCAGTCATTGAAAAACTAAGCTCAGGGGAAGGAAGCAGAGATGAGGTCATGCAGACAAGGAGAGGGGACAGATCCATGGCAGAGATTCATGATCTGGGCCCTCCTTTCCTTGAGCGAATCCCTTAAGTACCTCCGCCCCAACTTCTCTGCGGTCCTCAGAGCTTGTACAAGCCTTTAAAGTGGCCCCCACAAGGGAAAAGGTTCCCCATCCCTGATCTAGATGTCTGTGAATATGGTTATTTCACAACTCAGAAATGGAGCTGAATTAAAAGCCTTGAAAAAGACAAGAACTAGAGAGAGAATGTGAGAGACACAACAATAGTTGTGTGAACAATTCCCAGGATAAAGTTATACGATATTACAACTGTTTGTACTAACCATGAATATATAGTAGCTACAGCTAAATCACTGGCACACAGACAGTTTTGTAACACTGAAATTAGTAAGAATAGTCTACATACCTGGAAGCTTCTTTAATAACTTTCTGCAAAAATATGAGTCGTGTTTGTAAACTGCCTTCCACATGCTTCAATAGAAAAAAGATTCTTTCATATTCTAAAAATATATATATATATATAAAATAATTAGGTGAACGTGACATGGATAAATTCCTTTTGCACCAACCTGCAACATTCCACTCACATAAAGCAAGCTGCAAGTTTCATTCAGCTTTCGAAAAGCTTTTAAGAAACTTTTGCTGTAAATGAAGGGGTATTTTGAAATGTAAATCTACATTAATGTAGGAAATAACGCAATACTGAAATTTCAGAATATTGTCAAAATAAATAGCTGCAATGCTGCCCCAAAATGCTTGCAGCAGGAGGGGCAGCATACAAATTATAAATAAATAAAAAGAATTGTTTCGTCCACCCAGAAATATTAAACCTTAATTATATTTGTAATTATTAACTTTAATTATAAACCTCAAGTGTTTTCACTCACATAGTTTGTATCTTTACTTCTACCATTCAGATGCTAGGTGCCATTGCCAGCGTGGCTAAATAGGGAGGTAAAAGAGGCTAGTAGAGTCAAAAAGGCGTCCTTTAAAATAATGGAAAACTATTCCTAATTAAGAAAATAGAAGAGAGCATAAGCATTGCCAAATTATATGTAAAATGTTAAGACTGGCCAAGAGGGAATTTGAGGAGCAACTCGCTAAAGACAGCAAAAACAACAACTTTTTCAAGTACATCAGAAGCAAGCCTGCTGGAGAGTCGGTTGGGCCATTAAATGAACAGGGGCCCCAGTGGTGATCCTAGAAACTACAGACCAAACTGTACACTGGTTATAACCCCCGTGCCTCGCTTTGCTCAGCGTACAGCTTGGATTTCTGACTTGCCTGACGAAGGATCCTGTGAGGTTCGAAAGCTTGCAAACCTCCACCAACCTAAGTTGGTCCAATAAAAGATATCTCTACACTACTTTGTCTCTAGGAATCATTCAGAAAGGAATAGAAAATAAAACTGAAAATATCATAATGCCTCTATGTAGACCTATGGTACGACCACATCTGAAGTATTATGTGCAGTTCTGGTCACCCCATCTCAAAAAAGACACAGTAGAACTAGAAATGGTATAGAGAAGGGCAACAAAAATAATCAAGGGCATGGAACGGCTCCCGTATGAAGAATGTTCTTCAGCTTGGATAAGAGACTACAGATGGGATAGGACAGACATTTATAAAATCATGAGTGGTGTGGAACACGTAAATTGGGAGCAGTTATTTACCCTAAGAGGACTAGACCATGAAATTAACTTGCAGCAGATTTAAAACAAATAGGAGAGAGTATTTTTTCCACTCGGTGCACAATTAACTTGTGTAACTTACTGCCAGATGAATTGGTCAAGGCCACTAATGTAGCTAGTTTTAAAAAGGGAATGGATAAATTCTTAGGAGGATAGGTCCATCAATGACTATTAGGCAAGTAGGTTTTGGGCATGTAGCCTCTTACTGTTGGGGGCTGGAACAACAGAGAATGGATTGCCCATTGTGACGGTTGGGTACTTCTTCCAAGAGAAAGACTGGCCAATGCTGGAGACAGGATGCAGGGCTTGATGGACCACTGGTCTGATCCAGTAGGACACTAGTTATGTTCTTATGTTTTCCTGCAACATAATTCTTGATTTGATCTTCAAAAGTTACAATGAAAAAAATTAAATTCTTCATCACTGTCTAGTAGTCCCACCTATCACCTGGATAGAAGAGAAGGGGGGAAGGGAATATACTTACTTCTTCCTGGTTTTCGAATCTCCTTCATGATTTGTGCTTTGAGCTCAGCATTCACCTCTTTGTGGTTGCTGTAGTGCATTGCTTTTTTCCCTTTGTTAGGTGAAACTGCTGACACAGTAGTCTCTTTAGTACTTTGTTCTTTACTTCCTGGCTCCTCATGATTTTCCATAAAGTCAGCAACATTAAGAACATTAGTTTCCAAATGTTCATGGCCTAGATCCTCTGTAGGAGATGATGCTGGTCGTTCCACCACATTGAATGGAGAAGAGGACAGTGAATATTCAGAATCCACCGTATTTGGGAAAACATCTGATGAAAGTAGATCTGCAATATGGTTCACGGTCATTTCATCAGCTGCAATCTCATTACTGGTTTCTGCAGCTGAAAAACAAAGACTGTGAGAGAGGAACTGAGAAACAGTCAATAAAAACAGATCATTAATAAATTTGATTGTGTAATGTATTCTGGGTGTGGTTTTGCTCTAGCAGCAAGCCTGAAGATCAAGATCCATTTCTATAGCACTGAGGAAGATATTACTTTAGAAGGTTATAAAGGATTTACCCCTTCTCCCTTGCTGCTCCTTCCACCTGGAACTCCATCCCTGAATGCATTCACTCTACGTCTTCCCTCCCAACCTTCAAATCCCTCCTGAAGACCTACCTCTTCCAACAGGCTTTCCTTAGTTCCCCACAGACCCGTCAATGATGCCTCCATCCTTCACTCAGGGTCCCCCCCCCGCCCCCTTTAACATGCCTTACGATGAGTCAGAGCAATGTATTCTTTACAAATCGCAGAAATATCTACAGATCACACCAAACCAACTTAATCTTCTCTTTCGACAGGATAACTCTCCGGCCCGGACCTGGCCTCCCTCATCCATGCCTTCGCCACCTTGAGGCTAGACTACTGTAACGCGCTCTACGTGGGGCTTCCCTTGTTCCTGGTCTGGAGGCTGCAGCTAGTGCAGAATGCGGCGGCTCGTCTCCTTACAGGGATGGGCCGTCGGGAGCATATTACACCTGTGCTCCGAGCTCTGCACTGGCTGCCGATAGCATGCCGAGCCAGGTTCAAGGTTGGTGCTGATCTATAAAGCCCTACACGGTCTGGGCTCCTCATACCTCAGGGACCGCCTCGCCCTCCACGCCCCAGGGCGGCTCCTGCGGTCTGCCGGGGGTGCCTTCTTGGAGGTCCCCCGTGTTAAGCGGGGGGCCACAATGGAGAGGGCATTCTCGGTGGCCGGGCTGCGCCTTTGGAACTCCCTTCCGGAGGAAGCTTGCCTGGCCCCTAGCCTGCTGACATTCCGGCAAAGTTGCAAAACCTGACTGTTCGCCCAGGCCTTTGGGGAGGCTGGGAGGGTAGGGTGAGGGGTTTTTAGCTCCCCCATCTATCTACTATTTATTATCTTATTTGTTTTTTAGCCCTGTTTTATTATATTGGATGTTTTAAACTGTTTTTATTGGATTTTTATTGTTGTAAGCCGCCCCGGGCTGCTTTGCAGGAGGGGCGGGGTATAAATCCCTAAATAAATAAATAAATAAACAAACTGTTTGGTGGAAAAAGCAAATAGTAGATGTAATTTATTTGGATTTCAGTAAGACTTTGACACAGTTCCACATAAGAAAGTTAAAGAAACGTGGCCTAGATGGAACCACTATAAGGTGGATTAGTAAAGTAACTGGTTCAATGATTATGAAGAGTAGTAAATATCAGATTGAGAGGCTGTCTCAAACAGGGTTCCACAGGGGTCTGCTTGGTGACCTGTGCTATTCAACATTTTTATTAATGACTTCTATGAAGGAATTGATTAGGTTCATGAAATTTGCTGGACACACAAAATTGGGAAGGACTACAAACACTCAAGCCACTGCCACCACCCAGACCTGTTGCCGCTTCCCGGAGCTGTACTAACCCGCCCTCCCCCCGTCTGGAGAGAACAGGGCCAGGGCCCACAGACAGGACTTTCCGGTCCTGGCACAGCCAAAAGCGGCCGGCCACCTGGTGCCGCTGCAAGCAGCACGCCTGAGGGGGCCGGGGGGGGGGGGAAGGGCTGACCCCCTTGGTGTGAGGGAGAGGTGCAGCCCTCAGAGGGAGGAATCCTCTGGTGGCAGAAGAGGATGGGGGGGTGTTTTGGGGGGTGGGGATCTCCCTCAGTGGGCTGGTGGGACGGCCTCGGGGGGGGGGCGGGCAGAGTATGCAGACAGAGATCGTTCTGGGCCGAGGGAATTATGGTTCTTCTGGGAGGCGGGTTCGATCTGTGAGACGGGACAGATGGTGTGTTTCTGTCCTGCTCACTGGCCCCAGGTGATCAGAGGACCCCTAGCCTCGGCTTGATGCTGATAAATGCGAGGTCGGTAGCTAATAAGTCAACTGAGGTCCGGGAGTTAATCCTGGACCAGGCGGCCAACCTTGCATGCATCACGGAGACCTGGCTGGACAACGAATCAGGGCCTATACTGGCTGATCTTGTTCCAGCCGGGTACTCTGTACAGCATCATCCGCGGCTGGAGGAATTGGGGGGGGGTGGCGGGAGGGGGAGGTGTAGTCATTATTTCTAAGGATGCCCGGTCCGTGAGGAGATTTCCTGTGCAATCTATCATGGGTATAGAGGGTCTCCATCTGAGTTTGGATTTAGCCGGAGACAAGGTAGGGATACTGTTGATATACCATGCACCCACCTGTACAGCAGCCTCCCTACACACGCTGACCGAGCTGGTGTCGGAGGTGATCGTGCGGTCCCCCAGGACGATAGTTCTGGGGGACTTCAATATCCATGCTAACGCCAGTCTTGGAGGGGCGGAGCGTGAGTTCATGGCCGCCATGGGCCTGTCTCAGAGTAGTGGGCCCCACACATGTTGGGAGGACATACCCTGGACATGATATTTTGCACAGGCCTTGAGGCGGGGGATCTGTCGGTGGGGGAGGTATCAGCGGTGCCCTTGTCATGGACAGATCATTATCTCCTCCGGGCAGATATCTTGGCACATGTCGGCCCTCGGGAGGGTGTGAAATCAGGTTGGTTCACCACCGAAGGTTTATGGAACCTGAAAGGTTCCAGATAGCTCTAGGGGATGTTTCCTCTGACCTCGATGGCCGCTCACTCAATGACCTCATGTCTAGGTGGAATATCAGGCTGATGGAGGCCATCGACTGTGTGGCTCCCAGGCGTCCGCTCCCGAAATGCCGACAACGCAGCTCCCTATGGAATACGGGAGAGCTGCGGCAGATGAAGCAGGAAGGGCGGTGGTTAGAGCGACGGTGGCGTCACTCACATACTGAAGTGGATCGGTTGTGGCAGTCTGGTTATGTACCTATACCGTAGCGGTGCAGACAGCAAAGGAGGTTTTCTTTGCTGCCCACATTGCGTCCACTAAGTCCTGCCCGGCTGAGCTGTTCTGGGTGGTGAGGGTGCTGGTCAGTCCGGCCTCCCTCTGCCTGGACGTGGAACCATCATCAAATGCTCGCCCTGATTTGTTTGTGGACTTTTTTGCAGATAAAATCACTCAAATTCACCATGGTTTTGATGCAACTAGCAGAGAACAGTTCTGAGGCAGTGGAAGCACCGTGTGGTCCTGTTTTGTGGGATGAGTTTCAGATGGTGTCACCCTCAGATGCAGGGGATGCTCTTGGGACTGTTCGAGCCACCAATTCTGAATCAGATCCATGCCCGTCCTGGCTGGTTAAGACTAGCCAGTGGCAGGAGGGGCGGGATAAATGTTTTAAATAAATAAATATATAAATAGCCGGGAGACATTGGTGCCGTTGCTGGTGGGGATAGTCAACACCTCCCTTGGGGAGGGCAGGGTGCCGGGCTGTCTCAAGGAGGCTGTGGTGCGGCCCCTGCTCAAGCCATCTTTGGACGTTGATGTCCTTGCCAGTTATCAGCCAGTCTCTAACCTTCCCTTTTTAGGGAAGGTTATTGAACGGGTGGTGGCTCAGCAGCTTCAGGGGCATTTGGACCGGATTAATTTTCTCGATCCCTTGCAGTCGGGCTTTTGTCTGGGTTATGACATAGACTGCGCTTGTGGCCTTAGCCGACGACCTCTCCCATGAGTTAGACCGGGGTCGTTCGACCCTGTTGATCTCGTTAGATCTCTCGGCTGCATTTGATACCGCTGAGCATGAGTTGTTGGTGACTCGGTTGCGGGACCAGGCAGGGATTGGCGGGACTGTTCTTGAATGGTTCCACTCATTCCTGGCCAGGAGAACCCAGCGTGTGGTGCTGGGGGAGTTTTCATCTTCCCCCCAGGGCCTCACGTGTGGAGTACCGCAGGGTTCCATCCTATCCCCTCTCCTGTTCAACGTGTACATGCAGCCTTTGGGAGAGGTTGTTAGGGAGTATGGAGTGAGTTGTCATCAATATGCTGATGACACCCAGCTATATCTTTCATTTTCTTCAGACTCGGGCCCTGCAGTCTCGGTGCTTACCCAGTGTTTTTCCGCTGTGGGGGATTGGATGAGGGCGAGCCGCCTGAGACTAAATCCTGGCAAGATGGAGGTGATGGTTGTGGGGAAGGCCGGGATGGTGGCCTCCATCATTGATGCGGTCTGCCCCACAGCTGGTTTCTCAGGTCCAGAGTCTTGGGGTGCTCCTGGACCCACAGCTCAGCTTGGATGCTCAGGAGCATTTTGCCAGTTACAACTGGTGTGTCGGTTTAGGCCGCATGTCTCAGACTCTGATCTGGTCATGGTCATCCATGCTTTTATTCCCTCAAGACTGGATTACTGCAACGCACTCTACGTGGGGCTCTACATGTTTTAATGTTTGAAATGTTTTAATATATTGTGAGCCGCCCCAAGATGCCTGAGGCAGGAGGGGGCGGCATATAAATTGTAATCAATCAATAAATAAAAGGATAGGATAAAAATTGAAAATGATTTTATGCTGAAGAACTGGGCTGTAAACAATAAAATAAAATTCAGTGAAGACAAATGTAAGGTTTATACAAGGCAGAAACCAAAGACAGAAGGCAGTAAGGTTTATACAAGGCAGAAACCAGTTATCCAGAGTGTGGGATAACTGTATTAACAGTTACACTGCACAAAAAGGTCTAAGAGTAGAGGAGGATCGCCAGCTGAATGTGAGTTAACAGTGTGCTGCTACTGCAGCAGCAAAAGTCTAATGCAATCTTAGGCTGCATCAACAGAAGCATTATATGTAAGACACTGTGCCACTACTCAGTTCTGGTAAGGCTCTAGCTGAAGTACAGCGTTCTACTTTGGGCAAAGTTGGAGAGGGTACAGAGGAGAGCAACAAAGAGGATAAAGTGGTTAGAATGCAAATCTTATGAGGAGAGGCTGAAGGATTTGGGTAATTTTAGTTTGCAAAAAGACACCTAAGGGAGGCTATGACAACAGTCTAAAAGTATCTGAAAGGCTGCCACAGAAAAGATGGAGAACAGTTTTTCTCCCTTGGTATGGAGAGCCAGACAAGAAGCAATGGGTGCAACCTTCAGAAGAAAGGTTTACACTGAACCTCAGAGGGAAATTCCTGACTTAAGCCCGGCAATGGAATGGGCTTACCTAGAGAACTTGTGGATTCTCCATCATTGGAGGCTTTGACAAAGAGGCTGGATGATCTAGGTATGGCAGATCCTTCATCAAGCAGGGGGCTTGACTCAATGACCATCGTGATCTCTTCCAGCTCTAGGAGTCTATGACTATTAATTGAAATGGGCCTCTCCTTTTCATCCAACCCAGACTCGGCAGTCTCCGCGCTTACCTGATGTCTGGCAGCTGTAGGGGACCAGTTGAGGGTGAGCTGACTGAAGTTGAATCCTGACAAGACAGACTGATGGTAGTGGGTAAGGCAGTGGATGTGGTGGCTCTCATCGGGAATTCACCTTCCACTAGTTTCCCGGGATTGCAGTCTGGGCATGCTCCTCGATCTGCAGCTCCACCTGGATCTCCAGGTGGGGGCTGCGGTGAGGAGCGTGTTACATCTGGTGTGCCAGCTGAGGCCGTACATTTCAGATAGTGACCTGGCCACTATCATCCATGCTTTCATTACCTCAAGATTGGACTATCGCAACGCACTCTATGTGGGGCTACCCATGGCAACGGTCCAGAGACTTCAGATAGCGCAGAATGCAGTGGTCCGTCTCCGTATGGAGTCAGGTCGCCGTGAACACATTACAGTGCTCCAGGCTCTGCACTGGCTGCCTATAGTCTTCCGGGCCCGATTCAAGGTGTTGGATTTGACCTATAAAGCCCTATACGGTCTTGGCCCAACTTACCTGAGGGATTGCCTCACTCCCCGTGCTCTGGAGTGACCTCTGTGGTCTGCCAGGAGTGCCCTTCTCAAGGTCCCCCGTGTGGCCCAGGGGGTCACTATGGAAAGGGTGTTCTTGGTGGCCGCACCTAGGCTGTGGAACTCCCTCCTGGTGGAGGCCCGGTTGGCCCTGGACCTCCCTTCCTTCTGCCATATGAGTAAGACTTGGTTGTTCCACCTGGCTTTTGGCGAGGGAGATGGGGTGTAGGGTGGGGTTTTTTTTCTGGTTTTGTTTGCCTTCTCTTTTAATGTACCATCTGATTTTATGTGCTTTATACGTTTTTATGATGCAAGCCGCCCCGGGCTGCCTGGAGCAGGAGGGGCGGGGCAGAAAATTGTTTAAAATAAATAAATATATAAATAAATAAAAGGCAATACGTTTTGCCTTCACTTTGTGTTTACTTGGTGCCCTTATAGTTAACGGGTAGAATCCATTCAGCTAAGGAATCCTTCCTTACTTGCTTGCTTCCACTGAAACTTCTCTGGTCTTTACTACTGCAACTTCCTTCTTACTGGCCTTCCCTGTTCTGGCCATGCCCCTCTCACTTCTGTTCAAAATTCCGCTGTCAGAGTCATCCACCTCACCTATCACTTTGGCTATGTTTAGCCCTTCCTTTCCTCCCTCCACTGGCTCCGTTTACCACAGGCATCCAGCACAAGCTTCTTGTCTTTTATCTTCCAGGCTTTTCATGACCTTGCTCACCCCTCTCTCCACACTTGTTTCCTGTCACTTGTCCTCTGCCACCACCCTCACCTGCCGCCCACAGGTCCCTTGCTCCTCAAAATGGCTTCACCCCTTTTCCCTTGCTGCTACCTATACCTGGAACTCCCTCCCTGAATGCATTCACTCTGCTCCTTCCCTTCCAACCTTCAAATCCCTCCTGAAAACCTACCTCTTCCCATCAGGCTTTTCCAAGTTCATCCCCACAGATTTGTCACGGATGCCTCCTCTTCCATCCTTCAACTCAGGATACCCCTCTCCCTCTAGCTAAGCATGTCCTCCTGCGACTTCTCAATTTCATGAATGTATCCCTGTCTCTCCCTTTGTTCTCCTCTTCCTTGTCTCTCCTAGACTGTAAGGCCCTTGAAGTAGGGGCATCTCTAAAGATTGTACAGCCCAGGTAGATTGCTGGCTCTATATAGATAATAAATAAGTGCAGAGAGGCTGGCAAAAGGCTTTATGCACCACATAAGCCCCACATTAAACCAACAGATTGTGACACAGAGCTAGTTTGCGAGCCTATGCCATGACTATACGGGCAGCAAAGAAGGAGTTCTTTGCTGCCCTCATCGCATCAGCAAAGTCTCATCCAGCAGAGCTTTTCTGGGTGGTGAGGGGGCTGGTTGGTCCAGCTTCCCTCCGCCTGGAACTGGAACCTTCCAGTGCCCGCTGTGACATGTTTGTAGATTACTTTGCTGAGAAAAATCGCTCAGATTCACAACTTCAACGCTGCGCTTATTACAACAGGAGAAGCAGAGGTTATGGAAGCCCCGCCTTGTCCGAGTTTGTGGGATCAGTTTCAGTGGGTCTCGCTTGCTGATGCAGAGGATGTTCTGGGGGCTGTTAGAGCCACTTCTTGTGAACTGGACTTGTGCCTGTCCTGGCTGGTTAAGACCAGCCGGGAGTGGTCAATGCCTCCCTTTGGTAGGGCAGGGTGCCAAACTGCCTTAGAGAGGTTTAAGGCTTCGTCCGGGCTATGGTTTTGGTCTATGACCTCTGCTGTGAATTGAATCAGGGCCGCTCACCCTGCTAATTCTATTAGATCTGTCGGCTGCATTTGATATTGTAGACCATGAGATGTTGGTGACTCGCCTGTGGGACTGAGCTGGGGTGGGCGGGACTGTTCTTGAATGGTTCTGCTCATTCCTGGCACGGAAGAACTCAGCAAGTGGTGCTCGGGGATCATTTTTCATCTCTCCGGGACCTCTTGCGTGGAGTCCCCCACAGGGTTCTATTCTGTCCCCTCTCTTGTTCAACGTGTATATGCAGCCATCGGGCAAGGTTGTAAGGAGTTCGGTATCATCAATATGCTGATGACACCCAGCTCTCTCTCTCTTTTTCTTCATCCGACCCCGACGTCTCTGTGCTCACACAATGTCTGGCAGCTGTGGGGGACTGGATGAGGGTGAGCCTACTGAAGCTGAATCCCGACAAGACCGAGGCGATGCTAGTGGGAAAGGCAATGGATGTGATGTCCCTGCCATTGATGGGGTTTGCCCCCCCCACTTTGGTTCCTCAGGTTCAGAGTCTACGGGTACTCCTTGATGCACAACCCCGCCTAGGTGTCCAGGTTGGAGTTGTGGCGAGGAGTGCTTTCTGCCAATTACATCTGATGTGAAGGTTTAGGCCATATATCTCAGACTCCAACCTGGCCACTATCATCCATGCTTTCACCACCTCAGGACTGACTATCATAACACGCTCTACGTGGGACTGCCCATGGTGATGGTTTGGAGGTATCTCCTTACGGGGATGGGCCGCCGGGAGCATATTACACCAGTGCTCCATTCTCTGCACTGGTTGACTCTAGTCTTCTGGGCCTGATTCAAGGTGCTGGTTCTTACCTATAAAGCCCTACACGTCTTGGGCCCCATATATCTGCGGGATCGTCTTACTCCCCATGCTCTGGATTGGCCCTGTGGTCAGCTGGGAGCACCCTTCTCGAAGTCCCCCAGGTTTCCCGGGGGGCGACTATGGAGACGGCGTTCTCGGTGGCCGCACCAAGGCTGTAGAACTCACTCCTGGCAGAAACCTCTCTTCTTTTCAACATCATTGCAAGACCTGGTTGTTCTGCTGGGTCTTTGGCAAGGGAGATGGGTGAGGGTGGGTCTTTATTTACTTTTAGGGGCGGGGTATTAATTTTTCTGACATTTTTATGTTTTTGGCATCCCTCTCTTTCCCCCTTGGGAGATGCTTTCCCCCTCTTTTATATTGTTTTCTATTATTTTATACAGATTTTATACATATTGTGAGCTTGTGAGTGTTTGCATTGTTTGGGGGGTTATGTTGTTTACTGATAAAGAAGATGGTACAGCTGACTCCCCCCGGTGAGAGAGGGGTGGAGTTGGGTGAATTCCCTTGTTGGCAGCAGGGGATAGAAGGATTAGTGTATGGGACCAATTACCTGATTGTGTAGGAGTTGGTGAAAGGAGAATATCAGTTGGGAATATGGGGGGGGATTTGTTGTAAGATATTATTTTGTGATATATTTGAATTGTGTTGTGTTCACATTTGAATTGTGTTGGGTCCCCTGCATGGGATAAAAAACCCGGAATTTGAATTTGAATTGTGTTGGGTCCCCTGCATGGGATAAAAAACCCGGAAAATGTATTTTCTTTGTTATGCTGTGGGCCGCCTCGAGTCAATTTTCGAGAGAGTGCTGGATATAAATAAATATGCTATGCTATATTTTATATATTGTAAGCAGCCCTGAGCTGCCTTGGCAGGAGGGACAGGATATTTAATGTTTTAAAATAAAATAAATAAAATTAATCATGTGTGGTGCGTAGAGGGTCAGTCTGACTGAACTGGAAGGAAAGTCATTAAAGGAGAAACTTTCAACATGGCTGGGATCAAAGAGTTTGCATTCAACTAGTAGATTAAGTGAAGTGCACAGCTGAAGATGTAAAGCAGTCTTTGTTCCATCTCTTGCTTTTAAAGTGGGTATATTCTTTTGTATTACTGCTCAATGGGAAGCTTAGCAAACCTTTTTAATCTCAGCCTGTTGGCAGTTTCAGCTTTAAAAATGGGCAAAAAATAAAATAAAAAAATCAAGTGATTCACCTTGGAAAAATGCAAGGTAACAGAACTGAATAAAAACCAATCCAACAGGTATTTAATAGGGAAGACAAAACCTCAAAAGCTGTAATCTGAGCGAGGCCCAAGTTCATAGTGCATTTGCAATGCAAAAGACAACTCTTTCACTATCACAGGGACACTGCATTACAGAACAAGAAGCTACGAGTCCAACTCTTCGCTTCTGGTGCAAGAGATCCTGAAATGTCAAATAATACATTGAGAACTTATCACAGAGATATTAGAAAAGAAAAAGCACTCAAACAGACATTAGGGGTTAAAAGACCAAGCAATGGTGGGTAGATTAAAGGAACTTAATTCTAACAGCACAACTAGTTTTCATCTTCCCCCCCGGGGTCTCGTGTGGAGTACCGCAGGGTTCCATCTTATCCCCTCTCTTGTTTGATGTGTATATGCAGCCTCTGGGAGAGGTTGTTAGGGAATATGGAGTGAGATGTCATCGATATGCTGATGACACCCAGCTATCTCTCTCATTTTCCTCCGACTCAAGCCCGGCAGTCTCGGTGCTTACCCGGTGTTTGTCCGCTGTGGGGGACTAGATGAGGGCGAGCCACCTGAGACTTAATCCTGACAAGTCGGAGGTGATTGTTGTGGGGAGGGGCCGAGGGAGTGGTGGCCCTCATCGTTGATGGGGTCTGCCCTCCCCTGGTTTCTCAGGTCTGGAGTCTGGGGGTGCTCCTGAACCCACAGCTCCGCCTGGATGTCCAGATGGTGGCTGTGGCAAAGGGAGCATTTTGCCAGCTACACCTGGTGCATCAGCTTAGGCCATATGTCTCAGACTCAGATCTGGCCACAGTCATCCATGCTTTTATTACCTCAAGACTGGATTACTGTAACGTGCTCTACGTGCAGCTACCCTTGGTGTTGGTTCGGAAGCTGCAGCTGGTGCAGAATGCGGCGGCCTGTCTCTTGACGCAGATGGGTCGAGGCGAGCATATCACACCGGTGCTTTGCTTTCTGCACTAGCTGCCAGTAGGCTTCCGGGCCCAATTCAAGGTGTTGGTGCTGACCTTTAAAGCCCTAAACGGCTTGGCCCCCGCCTAGCTGCAGGACCACCTCACCCTCCGGGACCTGGAGCTGCCCCTGCAGTCGGCTGGGGGCGCCCTCCTCGAGGTCCCCCGGGTTTCCACTATGAGGGCATTCTCAGTGGCTGTGCCGCAGCTGTGGAACTCCCTCCCATCAGAGAGGCCTCCCCTCTTTCCGCAGCCAGTGTAAGACCTGGCTGTTCCGCCAGGCCTTTCCCGAGTGAGATGAGATGGGATGGGATGGGTGGTTGGGTTGGGGAGGGGGGGGGAGGAGGAGGAGATGGAGTTTTATATTGTTTTTTAATTGAATTATTATTGTTTATTTTAATGTTTTGAAATGTTTTTAATATGTTGTGAGCCACCCCCCAAGATGCTTGAGGCAGGAGGGGACGGCATAAACATTTTAATATAAATAAACTAGACAACCAACAGATGATCTGGTCAGTTCAAACAGCTGACCCCTAGCATTCTGATTCCTGGTAGTTTTTGAGATGGCAATTATTTGACAATTCACAGAATTGTATTACCCAACGATGCCTAAGTAAATGATATCTGTAACAGTTAAAACTATGACAGGAGCATAGGCAACCAGTAACTGTCAACAGCGGGGGGGGGGGAAAGAGACCAGGAGTGGGGGCTGGGCACGTATTCTATAGGGCTTCTGAAAATCAGGGGGCATATACCCCCAAACCTCCCTCACACACACACGATTCACCTACAGACAGGAGCATAGCGTTATATACTAAATAACTGTAGTGTACATCAACACGTATTTTAAGAGTGTTTCAAAAGACAACAGATATCGGTTACGTTTCAGAAGCTTTCAAGCAGCTTTGAAGTAGCAAAGAGGTTTGCCACTTTTGAAGCACCAAAAATACAAGTTTTAGAGTTTGAAAGGTTAGACATATGTAATACTGCTGAATCAAAACTTGACAAACAGCTCATCAGGAGTAGTTTCTTAATTTCTTGAGTAGTATGTAGTTTACCAACTAAAATCTTTTCTCTTTCCTTTTTAAAAAAAATATATAACAAGTCATCTGACTAGAAACGAAAGGAAGGAAAGCTAAGGAAACCAAAGGAAAGTTAGGTAAAATACATAATTGCAGGTATACCACTTACTTTTGTGAATCGGAATAGGTTTAACAGGATCTGGCTGTGGTTGTGTAGTAGGTATAGGTGGTTCCTTTTCTCCAACGTGATTGCTCACAACAGTTGGGGTCTGTGGCCTGCTTCTCACGAGGGGTGACATACACCGTCGTCTTCTCGGAATCCCTTGCATATTTGGCTCTCCAGGTCGCTTGTGCTTATTTTGAGGTCCTGATACAAATTCATCTGCTTCATCTATCATCATTCCCTATAAAACAAGTGAATGTTTTAAAAACACTTCCCTAATCCAGAGTTTAAATTGAAAGCACACCACCTACAAATACATCCAGCTTTTTATTGATATTTGCCAGATACATGCCAATCTATTTAGGTTCAAGCAGAAGCAGGGAACCTGTGGCTCTTGGGTCAAATCTAGCCTGTGTCTGTTTTTAATTTGTCCCCTTTCCAAATTCCTGGATCTGGCCTATGGGATCCAGTCCTCACCCCTCAAGTACTGAAAGAGTCAGGGGAAGGGAACGCAGATGAGGGCATACATTCAAGGATAGGGGACGGGATCCATAATCTGGATCACCCCTTCCTTAAGCACTCCTGCTCCCAACTCTTATCTAGGCCACAGAGCTCGCACTAATTTTCAAAGTGGCCAGAGGAAGGAAACAATATGCCCCTATACACCACAGGGTATATAGTGCACCATCTTGACTTAATCTCTCTAAAAGACTAGAACATTGTCTAATTGTCAAATATTAGATATTGCCTCTTTGAAAACCATACTGATAAACAGCCAGCTAAGTAAGAAAATTGATCACTTATGAAATTCTCCCGTGGAGTCTTTTCTTATTGGCTGTAGTTAGCAAGATTGTTTTTAAGTCACCTTGATGAAATAATTTAAGCAAGCTTGTAAATTCCAAAGGTTCAACAAAAAAAGGGAACAGAGAATATAGGATATCAGTCAGACTAAAGTGATATATAAAATTTCTTATACTGAAATTTGAGAGGTCTGAACATGATCTCTAATGAAGCAAGTAACTCAGGCCAAGATGGTACAAAAAGGGTTTAGACATTCCTCTAAGAAATACAGTGGACTTCAAGCAACATAAACTGTTCATATGCCCTGGGCCCAGCAGCTCACACATTTTACTCTGAGTTATAAAACTCCACAAAAATTACCTTCTTGTCCAATTTAAATGGATTACCGAATGTGTGCAGCCTTCGGGGCTGATCAGGGTCAAGCTCTCTCAGGGGAGATGGTATCTGCTTTAAGTACTCTTGGTAGTTTCCCATTTGTGCTATAGGAACGCTGTGAACCTGGTCTATTGAAATAGAAGAGCTTTTATCAAAAAACTGCAACCATCAAAGCAATCTAATCCATTCAGTTTATCAGCATTTATTTTAGCTGAATTTCACATATCCAGTTCTCATGCTATTTTTCACCAGGATGAATCAATAGTTAAAGCCCACATTCCTCCCTGCTCATTTGAAAGTTCATAGATTTGTACTGCGGAAGGTATGCTCAGATGCTCGTTTCTATGGAGAGATGGCTCAAAACACATTGTAGCAGCTTCCTATGCTGTTTTAGTTTTAACAACACTGATCCACAATTTATTTTGGAGAGGACAGTCAAATGGTAAAAAATGGAGACTGCGATTAGTTCCATCAGAATATTAATTGTTAAATGTACTGAAGCTACTACCCTGAAAAGTGGCCAATTAAAAGGAGAGTAGTAAAGAATGGAATGAAATAAAAAAAGTAAAACCAAACGTATAAATGGCTGACGACACAGGATGATTGGTCACGCAACATCTAGCTCACGAATTTGAATCTGGCTCAGATATTTTTGTAATGACAATCTCTATTATTAGAAATGATGGACCAAGGGTCCACATTACTAATGGCATTGTCATCCTTATTGTCAGTCACTTCATTAAAAGGTAAAGACAGATGGATCAAGATGGAAACCAAGATACTCTCCTGCTAGGCGATGAATTCCCCCAAACTCAGGCGTGTAACACACCAGCAAGACAATGGGGGAAGCTTGCTGTTCCACTGCTTAGGGTACACATCACGTGGTAGAGAACTTCCATGCCTAAGAATTTCATTTGTCCAGACTTATTCCTCTACGAATCCCACAAAGGACAGAAGTGCAGAAAGATTAAGCCTGTTCTAAAGAAAAGTCACACCAAGGAAAGAAACGGAAAGGAAAATTGGGTCTCTTACTTGGGGATTTTCTTTCTACGAGCTTTCCCTGGACATCACTTCATCACACTAGGGAACGATCCCTACCTCAACCACTAGGTGGCAGAAGATGACGACCAAGAATCTGCTGGAGCATGCTCAGTGGGTGATCATTCCCCAAGACTCCAGTATTAACAAGCTTCATCTCTGAAAAACAACAACCTACATCCAAATAGTTACTAACTGTAACCTAGGGGCTAAACAACAGGCCCCAAACCTAGAACTCTAAGCCTTACAAACTTGACCTCCCTAGACGAACAGGGAGTTACCTTCTGGATTAGACTATTGTTTCATCCTCCCAAAAGGTAGGGAGGGTTGAAAGCTCATAGAAGGAAAATTCCCAGGTAAGAGACCCAATTTTCCTTTCTCCTGAGCTTTCCCTTGACATCACTTCATCACACTGGGGAAGTAACAGAGCAGTCACTCAGCTTTCCAATACAGGGAGGGACTAGAGAATGAAACCCCTTCTCCCTCTGGATAAAAGGCTCATACTCCAGTACCTCTTGTAGAATCCTACAGTCAAAAGCGGCATCAGCAGATTCTGTTGTATGAATCTTATAATGTTTTGTAAAAGTGTTCAGAGAGGCCCATGTGGCTGTTCTGCAAACCTCCTCGTAGGATGCCCGGGACCTGAAGGCCCAAGAAGTGGAAACCCCCTGGAGGGAGTGTGTCAACTCCCTGAGGTGGGATTAGATCCTGCACTCTATATGCCTCTCAGACACAGGATATCAGCCTTTGGTTATGACTGCCTTGGATGTCTTCTTACCCCTCTGTTGGGAATTGTAGTCCATTTTTTAGTGTTCTTAGGGAGGGATAGTCTTGGACAGAAAGGAGGCAAATTTCCTGTACCGTGTAAAAGAGTGTTGACCTTAGGAATAAAGGCCAGGTCTAACCTCAACACTACAGACTCCGAAAATATAGTGAGACTTCCCTCGGGTTCAAAGGGATGGTGGAGAAATGCTCAAGACTACATTGTGATTCCAAGTAGGAAACCTATGAGCCACTGGAGGGGAGATTAGCCTGACTGCCTGAAGAAATCTCCTAACATGAGGATGTGCATTCAGTCTAGAACCTCAGAAAGCTCGAGTATACCATCTATGGCCTCTAGCTGACAAGATAGAGCATTAGATTTTAGGCCCTTCTGGAGCCCCTCTTGCAGAAAGTCAACTGTGATTTTCACGTCAGCTGAATCACACCACTCAGTAAAAGTGCTCCAAGTGGATTGATAGATTCTTTTTGTGGAGTCTCTACATGCAGTCAGAAGTGTTTCCAGGACCTGATCAGGGTAACCTAAGTTCTGAAGGGATCTCCTTTTCAATAGTCATGCTTTCAGCCTTACATGTTGAGGGTTGTCATACATGAATGGCCCCTGAGTAAGGCATCTTGGGATAGGTAGCAGAGGAGGTGCCACTCTCAGTTCCTGGAGGTCTGAGTACCATGGCCTCCTTGGCCATGCTGGGCTATTAGGATCACTCTGGTGTATATTTTCTTTATCTTGGCTACCAACCTGCTCAGCACTGGGAAAGGGGAAAAGGCACAGATTAGGATTTCCAGCCAGAGTTGGTTCAGAATGTCTATCCTCTCTGATTCCGGGTGCTTGTTGTGCGAGAAGGACCTGCGAGTTTTCCTGTTTGCTGAGACGAAGAGGTCCACTATTGGCATTTTGAAGGCTTCTACAATTGTCTGGAATACCTCTACAGTCAGAGACCACTTGCCAGGGTCCAGATGCCTCTGGCTCAGCCAGTCTGCTGTGACGTCGTCCTTGCCCTTGATATGAACAGTGCAGCGTGACAAGAGGTTGGCCTTGGCCCAATACAGGATTTTGGTAGCTTCCTTGTGAAGAGCTGGTGAGACCGAGCTGCCCTGACTGTTTAGGTAAGCTTTGGCCATCATGTTGTCCATGAAGATTAACACATTTTGATTTATTTATCTTGGATCTGTGTGATCAGTTCCCTGATTTTTGTGTCTCCCACCTCTGGAAAAAATAGCCTGTCCCGAGAGGTATCAATTATGACTCCCAGGTGTTCCAGGGTTTGCGATGGAAAAAGAGAGCTCCTCTTGTAATTCACTATGAACTCATGTATCTCCAGGTATTGGACAGTTCTCTGGACATTACTTTATGGCCTTCACCTGGGATGCGGCCTGGATCAGGAGATCGTCCAAGTAGGAATTAATATGTATCCCTTCCAGGTGCAGATTGGCCACCAGAGGAACCAACATCTTTGTGAAGGGGGGAGGTCGACAGGCCAAACAGAAGGGCCCTGTACTGGCAAGCGTGCCCTGCTGTAAGAAAAACAGATGATGATGGCTCTGATGGACTGCTATATGCAAATAAGCATCCTTTAGATCTAAAGAGGCTAGCCATGGTTGAGCAAACTGAGGTCACAGTTTCCATTTTGAACCTCCTTAACTTCACCGATTGATTTAGCCTCTTTAGATCAAGGACAGCACACCATTCGTCTAACTTTATTTTGGCACTAAGAAGAGGATGGAGTAGAGTCCGTAGCTGAGCTCTGGATCTGGGACTGCCTCTATGGTCCTAATAGCCAGAAGTCTGGCAATCTTGGTGGCTATGGTGCAGTGACAGATTATTTTAGAGTGGTGATGGGGTAACTTTTTTGCTTTAGTTCAGTGATGTACCCTTGCTCCATAATGTCCAGTACCCATCTGTCTGAACGTGCTGACCCACATTTACTTGAAAAGTTGAAGTCTGCCCCCTACTGGTGAATGCTCTAGGACTCCGCCTTGGGGGGTGACTGGTTTGCCCCTGCTAGGACCCAGGTCTCTCTGGTTGCATCTCCAGCGACTTCTTTCCCTTGGGTTTGTAGAGCCTTATTTAAAGGTTTGAGGGTCCGTAGGGCTGCTTGGGAAAAAAGGGCAATTGGGATTCTTACCTGAGAATTGCCCTTCTGTAGCCTTGCAGGGAGTTTATTCGGACTCAGGGGAGCGTTCTCCCTCACATCCACTAGAAGGCAGCAAAGACTTTCTACTGGGCATGCGTAGGGAGCGCTCCCTCGCTTCCCCAGGAGTATCACAGCCGAAGAGTCCAGAGCTGGAAGACATAAGTAACAAACCAAACCCTTCCCCGTAGTCGAGGAGGTATCGTAAACAGAATAACCAGGTTACACTAAACAGAACTACTAGTAGAACATAGCCCGGGTAGGCCGAATAAACTTCCTGCAAGGCTGCAGATGGGCAATTCTCAGGTAAGAATCCCAATTGCCCTTTCTATAGCCTTCAGTCCATTTATTCGGACTCAGAGAGATAACAAAGCAGTATTGTTTATTCGGAAGGGGACGGACACTATCTAGTTTGAACCCAGCACCCCTTGGAGGATCGGCCTGCCGAAAGTGGCCTCGGTGGACTGATGTAGATCTATTTTATAATGCCTGGTGAAAGTGCAGGGTTTTCCATGTGGCTGCCCTGCATATCTCACCAATTGAGGCATGAGAGTGGAAGGCCACATTAGCAGCAGCCCCTCTGGTTGAATGGGCAAGGATAGGATTGGGGGGGTTGGAGACCAGAGGCCTTGTAAGCCTCGGCAATGCAGGTAGCAATCCACCACGCAATAACAGATTTAGAAGCTTTTTTGCCCGTGACGAGGGTGATAGCTCACTAACAGACTAGAGGGGCATCTGAATGGAGCAGAATGTAGCAGATAGATTTTCAGGGCCCTGCGTACGTCGAGAGAATGCCACAGCTTTTCTAGAGGGTGGCGGGGTCTGGGGCAGAAGGAGGGGAGTATGACATCCTGTGACAAGTGAAACATGGAGACGACCTTGGGAATGAAGGAGGGATCTAGTCTAAGCTGCACAGATTCCCTTTGGAATGTGCAGAAGGAGGGATCAGCAGAAAGGGCCCCAATTTCGGATATACGTCAGGCCGAGGTAATGGCTATTAGGAATGCCATCTTGACTGAGAGAAACAACAAGGAAATCACATCAAGGGGTTCAAATGGAGGACCAGTTAAGGCCTTAAGGACTATGTTGAGGTTCCAATTAGGAAATCTGAACTATTGGTGGAGAGATTCTTCGGGCAGCTCTCAAACTGACGCACATGGTGGTGCGAAGAGAGGCGTGGCCTACCAGAGGCCCCTAAAGTACTGTCAACTGTGGCTAATTGCCTGAAGAGGGTATTGGGGTGTAGCCTCCCGTCCAATCCCTCCTGTAAG
Organism: Sphenodon punctatus; assembly: GCA_003113815.1. Taxonomy (NCBI): domain Eukaryota; kingdom Metazoa; phylum Chordata; class Lepidosauria; order Sphenodontia; family Sphenodontidae; genus Sphenodon; species Sphenodon punctatus. The sequence goes on along the minus strand of QEPC01014606.1, from coordinate 890,136 downwards.
AATTGCTGAATTTGGCCTATCGATGGATCTAGTGGGGGGATCTGCTTGTCTCTGCACCAGTTCACAAAAACTCACCAGGTACATTGGTATATACGGTGGGTAGATTTGCATCTAGAAGCCAGCAGCGTGTGTATTACGGAGGCTGAGTATCCCAAGTTCTGGAGGACTAGGGTTTCAACAGCCACGCTGTTAGCCTCAGGAACTCCGGCTGCTGGTATAGGACAGGTCCTTGTGACAGGAGGTCGTGTGTGATCGGCAGATTGAGTTGATTTCCGTGAGACAGGGTGAGAAGATTTGGAAACCATGGTCGATGCAGCCAAAATGGAGCCACGAATATCACCGTGGCGCGCTGATGTTTGCAGTGTCGAATTGCCCTGCTGATAAGAGGGAATGCGTATAAAAGGCCCAGGGGTCACCTGCAATTGAGGGTGTCTGTCGCCTCTGATTTGGGGTGGGCGGTCCTGCTGAAGAAGCGGGTTAGCTTGTGATTGGATGGAGAGGAGAAGAGATCCAGGATCCGAGTGCCGAACGCCTCGATGATCCGCTGAAAGGCTGTTTAGCTGAGGTTCCATTCCCCGGGATCGAGTGTCTGGCAGCTCAGTCAGTCAGCCTGAACATTGTCGGTCCCCTTTATGTGAAAGGCCGTCAGGGAGATGAGGAAGTTCTCCGCCCAGGTCATCAGGAGGGACGCCTCCTTGTGTAGGCTCTTGGACCGGGAACCCCCCTGGTGGTTGACGTAAGCCATCGCTGTGGTGTTGTCTGTAAACACGACTACGTGTCGACCCTGTACTAGAGGTTGAAGCTGTTGACAGGCCAGGCGATGGCTTTGAGCTCCAGCCAGTTGATGCTGTGTCTGGAGTCTCTGTCTGACCTGGTTTCCTGGACGAAGGTGGTGCCTATGTGGGCTCCCCAGCCTGAGAGACTTGCGTCTGTGGTTAGTACTGTCTTGTGTGGTTCTGAGTGGGACTCCCTCCCAAAATCTGCGTGGGACCTCTCACCAGGTGAAGGAGTGTAGTGTGTCTGTTGGCATAGGAATGACTGTCGGGCGGTTGTTGATTATGTGTTCCTGCCACAGCCGAAGTAGTTACTGTAGGCTGCGGGTGTGGAAGCGAGCCCAGTGAAGGTGGCGTATGCAGGATATCATGCACCCGAGGAGTGATGCTAGAGTTCGGAGAGGGGTCTGAGGTTGCGCATGTATGGTGGCGATTAGACTCCTGATTTTGAGTTGTCGGCCTGGCGGGATGAAAATCCTGTCCATTTGAGTATGAAACACTACCCACAGGTGTTCGAGCTGTTGGGAGGGTGTCAGGTGACTTTTTTGGTGATTGATCTGGAAGCTGTGGTTTTCCAGGTAGAAGATGGTGAGTTGAAGATGGGCCTGAGCTATCTCCTGGGATGTGGCCCGTATCAGGATGTCATCCAGGTACGGAAAGACTGCCACTCCCTTTAGTCAGAGGTTCGCGATGAGAGGAAACAACAATTTCATGAACGTCCAGGGAGCTGTAGCGAGGCCGAAGGGGAGGGCTCGGTATTGCCAGTGTTGATTGTTGTATGCAAACCGGAGCCATCGTCGGTGTGAGGGGAGAATGGAGACGTGTAAGTACGCATCCTTTAGATCCAGAGAAGTGAGCCAATCATTTTTGGATATTGCCATTGAAATGGAGGATAAGGTTTCCATTTTGAATCTCTGGGTCTTGATGCACCTGTTGAGACGCTTCAGGTCTAACATGGCTCGCCACTCTCCTGTTTTCTTTCGCACTAGAAAAAGGATGGAGTATAGGCCCTTCCCCTTCTCGTACCATGGCGCTCTCTCTATGGCTCTTATGCTATGCAGCCTGCTGATCTCGGATTGCATTGCTGGAAGGGGTGAAAAAAGGTCTTAAATGTCTGGACCTGATTTAGGGAATGTTTCTTCTCTTTGTTAGATGCCTCAGCGAGGGCCTTGTCCAGAGCAGAACCAAACAATTTGCCCCCTCTAAATTTGCTGTTGACAAGCATGTTTTTAGCATCCGTGTCGGCTCGCCATGGGTGGAGCCAGAGTCGGCGTCGTGCCGCTATGTTAGCCGCCATACCTTGGGCTGCCCAGGTGACCATGTCCATAGATGCGTCCATAAGGAAGGCATGTGCTAAGGTGTCGTTAGCAGCCAGCTTTCGTGATAAGGTTGCCAAAATGTTAGGGTCTTTGGTGAGCTTGAACCACTTCATGATGGCCCTGGCAGCATAGGAAGCGGTGGTGGCCATTTGCAGGGTATGGGACATGGTCTCGTAGCTCTTGCGGAGCCCGATCTCTATACCCTTATCAGTGGGATCCTTTGGCAACAGATCCTCTGATGAAGGGAAGACTGACTGGCGGGCTAGGGAGGCGGCTGCTGAATCAGCCTTGGGGGGGTCTGAAAATGGTGTCACTGTTTGGAGAAGGAATACAAAGATTGCTGGATTTTAGACAGCTTGGTTGCCTTAGTAGGTTGCTTCCACTAGGCCCTAATGATTTTTTCCGAAGGCCCGGTCAGGAGTGACCCCTTTACCCCTACTATGCAACCTGGGGATGTAATCCCTGTCTGATTCCTCTGAAGAGGAGGAGGATTCAGGATCCTTCTTCTTTGAGGTGCTAGGGGTTATTCTTAGGACCCGCTGCGCCCTGCGGAGGAGTTTGGGGCCCTGGTCGGTGGGGAGCTCCCTACCCACCTCCTTTAGGTCCCTTAGCCAGTATGTCCTCCCATTCGGGGGTATCCTGGTTGTCTGTCCCCATGGAATAATTGTACTCCTCCTCAGAAGCCAATGAGGATGAGGTGGCGGGGTGTGTGCGTGCGTGCGTCTCGCTCCTGGGCCCTGCGTTTCTTGCGCAGGGACTGCGGAGGGGGATCCGATTCGGAGGAGGGTCCTAGAAGCTCACCTTGTTCAGAGGGACAATCATCCCCTTGGTCCTTTGAGGAAGATCCGAGCAGTTCTCTAATAGAGGGCCTGTGGGCTGGTTTATGGGTCTTGTGTTTGCCCTTTCCCGCCTTTTTTGCACTGCCTTTAAAGAAGGGCTTGGGGGGAGGGGAAGAGTCTTTTTGCTTTTGAGCCCTCTTTTGGTTAGTTTCGATATGCGCCAGGACCCCCATCATTGACCTGAGCGCGTCCATCTGGAACCTCTGAAAGGACTCAATTGACTGTTCCCCTCTTACTTGCGAGGAGGCAGAGGTTTCTGCCTCCTCCATCTCCTCGGTTCCCACCGCTGTGTGCCTGTCCTCCGGGGCTCCGCGCGGCTCCTCTGCCTACGTAGAGGGAGCTGCGGCCTGCACGAGGGGCTCCAGCGCAGTTTTGGTTTCACGCCCCGGGGATGCAGCCTAGTGGCGCGTCATGTCTTTGCGGGTGGCCGGCCTGCGTTTGGCGGTTTCCGCCATCCCAGGCGAGATGCTGGTCGGGTCGTACCCGGGGGACCGAACCCTGTGCCTGGATACCCGGGGGCCGGCACCGGGTAGTGGAGGATCTGTCCTAGCCTCTAAGGGCTTCCTGGACCTAGAAGATCGTTGTTGTGTCCCCCAAAAGGTGGCGACGAGAAAGTTGAAAGTCCGGTGGGGGTGCGGAGCACCCCAGCTGCACAACCTACTAGATCGGAGGCGGACTTTCGACTGGGGAAGCGAGGGAGCACTCCCTACGCATGCCCAGTAGAAAGTCTTTGCTGCCTCCTAGTGGATGCGAGAGAACACACTCCCCTGAGTTCAAATAAACGGACTGAAGGCTATAGAATGTGAAAGGTACACCTGGTGTTAGAAAACTGCTGTAGTGTGTGCTTTTTGAACTTGTTGGAAGCCTCTGCTAACACTTTATCGAGGCAGACCCCAAACAACTTTTTGCTTTCCTGAGATCAGGAGATTTTTGGCCAGGGAGTCCCCTCTTAAAATGTCAACCAGAGCCTCTTCTGGCTACCACGTTCGAGACCATGCCACAGGCTGCCCATGTGAGGATACCCATCAAGGCATCAAGTAATAGCGCCATAATGAGGGTGATACAGGATGCCAGGACCCTGCTTTTCTCTGGGGGGGCGGGGTTTCTGGATCCCTGCCCTTTGACCACCGCTCGAGTAGTGTATGAGGTGACAATAGCCATATGGAGCAGAGCGGCGATTGCCTCAAAACTGCACCTGAGTGCTGACTCAACTCTTCTGTCTGTGGAATCTATGGGGTACAGGTTCCCTTTATGAGAGGAGTAATGGAAGCTGCAGCTGCATCTATCTTGGGAGTTTCAAGTAATGCCCTCTTATGGGCAGAAAAGGAATATATGGATTCCCGAGTTTGCTTCTACTCGTTTATCATCTTTTTGAATTAATAGGCCTTTTTCTTTACCGGGATTCTGGGGAGGTACTCCCAAGATGAATCCTCATTTGAGTAGTCTGGGATCTGATCACTCTCAGGCTTCTCTACAGTCCCCAACACTTTCTCGAACTGTTTGAATAGGCTGTCCCTTGCCTGCATGGGAAAGCCTCTATCTGGTTCTTTAGGAATCTCCCTGAGCAGGAAGGGGGTATCAGAGTATTCCCCTTCCTTTGGAGAGGAGAGTGTGTCAGAGGAATTCGAGGCTGGTCTGTCCTCCTCTTCCTGGGGGTCCAACTCCCACTCATCTAAACCATAATGCTCATCTCCCTCAGGGTACTGCAGGCAAGGTCTATCAGCTTTTTAGGGGAACGACCTTCCTCATCTGAGGAAAGCTGTATTTCTCCCCAGTCCTCTGTTCCTCCTCTGAGTTATGAAGGTACTCCAGGAATACCCACCTTTTAGGAGCCTGCTTCTTTGCCACTGGTTGTTTGCCCTTCCCCGCAGTCTTGGTTTTCCCCTTGAAGGGAATCCTGGCAGGAAACAGGCGGCAGACTCTTTTTTGCTCTTTGGTGGGCTGCCAGAGGTGATTTGTTGGCGCCTAGTCTATCTAGGGAAGTTAGGGTGTGGCCTAGCATTTCCATCTGTATAGCCTCCGCCTGAGATTTCAGGGGCGAGGGGGGTACAAGAGCCACACAGTGCTGGAGAAAGCCGGTCTGGCGCTGGGGTTGGATAAGAGGTCCTGCCGTTCCCACTCTTCCCCATGCCAGCGGAGGTGGGGGGGCCAGGGGGCTGTACTCAGTCTAAAATATAGAGCCCTGAGAGCTTTGAAAGTCTTCCAAAAACAGAAGTAAATAACACTGGAGCTCCGCTCCTCTGTCTGAGGCAGAAAATCTAACTGGTGTCTCAGGGAATGATCACCTGCTACTTAGCATGCTCCAGCAGATTCTCAGTCTTCTTATTCTGCCACCTAGCAGTCAAGGTGGGGATCATTCCCCAGTGTGATGAAGTGATGTCCAGGGAAAGCTCGGGAGAAGTTTGTTTTCCCTGTGCCACTGATATTTTGATGACAAAGGGATAGTTACATAGTGGGGGGGAAACGACTGGCTTTCATATGCCTTCATTGGCCTTCCATGTTCTCTCCCAAGGAGGAAAACTTCCAACCAAGGAATCTTAGTTTTAACTCAGCACAACATACAGAGACAGACATACACAGCATCAACAAGTTATATACCGCTGACACTATATAAATAATAATCTAACCTTCATCTTGTCCTTTGAGAAATCTGTGGGTGCTCTTTAGAAGATTGGGCCTCATTCTTGTTAACTGATCCAAAATATTCCTTCTGGGTATGTCATAAGCGTTTCTAAATGCCTGAGGTTTCAAATCCTACATTTTAAGCAAAATTAAAAAAACCTGAATACCATCATCATCATAACTTTTATTACTTAGCCATTGGCCATCATAAAGAAAGCAAGACAAAACATACATAAATAAACAGAGTACACTGAAAGGGTAAATAAAATTGTCATAAAATGATAGTGTTAATAATTATAAATAAAATAATAAATAACAATAATAGAAATACTAATAATAATAATGAAGTTGCGAGGTAATAGTGAGGTGATAATGTTAATAAAGTATAATAATAATAATAATAATAAAAGTAATAATAAAAGTAATAATAATGAGTATACCCCTCAAGGTATCCCCAGATATAAATTAATACATTCAGGTGGTCAACTAGTTGACAAAAAACTTATAAATACCAGACTTAAGTAGTCAAAGCTGCAGTCTTAAGTTTTAAAACTAACGAGAGAAACCTGGCTACTCCCTTTGTAATTATCGGATCCCAATAATTTAATAGGAACATAACCATCTGGTGAGGGTCGAAAGTCTTTTGGATAATTAGAGGATCAATATACAATATCCTCCAATTTACATATAATAAGCAATCCAGAATTACAGGAGCAATTATCTCAGGGGCCATTTTATTCGATTTACATAAACAGTGCTGACAAATCCTTTCATTGTAAGGAATACCTTTCAATCTACCTTCGGTAAATGCCAAAGGAAAAACATTAAATCTGGGCAGAGTAAAAGCTACTCGACTACGCCACAGGAGCTGAGTGGATAGATACGATGCCCCTTCCAGTGGGGTCTGGAACTCACTATAAATTCTTGATATCTTTTGGCTAGACAAAGTTCCCTTATAGCCTGATACTGTAGGTCTTTCATGCGGCTTTTTATTTCAGCCCAAGCCCTAATGAAGGGAAAAGAATATAGGTTGCTGAAAATCCCCAAAAGTGAAGGATTTCTTCAACCTTAATTGGGCATTGGCCAGTAGCTGCATGGAGAGCCACCCATGACATAGAATCGCACTGTATTAAATGTAGACGCAATCAAAATGTCAGGATGGCTAATCTGGCCAACATAGCTACAGAGCTAATTCCAGATTCCGCTCTAAGAAGAGTCACTGGCGTACCTTTAGGAGCATGAAGAATCGAGCGCAACATTCTATTTTGTTCCACTTCTAGCTCATTAACCATGCCTAAGCTCCAAATCGGGGCACCATATAATAACTGGGAAACCATTTTAGCTTTGTGTAACATCAGAGCTGGTTTGAATAACTTACCACCCTTAGCCCAATAGAAACGTATGATTCCTTGGCATGTGGTTCTTGCCGTGGTTCATGCAGATTTTAAATGTGAATGCCATGAGGACGAAGCAGAGACAATGATTCCCAAATACTTATAGGACTGAACCTGCTCAATATGGTGAGATTCCATATACCATCTGTGTTGAATCAGAGCTTTGCCAACCACCAATACCTTAGTCTTAGAATAATTGATTTGCAAAAGTTCTTTTTTGCAATAATTGCAGAAGGCCATCATCAATTGCCTCAGTCCAATCTGTGTACAGGATATAAGTGTCGTCATCCGCATAAAGTAGGGCGGAAAATGGATGGATACCAAGTTCCACTGGATGATAAAAGGGGTTGGATAATGATATTTCATGTTGTTTAGATACAGGTTGAACAATAAGGGTGCCAAAATGCATCCCTGTCTGACCCCTTTAAAAACACTGAGACTGAATAAGGTTATCCTTCCTGTCCATTCTAACTTGCAGTGAATTATGATCGTGGACAGCTTTAATTAAATGCAACAACCTGCGATCAATCTGATATTGTTCTAACTTCTGCCAGAGTCTCTCCGTATTGACAGAGTCAAACGCAGTCTTAAGATCTACAAAGCAGATATATAATCTGCCCTTTTTCTTTTGTTGGACGTATTTAGCAATCAATTGGTCCAAAACAAAAATATGGTCAAGGGTTGACAATCCCTTTTTGAAGCCTGCTTGTCCCCTCCCTATAAGGTTCCTAAAGTCGACCCACGATTAATACTACAAATGGAATAATATCCAATAAATATTTTAATGGAAGTGTATTGAAAACAACATTACACAGATTATTTACCTTATTCAACAGAGCTATTTGGAAGCCAGCATGCTCCTTCATATTGAGATCTAGAAGCCTATGGGGAATTTCCCCAGTAATCCCTTGTAGCAGTTGTTGAAAGTCATTCCTGTGTGCCATAGACAGGTTGTGTGATCTACTTCTGACCTTAATTCCAGTCTCTTGCGCTACCTTTTTGCCTACAGAGCCAATGACTCTATCGGACTCTATTTTGGTCTAAATTTGAAATAAATAAACAAACAAACTTGAAAATACACACTTAAAAGGCTTAGCCAATTTCTAAAATATTCTGAAGTTTGCTAGCATACTAAAGAATGTCAGATGGATGAGCGCATGAGGTGGATTACCTTGCTACTGTAATTTTAAATCCTTAGAAGGTAAACAGCTTGCATATGTAGTTCCTACAACTATTTCTAGGGTTTCCCGCACCATAGTATCCCAAGAACTAACAGGCATGCAATGCTTTTATCTTCAAACAAGTTTCAATTTTCTAGCTATAATCATTGGAAAATAACCATTCCACAAGTCTGCATGCCCCAAGGATTTCGTGATTCTCCAGTTAAGAATTCTCAGCAGGATGGCTCATCAAAAATATAGTTTTATATTAATTATGGGCTCAACTGACTGCATAATTTTCTACAGAAATCACTAAAAGTACAGGAATTAAAGGAACAATAGCTTGATTCTGACAAAATATATCATACATAGCAATCTTCCAATTTTTTTCTTCCTACTACAGGAAGCAGTTTTACCACCTGCCAGATATGCTCTACAATACACTAGTAATTTGCTAAGTGCACAGTACTTGGACCAGAAGGTAGGGGAGGCCCTGGTTCAAGTCTCACCTTAGCCAGAAACTCACTGGGTGACCTTGGGCCAGTTACAATATTCTCTCAGCCTAACCTACCTCATACGGTTGTTGTGAGGATTAAAAAGTTGTGTTAAAATAGTTCTTTGTGAAGAGCTCCGAGTGCTATGGCAGGGGGGCATTATATAAACAATTATTGTTGTTGTTATTGACAGAATGGCAATGAATAATGAGCTAAAGTCATTTGAGAATGTCTGCCAGTCATAGGAATTCAGTGGTTGCAACTAAGCAGATTTTCCTCCTGAAAGTTCCAGCGTTCTCCTTAATTTTAAATATAGGAAGTCTTTCAAATTTTCACGAAAGGAGAGTAGCATCAAGACAACTGTGCAGTTATTAAGGCTGCAGCTAAAGGCAAGTTATAATCTTACATTTACATACAAGGCTAGAAATTCTTGCATCTCTACCTCTTTCAGGTAGAAATTGCTCAGTTAATGTAGCTCTCTCTCCAGGGTTATTGGAGTAACACAAAGAAAACAGTAACGATAAGGGGAGGGCATGTCTTTTAGCTATTACAGGAGGAGACTAACCAGATAAGATGAAGTGTTTAACACACTTCTCATAGATCCTGAAGTACTTTATAAACAATGAGCCAAATGGGACATAAGGCAACATTTTAGCCTAAAGACAGGATTGCAAATTCCTTAACTTTTAAAAATGTCTTGGAATCTTTACCATCTGAGCAGAGCAAATAGGATTTTGTTTTTTTGCCAGAAGTTCATTCACAACAGTATTATTAAAATGCTGTTTGCAAACCATAAGCTTTTGAGGTCATCCTATTAGCTACACTCCTATGTACACTATTTCTAAAACCAATTTTATGCTTAAAGAACCATCAGTGTCAAATTTTATCCCAATTCATTAAATTGGACTTCATGGTAAACCAATTCAAGATTCAGGTAACCAAGCCTTTTCACTTTGTTGAAAGACAGATCTAGTTTGCTTAATATCTTCCAGTTTGTCTGATTAGCAACATTATTTAATTCTTAAATGTTCATTTTTACCACTGTCTTGCATTATTACCTGTTGACTCAACTTTTTGAGGTATGAAATGACACTGTAACTAAGTCCATATTCTACACTGTCTGCTATAAGATTAGGTGCTCCCATCATTCTCACAGCTTTCTTCAAAGGCTGAAACAAGGAATAAATATAGAATATACATTTATAAGATATATATTCAGAAGATATTCAAATAATATAGTTAAATACATTCATTTCAAAATTATTTATAATCCTTAAGAACAAGAACATCCCTCTTTAATTACTACTGCCCCAAATTATTATTTAAACAAATAGTGAACGTTAGCACAATTTTCAGAAAACATAGGTAAAAATCAAAAACCTTAATATGAAATCTGGCACACGTTCACAGCTAATCTTTCATTCAGATAATCTGACCCCTAACCAGGTTCAAAAATGTCAAAAAGCAGACAGTTAAATATACAAAATGAGCTAAGTTATAAGGTGTAGTAGATTTATTTATTTTTTAAGTACCACAAATCTTACCCCAAGATAGTAAGGAGGCATTGTCTTCAAATAGCTTTCAAATGACTGCCTCCATTTTAAAGTTGGCTTTGCCTTGTGCACTTTGAACAAGTCATCTACAAAAAGTTATGACAAATATCAGTATTCAATTAAAGGTGCATTTCACAATACAAGGAAGCTCAGAATAAAAGAGAAAATGTCATTTTCTGATTGCAGATACTTCTGTTCTCTGAAAATCTATTGTGCAACAGACTATCATTCCTCGAGTGTAAGTTATTGTGAAAAAACCCTCTAAATAGACATTTCCAAAGCTCTGAGAAAGTGGTTCAGAGAGGAGTACAACACCCATTTCCCCACCCTAAGCATGCACTTTCTCCTCTCCTCCCTAGCGTGCCAAATGCCAGTTGCCTTTGATTAGTAACTGAAAAGATTATTATAAACGCAGAACCCTCAGGTGGGAACATGGTGGCTGAAACACACAGTGCTCGTCTTTGAGGATAAGGGTTACAGATAACAGCTATTTCCTCATTTTGTGAGGAAGAACCTCATGCACTCCCCAAATATATTAACTATAATGGCTTACTGAACGTTAGGGTATAAAAAGGTACTAAAGTGGCTGCACTTGGAACAAATAGGTAAAGGGGTAAGATCTCTTCAAAAAACTTTTAACACACCACAAGTTGCATAGACAGGTATAATGCCTCAAAAAGCTCTTTCCTGTCCAAATTTTTCTTTAAGAGCACTTGTCAGTATGTATGTGCAGGGCAATGAAAGACAGCAGTCTTAAGAAAGCTTGAAGACAAAATCAGGCTTCGCTATTCTTGAGCAAGAGAAACATTATGTATTGATAATGAGCCCTGCTTTTCTATTTTTAAACTAGTATTAGTCTATGGCCAATTTAATGTCCTCTTCAGAACAAGAGTATTTTCCCAGAAGATTCCCAAAACAGCACCTATGCTCAAAAAATAAATTTTTTAAAAATCACTGGATTAGTTTTGCAATTCAGAAAGTGTTAAGATCTTAATTTATGAAGGTATCATGAATTTTAAACATCTAACCAATGATCATAGCCGTTAGACTGAAAAAAATGCTAATCCGGGGAAAAAAACAATGGCCAGAGCAGTATTTGAGAAGGGGTAAGGTCTCTCTCAGACTGTAAACAAACTTCTAAAACATCAATAAAATTACATTTGCATTCTGGAAGCAACTTTGAGAAGAGTGAATAATGGTCTGCGTGGCTAGAAGAAGGTGGTGATAATCAACCCTAGCTCTGTTGGGCAAGACTTTTTGAAGGACTTTGAGAAGCAAAGGAAGAAATCAGCTCACTAGAGCAGTTAAATTAGGGTGTTAACAAAAAGCCAATAGCCTATTGCAGTCCGGTTTTGGTCCATGCAGCCTGTACTCAGCACCCACTCATGTTTAGCGTGTCCAGCCTAATAAACAGGCAGCCCCCACTAGCAGTGCCAGTACAAGTGAAAGTGGAGAGAGGGACAGGAAGAAGTCACTCCTCAAACACTCTAGCCCACGACTCCATAGCGCTAGTGGACCTCAACACACGGAGACGCCGCATGCAACCTAATTGATGGGATGTGACATGTGAGTGCATGGTAGCCCGCATTCACCTGCACAGCAGGCTCCACATTCTCCTAGACCATGCCATGAGTGGGGGCTATGGGTCTGGTGGATGGAAACCACGTGGCCGGTGGGGACAAACATCTAACAAACAGGCAGATGTACATTCACTTGGTGTGGGCTGTCTCGTTTGTCAATAGTCTTAGATGGTGGCCTTCCATGCCTGCTTCTTCCACTGTCACTCTAGCGCAATACTGATTTCACTTTTTATCATTGAAAGAAGCAACAAATCAATTGACAAGGTGCCCAGCTGCAGAAGATTTAATCAGTGACAGAGGATTTCAACCACATCTCCTTGACAGACCAAGCAGCAGAAACAAAAATTGGTCACCTACCTCGGTGAATTTGTTTCTTCTCTGACGAGCTGGCAGTGATCCGCTGGGTAGCTCTGCGGATGACCGTCAGGAGGCAGAAGAAAGAAGAAACCTTCTGCGCATGCGTGGAGCTGCCCGCCATTTTGGTCAGTCTGTATCCAAGCCGAGGCACTTGTCCACATCTGGAATTACTTAACACAACATTAAAGCGTTCTTTTCCAGTTAAGCGCATGTCCCGCTGTACAGGGAGTGAAGGTGTTCAGGGAACAATAACAGCTTCTTCTTATAATCTATGGTTGTTTAACTTTATAACTGTAACTGCTAATAAACTTATAGAATCAACTACCTGTATTATCTTACACCCCTGGAGGGCCCGCCCAATATCCGTGCTCTGTTTGACAGGGAGGGCCGGATCACTGCCAGCTCGTCAGAGAAGAAACAAATTCACCGAGGTAGGTGACCAATTTTTGTTTCTCCCTCTGACTCCTGGCAGTGATCCGCTGGGATGTACCCCAGCTCCAAAACTAAGGGTGGGAACAAACAGTCCCGGGAGCCTCCAGGACCGCTTGTAAGACCCTCCTGCCAAACGCCGCCTCTGCGGATCTGTACAGGTCCAATTTATAATGCTTCACAAAAGTATGCAGGGAAGACCAAGTGGCTGCCCTGCACACCTCTGCGTAAGATGCTCTGGCTTTAAAAGCGTAGGAGGTGGCTGCACTCCTTACTGAGTGAGCCCAAATCTGAAGCGGGGGAACCTTCTGTTTGGCCTTATAAGCCTCAATAATACACTGGCGAACCCATTGGGAGATCAGGGACTTGGAGGCCTTCCTACCCCCATAAGAGGGTCTAATATTGATAAATAAGGCAGACGTAGTCCGAATGGAACTAGTTCTCCTCAAGTAGATCTTAAGTGCTCTACGCACATCCAAGGTGTGCCAGACTTTTTCCTTAGGGTGTGAAGGTTTTGGACAGAAAGATGGTAAAATGACTTCTTGGGCCCTATGGAAAGTAGAATTCACTTTAGGAATGAACGCCTCGTCCATCCTGAGTGTCACTGACTGTTCACTAAACAGGCAAAAATTTTCCTCCATTGACAGGGCTCCCAATTCGGAAACCCTCCTAGCGGATGTAACCGCTACCAGAAACACTACCTTGAGGGATAACATATAGAGGGAGACGTGTTTAAGAGGTTCAAAGGGAGGCCCTGTCAACGCATCCAGAACTAAACTGAGGCTCCAGGAAGGGCATCTATGGACTACTGGAGGGGAGATATTCCTGGCAGCCCTCAGAAACTGGTTGATGTGCTTGTGTGGTAGGAACCTCCTGCCAGAAATGGATTGTAGCACCGAAGAAATGGCAGAGGCTTGTCGTGCCAAAGTGTTCGGGCGCAGTCCCTTTTCTAAACCCTCCTGAAGGAATTGAAGGATGGTCTGAACCCGAGCCAAACATGGGTCCAACCCCCTGTCCATTGCCCAGAGAGCAAAAACCTTCCAAGTGGCCGCATACGATTTTCTCGTTGCAGGTCTCCTAGCCTGCTGCAAGGTTTTCAGAACAGCTTCGGAATACCCCGCCCCCCTTAACGCTGAGCCTTCAAGTGCCATGCTGTTAACTTTAGCATCGCGATCGAATCGCATTGAAGAGGGCCCTGCGACAGCAAGTCCGGTCGTAATGGAAGGGTGATTGGAGCTTCTAGGCTCAGTTCTACTAAGTCTGAAAACCACGGCCTCCTTGGCCACCAAGGGGTTACAAGGATCACGTGAGCTGCTTGTGTGATGATCTGTGCTACTACTCTGGTCAAGAGAGGAGTCGGTGGAAAGGCGTACAGCAGACCTCGTGGCCAACGTTGATTTAGGGCGTCTACTGCTTCTGAGTGAATGTCGTTTGTCTTTGTCATGTACCGGGATGTCTTCCGGTTCTCTCTCGTTGCGAACAGGTCTATCACCGGGCAACCGAATGTCTTTGTCAGAAAGCGAAATATCTCCGGATGGAGACTCCATTCGTGTGGGTCTATCGATTGACGGCTCAACCAGTCCGCTTGAACGTTCTGTATCCCCTTGATATGAAGTGCCTTTAGGGATTTCAGATTGATTTCCGCCCAGGTGAACAATTGTATGGCTTCCTGATGTAGATGCCGGGATTTCGAGCCCCCCTGGTGATTCACATACGCTTTCGCTGTCACGTTGTCCGTATACACCAGGACGTGCGTTTTGCCGATGTCGTGGACTAGGCGTTGTAGGGCCAGGCGGATTGCTGTAAGTTCGAGAGTGTTGATGCTCATCTGAGATTGTTGTTGTGACCACAGGCCCTGGACCGCCATCGACCCCATGTGGGCTCCCCAGCCCTTCAAACTTGCGTCCGTCGTCACTACGACCCTTTCCGGTTCCTCTAGGGGGACGCCCGTCTGGAAGGCGGCGGGGCCTAACCACCAGGACATTAAGCGTGGTAGGGCGGGTGGAATCCTGACCCACGGATTTTTTCCGCTGGTAAGATCTTGCTGAAAAGGTCGCAGCAGCCGCTGCAAGGGGCGAAGGTGGAATCTTGCCCACTGAACCTGTCTTGTGCAGGACACTAGGAGGCCCAACAGTTGAGCTAGGTTTTTTAGTCTCGCTCGCTTCTGGACCTTTAGAAGTCGGATTCTCTGTCGGATCCTGTCCTGTCGTTCTGTTGGGATGAAAACGGCTCCTGAGATGGTATCGATGTATACCCCCAGATGCTCGATCTGGTGCGTTGGTATCAGGTGGCTTTTGTCCCGATTCACCATGAAGCCGTGTCTCGCTAGGTACTGTATGGTGTGGTTGATATCCGTCTGAAGTTTGATGACACTCTGTGCTCGTAGTAGGAGGTCGTCGAGGTACGGATATATGTGAATCCCCTGCTTGCGGAGGTTCGCCACCAGTGGGATCAGTACTTTCGTGAATGTTCGTGGCGCAGACGAGAGGCCGAATGGTAGGGCCTTGAACTGGAAGTGTGTGTTCTGGTAGATGAATCGGAGCCATTGTCGATGGGGTTCCCAAATCGGAATGTGGAGGTAAGCGTCCCTGAGGTCTAGGGATGCTAGCCAGTCCTGTTTCCTGATGGTACGACATATCGATGTTACCGTTTCCATCTTGAATCGTTGGCCCCGGACCGCTGTGTTCAACTTCTTGAGGTCCAAAACCGCTCGCCAAGACCCTGATTTCTTCAGAACCAGGAAGAGCAGGGAGTAGAGGCCCCGTCCTCGTTGATCTGGAGGCACCGGTTCTATAGCTCCGATGTGTGTGAGACGTTGCAATTCCTGGAGCATGGCGGAGTGCTTTTGAGCGTTGGCGGACCTTGGGGAGATGATGAACGCTTCGGGTGGGGGCCTTTTGAATTCGATTTTGTAACCCGGGTTTACACACTGTAAGACCCAGGCATCGCTGACGGACTGCTCCCACTCTTCGGAAAAAAGCTGCAGTCTGCCTCCCACTCGGAAGTCGTCCATGTAGTCATGCGTCAGGCTTCCTCGTATTCTGGGTGAAGGCCTTGGTTCTTTGTCTGTCTTGACGAAAATTGTGCCCCCTACCTCCTCTGCGTGAAAAGAAGCGTCCAGGCTGGTCCTGTCTGGGTTGGCTCTGAAACTTCCGACCGGAGCCGTACCCCGAACTATATCCCCCTCTGGGTTTAAAGCCGGGGCCACGAAAAAACTGCTTCCTAGACCCCATCTGCTGTAAATTTCTTTGCTTGGTCTTATCGTTGGCGTCTGCCAGTACTTTATCAAGGCAGACTCCAAACAACTTGAAACCCTTATAGGGAGCAGCAGTGAGGAGGTTCTTGGCGGTGTTATCTCCGTCCCAGGACCTGAGCCAGAGTTTACGCCTCGCGGATACTGAGTTCGCCATAGCTCGGGCTGACCATGACATCGAATCCATGGTGGAGTCTGCTAAGAAGGCGGCAGCCAAGTTAATTCTGGCAGACAGGGTTTGAGCCCTCCTGTCTGAAATAGTGGGGTCCTGTGCTTCCTGTAGCCATGCCAATTGAGCTCTGGCTACGCAGGAGGAAATCATGCTGATTTTTACTGCATTTGATGACGATTCTAGCCCCCTGCGCAGTGCATTCTCCACTGCCCTGTCTGTTGCATCTTTGGGGTAGCAGTCACCCTCGGTTGGGAACACGGTTTGTTTGGCCAGGGAGACTGCTGCTGCATCAACTTTAGGATTTTTAAACAGGGGTTCCTTACGCCTGGACAAGGCATATAGGGAGGTCTGCGTTTTATTCATCCGTTGACCTCTTTCAGGTTGTTTCCATTCCTGAAGAATCAGTTTTTCAAAGGCCTTGTCCAGGGGAAAACCCTGATCTTTCCCATGGACAGAAGGGATATAGTCCCGTTCCTCCTCCTCCTGGGAGTCAGAGGATACCTCCTTGACCGGTCTCTCCACAACTTTAAGGGTTTTTGAAACCTGTGGCAAAAACTCCTCCCTACGCTGGAAGGGAAAATGTCTGAGACGGTCTTGAGTCTCCTGGGCAGTGCCCTGAGGCTCCGAGGTTTCCACATCTGTCCACTCCCCCTCTGATTCCGAAGCCAGCTCTGAAGTGGCTTGTCTCTCAGGTCTCTTTGACTGTGGCTCATTATCACTCTCGTCCTCAGAGGAGTGGGGAGAGTCTAAAATCCTGGCAGTGGCCTGTAGGTGGCGCTTGGCCGCTTTGCCTTTCCCTGCTTTGTCCCTGAGCTGGGTTTTTTCCACCCTGCCCAGGCCTGAACCCCCCGCTCTAGGAGGGGCCTGCTTCACCCCAGAGCCCTGGGTTGAAGTATCCCGGTGCCTTTGAATTTCTAGATCCGTGCCTTGGCTAGGACCAGGAGGCACAGTAACCGGGGGCCCACTCTGTACCTGGGTTAAGCGCTCCAGCGCTATGAGGATCCTATCGAGCCTCGCCGTCATGCCGGGTGCCTCTGTAGGCTCCCCTCCCTGAGGGGGGGCAGCCTGGATGGATTCCTGTGCCCCCGCTCCTTCCATCGTTGCGAGTGCGGCCACGTGTAGGCGCGTGGGGGGGGTGGAGCGTTAGGAGCTCTGCAGAGTCCGGCGCGGCTGGTCCTTACCCCCGCAAGCGGTGTAAGGACCCTGAGCGGGGGGAGGCTTACGGTGATTTCTGGCTCCGCGGTATCTAAACCGCTGGGGTAGGCCACAGCCTCTTCTCCCCGGAGACCCACTGCTCCCCGGTTCCCGGGCGCTTTGCGCGGCAACCTGGCGGACCGAACGAGGATCCCTTTGCTGGGAGGGAAGCTCTTGTCCTAATGCCCCGCTGATCTTCTTTTCCTTTTAGTCCTAACTGTTAAATTGTTTTTTGTCTTTTCAGGACGTTGGAAAAACACCTCCGACGGCCGAAGGCAGAAGAAAAGACTGGCCAAAATGGCGGGCAGCTCCACGCATGCGCAGAAGGTTTCTTCTTTCTTCTGCCTCCTGACGGTCATCCGCAGAGCTACCCAGCGGATCACTGCCAGGAGTCAGAGGGAGAAACAACCAGACTGGGGCAGAGTACTGCCCAATTTGCTACATTTATCTGATATGGACAAATGGCAGCTCATTTATTTTATTTATTTATTTATTTATAAATATTTTTTAGCCACCCCCTCATGTCTACGGCATCTCAGGGTGGCTTACAACAACAACAACAAAATTCATAAAACAATATTTTAAAAACATCAAAAAAAATTAAAACAGTCCCCCCTCATGAGCCATATGCATCTTGTGGGTGCCTATACTGCAGCTCCCACAACAGGCAGGGCCTTGGGGTTTGCCCATGTGGCTCTCTGAGCAGCAGAGCTGCCATTTCTGATGCTGCCAAAGCTGCCAGGAGGCTGTGGGAGCATGTCCTTGGCTGCTACTACCGGACCATATGGGAGAATGAGTAAAATTCTGTTCCCAGCCCAGGAGAAGGGAAGGAGAAAGTCATGTTCCTCTGTGCCTGGGGCAAGCCACACTATTTTATTATTGGCAACATTTGTATTAACCTATTCATCGCTGATTATTTTTATTAAACACATTTTATAAATTAAAATTTGGGGTCTATATCAATGTGAAGTGGCTAGTAGCTCTTGCTGATATGAGGAGTTTGGTTCATGGTTCTTGGGGTTGGGAATTTGACATTCTCCTGAGCAGGAAAGTTGCTATCAAAACTTTGTGCAGTTGCTGTTTGTGTGTGGTGCTGACACAGATGTAAGTCATTGGATTGGAGGAGCAATTGTGTGGGAGAAACAATATTTGTCAAAGATATTTATAACTGACTGACACCTGAGAAGAATTTCACAAACCTGTATTTACCTAACAGGGGAAGGAGGACTGGATAATTGTAAGGCATCACAAACAGGTTCACACAAGTCAGTGCGGTACTGGCTTTCAAGTAACCAAAAGGATGACCAAGTTCACTATATTTTGCACTATTGCTTACATACACCTGCAACAAAAAACAGTTCATATCATTCATATTGTACATAGACTTTTAAATGTATTCTAAGTTTTGCTGTAAATAATGTTATAATAAATTAATAATTCAGTAAGTTCACTCCAATTTAACCACTATGCTACTTCTCAGATACAGATCCTTAATGCAGTATCAGTATATCCAACTTGCCTGCCAGCAGGTCTGAGGGGATTTCCTTTCCAGTATATACTGGGTCAGTGGAGAAGGTTCTAACTCATATTTATCGAACGGTAGTTTGTCAATAACCATTGGCTCACAGTCGGTGCAGGAAAACTTCACTACAGGATGAGACGTACGGGGGGGCTAGAAAGAAACATTCAGCCATTATCTATGAACCTGTAGTACATGAAAAACCTGTTCCTGCATGCCACTGAAAGAAATATTAAACATATGAAAGCTAAAAAAACCTCCCCCGCCACTGTTTTAGAAAAATTAAGCTCATCTACCCCCCATTTTCTACTCTAACATGTTCAGGGCCTACTCACAAGCAGCAGTTATAAGTCACGTAGATTCTCAAAGTAATACTACTGCTCCATTCCTTACATACTTTAAGTAGTGAAATAATTAAGTGCTGGTTTTTAAAGGGCCATTTACACCTCAGATTATTTTTTCAAACTGCCTGTAAATTCAGCACGTCTCTGAATTAGTTACACATCATCATCATCATCATCATAATAAAGCTTTTATATAGCACCAGCGATGTACCTGGCGCTTTACAGAGCATAAGATAGACACGGTCCCTGCCCGAGAGCTCACAATCTAAAGACAGGGGAAGGGGAGACAGGAGAATTGGTAACCTATCTTTCGGTGACTTCCTTTCTCTCTTATGCTCCTTATCCTCCTCCTGTTGGGTAACTCTGCCGCTGGCTGATAGGAGGCAGATGATTCTTTTTTCCCTGCGCGCATGGGCCTCCAGAGCTACCCGGTCTCTTCAGTCTGTACCATAGACGAGTGCCCTTGTAGATCTAATTCTTACACCAAAACAAAAACTAGAAAAAACCCATTGTGCAACACTGCTGAACTCTAATATGAATATAAAAAACCAAGAATATCCAGGACCTAACTGTGATCCCCAACCGCGTACTGAAAAAATCGAAGGATTTACTCCCCCCTGACTAGATGTTCCCTTGTTTTGCTGTCTGGCAGGGAGGGCCGGAGGAGGATAAGGAGCGTAAGAGAGAAAGGAATTCACTGAAAGGTAGGTTAGCAATTCTCCTTTCTCCTCTTACCTCCTTCTCCTCCTCCTGTTGGGATGTACCCAAGCAGTCTCCTTTACGGGTGGGAGCCGAAGCACTGGAAGAGTCCAGTGCAGCACCGGTCTGCCAAATGCCGCCCCCGCCGATTGAAAAATATTAATCTTATAGAGCCTAACAAAGGTGTGGAGGGATGCCCATGTTGCAGCCTTACAAATTTCCTCATAAGAGGCTCTCGCCTTGAAGGCATATGAGGTAGTCACACTACGTACAGAGTGGGCCCGAATTTGAAGGGGAGGCACCCTGCCCCTAGCTTTGTACGCCTCTATGATAGAATGCTTCACCCATTTTGACAACAGGGCCTTGGAAGCCTTGAGTCCCTGATATCCTGGCCTAATGTTAACAAAAAGCGGCGTGGATTTACGGAACCCCTGGGTTCTGGCTAGGTATATCTTCAAGGTCCAACGCACGTCCAACGTGTGCCAGGATCTCTTTGGAATGGACTGGGTTGGAACAAAACGACGGAAGCACCAACTCCTGGGTTCTATGGAAGATGGAATTGACCTTCGGAATGAAGCCTGGGTCTAATCTAAGAGTCACAGAGTCCTGTTGAAAAATGCAAACATTTTCTTCCATCGACAGTGCTCCCAACTCCGACACTCATCTGGCCGAAGTCACCGCCACTAGAAAAACAGTCTTTAACATTAAAAAATACAAGACAACATGTTTTAAAGGCTCAAACGGGGGCTTTGTTAAAGCCTCCAATACTAAATTGAGGTTCCAGGAAGGCACTCTGTGTACTACTGGCGGGGACAGAAGTTTCGCCGCCCTGATGAATCTCTTAACGTGCCTATGGGAAGAAATGGTCCTGTTCTTCAATGCTCTGAGCACCGAGTCTAATGCCGCTGCCTGTCTCGCTAAAGTATTGGGACTCAGACCCTTATCCAACCCCTGCTGGAGGAAGTTGAGGACTTGAGGGACCCCTGCGTTACATGGGTGTAGCCCCTTGTGCAGGGACCAGAATGTGAATGTCTTCCAGGTGGTCTGGTAAGCCCTCCTGGTGGCTGGTCTTCTGGAACTCTGTATAGTATCGAGAACTGCTGGAAACGGAGGAAAAGTGTAGAGCAGGCCCTTGGGCCACAGTTGGTTTAACGCATCCATTGCCTCCGCTTCCCTGCATGCTGTTCATGCCATGAAGCAGGGTAGCTGTGTGTTGTCCTTGGTGGCAAATAGGTCCATCTGAGGAAGGCCGAACCATTTTGATATGTCCTGGAACACTGCCCTGTTGAGACTCCACTTGTGGGGCTCCAAGACCTGGCGGCTCAACCAGTCTGCTCTTATGTTGTCCTGACCCTTGATATGGAGGGCCTTCAGAGACGCCATGTGGGCTTGTGCCCATGTGAACAGTTTGATCGCCTCTCGATGCAGCTGCGGCGATCTGGATCCCCCCGATGGTTGACGTAAGCCTTTGCCGTCACATTGTCAGTGTATATCAACAGGTGAGACCGGGTGCCGGAGGGAAACAGTTGCTGGAGGACGAGTCGTATGGCCTTCAGCTCCAGGAAGTTGATCTGCTGTTGAGCGTCCTTCTGTGACCAAAACCTCTGTACTGATCGCGTTCTCGTGTGGGCGCCCCAGCCTCAGACTGGCATCCGTCTTCAGTACTTCTCTTGTCGGTTCTGTGAGCGGTACGCCTTCCTGGAAGGTTGCGGGTCCTAACCACCAAGACATGGATTTTTGTAAGTGCCTTGGTATGGATACCCAGGAATTTAGCCTGATGGTAAGCTCGCGTTGGAAAAGGCTTTAGCAGCCTCTGTAAGGGATGTAGGTGGAAGCTTCCCCACGTCACTTGGGCTGTGCAGGAGATAAGTAATCCCAGCAGCGATGCTAGCCGCTTGAGTCTCATTCGATCGCTCGATCTGAGGATCCTCACCAACGTCTGGATCTTCTGACTCCTTGACTGGGGGACCAGAGCGAGGTTGGAGCTGGTATCGATGATGGTTCCCAAATGCTCGTCTCCATATGGGAGTGAGGTGACTTTTCTCCCTGTTTATCAGGAACCCATGAAGTTCCAGATACTCGATTGTTCTGTTTAAGTCCGCCAGTACCTTGTCCGGTTCGTAGGCCCGGATCAGAAGATCGTCTAGATATGGATGGATAGGTATCCCTTCCGCTCGGAGGTTCGCGACTAGTAGAACCAGCACCTTGGTAAACGTCCTGGGGACAGAGGACAGACCGAAAGGGAGGGCCCTGAACTGCCAATGTTCGTTGTCATAAAAGAACCTGAGCCACCTCCTGTGAGGAGCCCAAATTGGAATATGCAGGTATGCCTCTCTGAGGTCCAGACACACTAGCCAATCGTCCCTCTGGATACTGCAACAAACGGATGTTACTGTCTCCATTTTGAATTTTCTTTTCCTCACATGACGGTTGAGGGCTTTTAAGTCCAACACGGCTCTCCACTTGCCTAGCTTTTTTGTGATCAGAAATAGAATCGAGTAAAGTCCTGAGTGCCGATGGAGAGGTGGTACCCTTTCTATGGCCCTGGCGTCTGACAGCCTTCTGATCTCGCGGATCATTGCGAGGTGTTTTGTTGTGTCTTTTGACCTTGGGGATGCCAGGAATCTGTGACTGGGAGTGCTCTCCAGTTCGATAGAATAGCCCCTTTCCACGCAAGAGAGGACCCAGGAGTCCGTGACCGAGTGGACCCATGCTTCATGGAACTATTGGAGTCTGCCCCCCACCTGTGAGTCGGCATAGTCACACCTCCTGTCTTGCCTGACTGGGGACGGAACCCCTAGCCCAGCATCTATCGTAACAAACTGTTCTGAATCCCCTTCCCCGGAAGGAGAAGTTGGGGGTGTAGCCTCTTTGAGACTGGGAATGAAACCTCCTGAAGATGCCTCCAAAACCCCTGAACCAAAAGGAATGCCCCCAAAAGGAACCTCTTTGTGGTCAACTGTTGGAGGGTCTTCGTCTTGTCTTTACTGGAAGCCTCCTTCAGTACCTTTTCTACGCACACTCCGAATAGCTTAGTCCCTTTGTATGGACATGCTGTCAGCAGGTTCTTCGCAGTTACGTCCCCATCCCAGGAGCGTAACCACACCCTGCGCCTGGCTGCTATGTTGTTGGCTACTGCCCTGGCAGACCACATAAGGGAGTCTGTGGTCGCGTCTGCCAAGGCGGCGGCTGCCATGCAGATCCTAGAATTAAGCCTTTGGGATTTCCTGTCAGAGATATCGGGGTCTTGCAGCTCCTGCATTCAAGCCAACATGGCCCTAGACCCGTAGGAAGCTGATATGCCTACCCTCAGGGAAGCAGATGTGGACTCTAAGGCTCTCCTGAGGGCTGTGTCCACCACTCTATCTGTTGCATGACAGCCCAGCCAGGCTGTGTCTGTTCCCCGCTACTCTTTGCTCTATCTCCCCTCTGGTCTATTATTGGCCGGGGAATAAGCTCCAGGGCCCAGCCGCGCTGTCCCTGAGGCCCCTCCCCCCTTTCCTAGCTGGAGAAACGGCCTTATTACTGCTCCCGGGCCCGGCCGCGTCGTCCCAGAGCTTCAAGTGGGGGGAGGGGAGCCTCCACAGCGCAGTTAAACTGCGGGGCTTCCGATGAGGCAGGAGTGACACCTCCTTCGTGAAAAACTGCTGAGCCTCAACTTGCGGAGGCTTATCACCACTCTTCCCCCTTTAATTCCCTCTCAACTCTCTTCCTTTTTTTTCCTTAGCCACGGAGCTGCGCTGAAGCGCATCCTACCGGCCGAAGGCAGATGAATGGACTGAAGAGGCCGGGTAGCTCTGGACGCGCACAGGGAAAAAAGAATCATCTGCCTCCTATCAGCCAGCAGCGGAGCTACCCAACAGGAGGAGGAGAAGGATGTAAGAGGAGAAAGGGAAGAGGGAACAGAGGGAGATACTAGGGATGCAACATTCATGAGGATGCGAGAACTCAGGTACACGTTCTTGGCTTGGTTACAGTAAATTGGGAGTTTGCAGATAACAGGTGGGGGATAATCCTGGGTGAAACAGTTGGTGGCTACATTCACATGAAACATGAAATCTGAAAGTCCTTTCTTCTATTGTTTTTTTAACGTGTGAAAAAGTTAGGTCGCACAATTCACCGGGGGCAATGCACTTTTACTCCCAAAAGTTTGGAAACGAAGTTCTCTCAATTGTGCTAAATCCTTCATACACGTTTCACATATCATGTGAAGAGATTAATCCTATCAGTCTGTTGGCACAATGGAAGTGAGCACAGAGCCACCCAGCATTATGAGATACCTAGTGGCTCCAATGGCAGCAATAGGTAACTTTTAAGACAGGGGAGAGAACATAAAAACGTTTTTAAAACGTGACTCAAATCTCATAAGAAAATTAAGAGGTGGCAGAAAAGACTCATATGAATGCAGCCAGAGACTTTATAAGCTAAGACCGTAAACAATTGAGATATCTTTGTGTGTACGTGGAAAGTTTAGCTACTTTCATGAGGGATTGTGGTTAGTAGTGTCAATATTCTTCCACCAAAAAAAATCTGTTCTCTCTCTCGCTCCTAATCACAGCTATTTTGAGGAAGCACTCCACTGGCTAGGAGACCAGCAAAAAATTAGGTAACAGTTGCTTTAATGTCAGGCTGTAATTTCATAGTCTAAACAACAGACAGGAAATTAAAGTTAGTCTTAACACTGAAGTTCATATTGGGTTCTGTGTGTGCATTTACCCCCGGATTCCAAGCACTGAGAAAGTCCTCAACACCCTAGCAAATTGAGGTTGTTTGCAGGGGTGTTATCTGAAGACTGGAGTTTTCAGAATGAGCTGACTTGCTATGCCATTCAAAAGCTTATTATCTCTTTTGGTGAACTGGGCCTTGAGAGAATGAGTACACAAAGTAAACTAAAAGCTATATGAACATTAAAATAATCCCCCCCAATACACACACTAATCTTCAAAGAACACTCAGCAGAAGCACAGACTCACAAGTCTGCTCCTCAGCAGCAAACTAGAAGTAAGCCTTTTTCTGTAGCAGAAAATATCACAAATCCACAACTGCATCAGTTCCATTTTAATAATTTTAAAAAGACCTAAATGCTAGATCACATTATTATAAGTACCATTACTGCGCAGCAAAATTAATTTCAACCAATAGTTAAAAATAAACCTTCCTAAGGACAAGTTCCAGTGAGCAACCCAGGAAAGGTGGTATATGCAGAGAAGTAACATCTCCTGCAATATATAATCATGCACTTAGCATATATAAATCGGCATAGATCATTTTTTTTACCAAGGAGAGTTCAAGTGAAACACATGCCAAAGATTTGTGCCAAATTTGTGTAGGCTTCTTTCCAAAGAGGTATATATATTTTTTTTAACATACAGATGAAAGTTTCATTTCTTTGTGGTAGATTGGATGATAAAGACGAGGCTGAGTCTCCATTCTGCCACTTGCTGCACTGGAAGTCAACTGCAGGAAAACTAGCCTCACTTTTTAAAGGCTTGGATCTATTCCATATGAAAGAGGTTCTTTCTGCAACACTACAATGTCTTCAAGGTGACTAAATATACTAGTTTACAAAATAGAAGAATGATCCTGCACTGCTTTTGGGAACTTTGTTTCCATTCTAAGTTGTGCCCCCTTCCTATTGCAACCCTATTTAGAAGACATTAAAATTGATTATATATTCACTACTCTGTGATCAGGTATCAGCAGGAAAGGTCTCCTAGACAATTAACTTCTTAGAAAGCATGCCTCCCAGGCAATAACTCCATAATGAATATTTTAACATGGTAAACTGTTGCTATTTTCCTCACAGCATTTGGAACATTTGCAGACTGTGCACTGCATTTTCTTTCGATTACACTCTACATTGTCTTCATACTGCTAATTTTCAACTGAAGTAGGTAGTCCAAGATTTAAAACTAATGAATAGGAAGCAGTCAGAGGGTACCCCCCACCTCACTTCAGGTACTTACCAGTGTTGGAGAATTTTGATCTGGCCAAAAAGATTCTGGAACAGGCCAGTGGCCTATGGGAACCCCAGTTTTAGGGTTTGGTCTGACATAGATAAGTTTGTGACAGCTGTGCCAAGGTTGGGTTCCAAAAGGCCTAGTTACCTCCGTCTGTCCATCTATAAAAAGGCCAGCAAAATTATCTCCATAATTCTACATCTAATAAGTTATTTAAAACAGTTTATATGACGTGTACAAGGACTCTATACTCCATGAAAGTTTATCATTAAAAATATTAGAAACTATAAGATCTAGACCAGATTTTAACTCACCTTTTTCACTTAACTGCTGAATGATTACTGGAAAAGGGTCTGAAAAAGTTAGTCATTCTATAAATTGATGTCCTTGCAGAACCAAGTTGGGATTTTTCTTACATCACGTCAGGTAAAACTCCATATTCTCCTCACATAATCAAGTTTCACACATTCATTTAACCCAAATGCCTCAAATTAAGGTAAGCATTTTGAGTTTATTGTAAGAGCTAACATTTTTCCATTACCAGGTTCTAAGATCTAGTTACTGAAATGTTTTAGAATTAAGTGAGAAGAGTACAAGAATGCCATTCAGTTAGATCAATTCCCAATGTTTTAATGTTACAATTTTACTACGCTAAACCAGCAGTGTCTAAAATTACAGCACTCTCATCCAAATTGAAGCTTTGTCTACACATAGCTTAGAAACAGGCCATGTTGTATTACTGTTAACTCCAGAGGGTAGATAATTCTACCAATTAATTCCTTAGAGAGATTGTTTCTGTACTTTTAACATGCCACTTACAAAAAAAAACCCACCCTAGAACAAAGTTTACACTGGAAATCTGCACCCACATGAGAGGGATGCACTGGATGTTATATGGGTAAAAGAGTCTAACCAATAAAGTTCTCGCTACAAGAAATGTGTACACTAGATCTAACTACACATTTCTAGTTGCTAGTACATATGAACTTTCAAGATGTGCACCTTATGAAATAACTCATAAGGCACACTATGTTTTAAATACCTTCAGTAGTTGCAGGATCTGGTCCAGATTTTTCAAAGTTTATTACTACTCCATTTTGCACTTTCTGAACCAATGATTCCAGACACTGATTCAGCATTCTTGGAGAACATACACAGTATGAACGGCCTATAACAAAAGAAAGAAGTTAAGGTCAATAGGAACCACTAATCCTCCATCCTGGTTTCCAAGCCAGTGAATTTCCTTCAGTTGCTACTTATCAAGCTCACTAGGCTGTATTGCCTAAAGCACCTCTTAGAGCATCCAAAACCTTGATTTTCAGACTGCAGTGATTATTATTATTATATTTATTATTTATTATTTTATAGATTTATATCCCGCCCCCTCCTGCAAAGCAGCTCGGGGCGGCTAACAACAATGATAAAAACAATTAAAATCAATTAAAATATAAATATAAAATGCATCTATAAAACAGGGCTAAAAGACAATAGTAAATAAATAAATGGGCGGGGGATTAAAATCACCCCCCCTCCCTCCCTCCCGAAGGCCTGGGCAAACAGCCAGGTCTTACAATTCCGCCGAAATGTCAAAAGGCTTGGGGCCAGGCGAGCTTCCTCCGGAAGGGAGTTCCACAGCCGCGGCCCTACCACCGAGAATGCTCGCTCCATCGTGGCCCCCCGCTTAACACGGGGGACCTCCAGGAGGGCACCCCCGGCAGACCGCAGGAGCCGTTCCGGGGCTCGAAGGGCGAGGCGGTCCCTAAGGTAAGAGGGGCCAAGGCCGTATAGGGCTTTATAGATCATCACTAGGACCTTGAACTTGGCCTGGCACACTATCGGCAGCCAGTGCAGCGCTCGGAGCACCGGTGTAATGTGCTCCCGGCGACCCGTCCCCGTAAGAAGACGAGCCGCCGCATTCTGCACCAGCTGCAGCCTCCGGGCCAAGAACAATGGAAGCCCCACGTAGAGCGCGTTTCAGTAGTCGAGCCGCGAGGTGACGAAGGCATGAATGAGGGAGGCCAGGTCCGGGCCAGAGACATACGGACGCAGCCTACGTACCAGATTAGAGGTTTCACCATTTCCCTTGGCAATCTGTTCCAAGGGATCACTACCTTCATTTGAAAATGTGCCTTTTTAAATTTGTCCAACCAAATTCCAGCCATTGGTTCTTGTTAGGAAAGAGGATATCATCTAATGGGAGACTTGGATACTTAATCCCACAGTAGATAATTCAAAGAAGGCAATTAAGGGAAGCAAAAAATTTGGTGCACCATCTAGAAAATGAAATCTGGTGGGAGATAAATTTAAGGATTACAGCAAAGGTGGGGAAACTTTTCCATTCCACGAGCAACTTTGACAATTAGTACAAGCTCCAAGGGCCACATACAAGTCAGGGACAGGAGTTCTTAAGGAGTGTATAACTCAAAAAGGAGGCCCCAGATCATGGCTTTGTGTCATGGGTCTGTCCACTATCCAGGGCTAGCATGAGGATATTTGCTGCCATTGGAGGATGAAGAACATTTAATTGGGGGGGCGGCTTCTCAGGGTTTAGCCCTGGCAATTAAATTCAAGGGGGGCTGAGCCTCGGGGGAATGTTTTCAGGAGGAGTGTGCACCCCAAAAAGTGAAAGACCAGGAAAAAGGCCAATATTGGCCATCATGAGTCTGAGTTTTATAACAAAAGCTAGAAAGAAATTGGATGGTCATTAATGACTTTCCTGCTGCACTGCCTGTGCTGAACATTGTAGATTAAATCACAAAAACTCCTGTAGAGAGGCAGGTTAGTCCAGTAGTTGGATTGCTAGCTGGAGCCTAGGGTTCATTTCCCTACTCTGACAAGCTCTTGGCTGGAAGGCGTTACTTCTGGAGTGATGGGCTTGGCTTTTGAGGCAGATTTTGGCTACAGCAATTCATTTTTTTTTTATAAATTAAGCTCTGGTTGCTGAGAGAGTTGACTGGTAACACCTGGGGCTGCTCTCCTCTCCACCCCCACCGGCTTCTACATTTAGCCTGTTGCCATTGGAGGTGGATGCCAAAGGCTGCTAGCCATTTTGTGGCTTGGTTTATTTATTTTTATAAAAATATATTTTGAATGTTTGTATGGGAAAGGTAGGGTGGACCTGCCACTTCCCTTGGGATGGGGAGGGCGGATTTATCTTTTATGTTTGTGAAAGTTTGGAGGGAAGCTGAGGTGCGGGTGGGAAGGCTAGGGCTCTCCTCCCCAAGTGAGAGATGGGGGATTGGGTGGGGTAAGGTGGAAAGCTCTCTATGAGAATGGGGACATGGGTTTGGCCTGCAGGGGGTAGAGCTTCTCTGGGTGAGAAGTACACCAGCTCTAAGAGTTTACTGAAAATAATTGAGGTAAGGTGAAAGATAAGCCTGTTACAAATAGGCAAGGCTGAGCAAGCAGGCATATACAACAAACAGAAAAAGGTGGCAAGGCTTTTAGCCAGAATTTTGTTTTAGCTGTAACGAAGATACGAATCAGCTATCTTTATATCAGAAATAAAAAGGGAAAACTCATAACTGGCATCAAGGTGAGTGTTTGCAGCTGAGAGAGGAGGGGCTTGGAACATGGGACTCTGGAGGGGAAGCTACCGCTTGTGCCCACTCATTAGCTGTCTTCATCTCCCCAGGTATATTATACAGGGACCGTTTGTGGGGGACGTGTTGGCGTTGGCGCTACCCTCTTTCATCGTATGTCTGCTGCCCTTGGATGTAGCTGATTTGAGTGAAGTTTGGAACAACACTCTGCAACCTAGCGGCTCGTCACCCAGCCCCGAGGAACTACGCAGCTCACCTGGGCTGTTAACATCTAGCTTACCTTATCCCTTTTGACCTCGTGGGGTGGAGGGCAATGATGACTAGAAAGCGCACTGGCACTGGTAAAGAGGCGGCCCATATGCCTCCTAAACAGCAGAAGATAGAGGAATTTACCCCAACACGAACAGAGTCTCTCAAGGGTAAAGGGAGAAAATTCCCTTCGGGTCTGGCCTCTTCGTCGGCCAGCCCCGAGGGTGATGTGCTGGTTTTAGGAAAGTCTCAGATTATCTCAGCTGAACCTGATCCCATGTGTATGGGCAACCTGCAATTGCAAGATCCGGGGGAACCACCATTAGATGTAACAATGGTGTGGGGGGCCCCATCGGGTGACCAGGTGAGGGATCTTATGATCCAGCTGACGCAGATTTTGGAGCTTCTGACAGAACAAAAAGAGCAGTGGTTGATGGTCAAAGAATACATCCAGGAGATGAGGTGTACTAGGGCAACCTCGGACTCGTATAACGGGATTGATAATTCAATATTGGGAATGGATTCACCAGCCAGCCCCTCTAAGTTAAACTCTCTCCCTGTACCCCAAATATCAATTCAGGCCTTGATGAAGGAGCCCAGTACACCTACTAGAACATTCATCAGGGCCCGCGGGGGAATGGGGAAAATCCAGAAGTCTAATATCTCTACTCTGCGGCAAGAGAAATCTAGCTACAGGGCCCTTTCGTTCCAGATACTGCCGCTCCCAAATGGTAATTCCCCCTGCTGGAGAACTAAAAAACAGATTTGCCATCATCTCTCCACCATTCTGGGGATTTTTATTCCGCTAAATCACATTGGACCTTTTCGCCTAATCCCCATGCGTGGACCATTCCAGCGCCTTACGGTTTCCTTTCGTAATTTTAGATTAGTTAATTATTTACTGCAGCACATCCCCTTGTTTTTCTCTTGGGGAGTTCAGGTGGGGGAGATTTTTCAGAACGAGGATCAAATGCTTTTTGGCAGTGAGGAAGGCCACGTGGGAGAGTTGTAGGCCCAGTCCCCCTTTATGCTGTTCCAGCATTGGGGAACATTTGGCTAGTGATCTCAAGCCGGAGGAAACCCCGTGGAGAAATTGAGGCTGCCCATTAACAGTAGGTTGTCCCATCTGGCCATGGGTCCGGGCCTCATCAGGCAAGATCAAGATAAAGGTATAAATGGAAGGGAGCTGGCAGTTGTGCAATCAGCTAGGGACTTGGTACTCCTTACCGAGGAAATTGGCTCCCTTGTACAGGAAGCCAGTGAGAGTTTTCAACTGGAACCCTGAGAGGTTGGGAGTCTGCCAAGGGATTCACCGGCCACTACATTGCAGGGACCTCCAAATAGAGTTACTTGTCAGGAAGAGGGGGCACCTGATCAGTCCATTTCTGATTTTGGTCAGAGTATTGTGGCGTTACAGCCCCCAGACCAGGGATTTGGTGGTTCCCCCCCAGAACAGGGTACAGCAGGAGCAGGGGGATAGTATTTTCCCGGCCAGGCCTGGATCATCTGGCAATTTTGGCACCGAGGCACCAGGAAGAGGTTAGATCATGACATGCCCGGAAGAAGGGGAAATCTGTCTCTGTCTGCTCTTGGAATGTGTCAGGATGGAATGCACATAAAAGACTTGGAGATTTCGAGGCTTTCCTTAGATTACATCAGGTGATTTTAGTCCAGGAAACTTGGGCTTTGGATGTTATAGAAATGGAACAGTACACAGCTGTGTTTGCGCCAGCTGTCATGGTAGCTGCTAGGGGAAGACCAAGTGGGGGTTTGGCTTGTCTGATGGCAGATAATGCCGGGTTCAGACTGGCTGGTGAGATTAGGTATCCTTCATTCCTTTTGGGAATAGTTCTGGTTTTTGGAGATTGTAAATTTGTGTTTCTGAGTATTTATGTCCCTCCAGTTAATGCTGGTACCTTTAATGGAACGCTGTGGTCAGACTTGGACAAAGCGCTTAGTGATATTATTATTGATCACCCACATGCCCTGGTAGTTATAATGGGCGACTAATGCTAGAATTGGCCCTGATGATTCCTCTTTATCAATGTACTTGGATACCTCAGCCTTAGTAGTACTGTCACTCAGGTTAATGGTAGGGTATCGAAGGACCAGAAACTGAACTCAGCTGGCATCAGATTTGCCAAGTTAGTGGCAGGATTAAATTTGCATATACTGAATGATGCGGGCTTTCAGGATCCAGAGGGCAAATTCACGTTTCTCAGCTCTCAGGGCATCAGTGTTATAGACTACGCCCTGGTTACCGAGGTGGTGTTGGAGCATGTGGCCGGGTTTGAGGTCGCCCCATGTGTGCTTACAGACCATCTGCCACTGGTCCGGATGCTGGAAGTAGCCTTTGGTAGTGAGACCGAGGACAGGTTCCCAGCTAGCTGATAACCTTGATTGTTATAACTACTTACCTTGGAATGAGAACACGGCTCAAGTTTGGGACTTGTTATTAGAATTAGGAACTAGTTTGGAGGTTAGGGAGAGGATGGTAGAGGGTGGTACTGAGGAAGCAGTAATTGAAGCCTATAATTGTCTTAGTTCTCTCTGGGAGCAGCACCTGTCTGCTGCTGCCAGGAATAGAT
Organism: Sphenodon punctatus; assembly: GCA_003113815.1. Lineage (NCBI taxonomy): Eukaryota > Metazoa > Chordata > Lepidosauria > Sphenodontia > Sphenodontidae > Sphenodon > Sphenodon punctatus. The sequence continues at coordinate 858,096 of QEPC01014606.1, read as the reverse complement.
TGGACCAGAGGCCTTTTCGGCCAGTTTCACAGAGATAGTTTGACAAGGAGTGCCATCTGGCTAGGAGGGAGGTATGCACTATTTATGAGAAGTATCGGTCGGGGCGTTTGTCACATCTCCCTGACTGTTATTTCTATTAAAACAGGGTGTACAAGAACTTAGTTCGCCAGAAAAAGAAACTGTACCTTCAAAATCAGTGGCAGGAACTGATAAAGGCCAGTGGTGCTGGCGATTCTAAATCTTTCTGGCATATTATCAACAGGACCATTAGGCCGCGTCCGGGTGGGGTGGGGTGGGGGGGTGTCAGCCTACAATTACTCCATCTGCCTGGGTGGAATTTATTAAAGCTTCCCAGGTAGGCTTGTGCCCTGAGAGCAGGCAGGGAGCCATTGTAGTCCTAGGTTCGATCTTGGCATTCTGCTGGATTGATCACCAGTCATGGAGCTTGAGATCAATGGAATAATTGGGACCTTCTCGCAAGGTAAAAGCCCCAGGCCCTGAACTGATTCAGGTTGAGGCTATTAAAAGGAACACCGGCTGGTGGCTTCCTGCTCTAGCCAAGCTTTTTAGAGCAATTAATTCCTCAGGAATTATACCTAGGGGGTGGAGACAAGCTGTAGTAGCTCCTGTTTATAAAAAGGGGCTAAGAACTGACCCAGCCAATTATAGGCAGATCAGCTTCATCAGTGTGGTAAGCAAGATGTATGCGAAGTATTTTGCACCCACAGAGCAAGTTGGGTTCCAAAAAGGGAGATGTACGTTAGATCATTATGTTGTCCTCCACCACCTGGTGGAGAAGCATAGATCAGCTAATGGGAGGTTGTATGCCGCCTTCTTGGATTTGAGGGCGGGATTCGATTAACAGACAGCTTTTGTGGAGGAAATTGATCTGCCTTAAGGTCGATAATAGGCTGCTTTTCCTGATCCAAGTCCTCTATAGGGAAACCACAGTAGCCGTTAAGCTGAACCGAGCAGGGCAACTAAGCCCGAGGGGGTTCGACAGGGTTGTGTGCTCGCACCTACCCTGTTCAACCTGTTCATTAATAACGTTATACCAGAAATGAGGCAGGAGAGACATTTTCCATCAAAACTGGCATCCAGATCAGTCGGCGCATTGTTATACGCTGACGATCTGGTTCTCCTGTCCCAGACTAGGGTGGGTCGTCTTAGGCAGTTGGAGGCTTTTAAAAATTATTGCTCCATGAACCACCTTGTAATTAATCATCTGAAGTTCAATGTTTTTGTGTTTTCTAGAGGTAGACAGATTTACAGGTCGCCCATAGGCGATAGGCAGCTTCAGCAACAAAAGTCGTATAAATACTTGGGGCTCCATTTTTCTGTCAATGGGCGGTGGGGAGATCATATAGGGAAGGCTGAAGTAGTCACTCGCAGCCTAACGTCAACTATTCTTCGATTCTTCTCTGAGACGGGAAGGAAGAACTTAGAAGCGGCAGTCAAAGTTTGTGAGGCCAAGGTCAGAGCATCCCTCCTGTATGGAGCAGAATTGTGGGCCCCCCTGTCGAATAGGAACTTGAATGCTATCCAATTTCGTTTTTTCAGTATTCTAACTAAATTACCAAATGGTACTCCGGTAGCAGTTGTGAGACTTGAAGTGGGGATGCGAGCTTGGTCAGCTGTGGCCAGGGAGCAAGTCTCTCTCTACTGGTTTAAGAGAAGTAGGGCTACACAGGATTCCTTGATCGGGCATATGTTTCAGGACCCTTTTCTCAGCCCATGGCATAAGGCAGTTTGGGATCAATTGGCCCATCTGGGGTTCTCCCAGACTAAAGATCTCCCTGCCGCTAGGCGTGAGATCATTTTGAGATCTAGAGATATAAGCCATCAAGAGGATTTTGCTGAAGTCGAGGGTTCTCAACACATGGCCGGATACTGCTCATTGGCCATGGTTGGGTACTATGGCTCCATATCTCACCACGACTGCCACCTTTAGAGAGAAGTATCTTTTCTTGTGTGCCAGGATAACGTGTACAAGAGTTCTTGAGGGGTGCTTTTTAGGGATCCCATATGGGGATCGTTTATGCCCTTTTGAGTTTTTGACTAAGTCTGTTCACCAGATATTATTTGAGTGCAGGTTGTAGGACTCTCTGCGCTCAACATTCTTGCAGCTGCTTATAGAAAGATTCCCGGGTGGGATGGATCGGTTCCTTTCCTATAAGGCCCTATGTGACACCTGTCCAGAGGTTACATCTAGTACTATGAAATTTCTCATAGCAGCCATGGAGATGAGGAAGAAGTTCCTTTTGTCTAAGTCTTTGACCAACTTTGACTAACTTTTCTGTGTTTTAATGAAAAGGTAGTCAGATTAAGTTTGATTAAGTTAACACTTTTGATTAAGTTAACACTTTCACTATGTTATAGAGATACATTTAAGACCTGAAGTCTTTATTTTATACTGTCTTTTAATGATTTATTTAATTTATGAGTGTTTGTTTATGTTTGTAAATTGACAATGGCCAATGGCTACGTCAAATAAATTTGAATTTGAAACTGGCATCAAACAGATCTCTGAAACATTTGCCAACTTTTGCCATGTTCTACACATCTCAGAACATGCAAGAGAAGAGGAAAATCACCTCAGGTCTCAGAGAATGCCTATCCAGAACTGCAACACCAAATTGCTAAAGATGTAATTTGCTAAAGATGTAATTAAGAATCTAAAACCTATTAAGGCTCCAAGCTTTAGGACCTTGTTATAGACATGGAACAGGTATATATGTTGGGAAACGTGCCACAAAAGGCCTGGTTACAAAAGCAATGAAAGGGAGCTTTGATCATCTTAAACCCCCAAGATGTTTAATAAATCACGCTCAGAAGGCTGTTATTTTGAACATAGCCAAAATCATCCGTAAGACCTTGGAAATTATGGGTACAGCATAGGACAGTGCAGCTGCTTTGTTAAGTGCAGCCCCCACGCAACATCAGACAAGAATAAGAAGAATGTTGAAAACAAAAACTCTTCCTGTGCATCTTTCCAAACCAACAATTATCAATGTTTTGCTTTCAGCCTTCAATGTCCAGCATTTTGAGACTTAAACGTAATCCTGTGACCACAGATTAGCGATGTGGGATAGAAAGTTTTCCACAGAAATTTTTTGGTAATGGAAAACTTTCCAGAAAGTTTTCCACTATAATTTTTCTGGAAACAATTTCAGTTCTAAAAATGCATTGTTTTGTAAAATTAATTGTAACATAATTATAATATTTTTTTCCTAATTAAATATTTCAGTTGAACTACTTTTGCCTATTGTAAAAACCTTTGAGATCCAGCACATAAAATTAACATGTTGTACTTTTTGAGTTGTGTACTAAGTACAAGTCAAATAAACATGCTAAATCAAACCCCAATCAATCTAGGGCACTGAAAAATTTTCAGGAAAATTTTCCAATTCAAAATTTCCCAGAAAACCTACATCACTGCCACAGATACCATCAAAGGCTATTTTTAAACAAGCAAGGCTTTGGGGTGGGTGGGTGTGTCCATGTCGGCTGAGTGGTGTGGCTGTGGGGCACCTCCACCCACACGAAGTGAGTGGAAAGGGATTCTAATGGGCAGATCCCTGGGTGTCGATCATGCCCACTTAGGCAGACTCCACATACTCTCTCTCCACCACAGACCAGCTGTGCAAACAATTCATTCAGACGGCCTTCCCCCTCCCACCAGCATCCCCTGCTCTCATCCCCACCCAACAGCCCACTCCCTGCCATGACACGCAGCCCCAGACACCATGGACACATGACGCCAGTAACCCATTCCTTCCTAGAAGACGGTGCAGTTGCTGGCAATCCCAGGCTACAACAGAGGTGCATATTACTGGGCAGGACATGCAGGAAGCTGCCATCTGAGCTGCCGTCCTCCATGGGGTTCTTCTCTCGTGCATCGTGAGAGGTTTTGTGCTTTGAGAAACGCGGTGTTGTATTTCACGCACATGTCCTTTAAGAGTTTACTAGGGAGCTCCTGGCAGAGCTGTGGGAGGAACCAGGGAGGCTTTCCCTGAATGATGATATCCAGTTTTTTTGGCAGTGCCCCTTGAGTGGCCATGAGTGTGTAGCCCTGAAAACAGGCCTGAAAGTAGGCCGCTAAGATTGCTGAAAACAGGTCCATTCAATTATTGCTCTGAATTGACGAGCAGACAGTTTTGTGCCACTATCCAAATTGTTAAAAGACAATTTCTGTGCAAAGACATTGGTGAGCCTGGGTATCAATTGAAATTCGGTCCTTTGACCCCAAGCAGGGTGTTGGGATATCAACAGTGTGGGACATTGCTTGTTTGGTGGGCACTGGTCCAGCAAGAGAAGCAACAGCCCTTCAAACAGCTGGCACACCAATGCTTTTGGGCATCCAGTTTGCAGAGTATCTGGGGTAACTGGCACACCAGTGCCTAAGGAAATAAAGTGCCCAGTTGGGAAGGGAATCATTATGGGGCCTAGTTGCTGGGTTCTCTAGCATTTACAGTACAGGTAACTCAGTACATATTCATTTTTCCATCCTGACTTCTATTCTTCCTGTGACATCTATACTGTGTTGGAGCCACATTCTTTCAGAAGTAAACCTAAATCTTGTCCCAGACAAGATCCATCAAACTATATCTTGTTTTGACTTTACTGGATTGAACGTGCAGAAATCGCAGGCAACTTTTTTGAAGGAATTATATTGTGGTTCATTATGACATTGGGAGAAATTAAACAATTTGTTTTAATTGCAATGGTTTTTGGTAGCAAAGGAGGTCCCCTAGTGGCATTTTACAACATGTACACTGATTCTTTATATGGTGTTCTGCCTACCTATTTGAATTAATATTCATAATATAAGTATAGCGTTTATTTACACATAACCTTAATCACTTGCTGTTTGTAAAGAAAGTAAATGAAATCCATTTGCTTCTTTTGTTTTATTCTGTTTTCTTTCTCTCTTTTCAGTGAAGAACTGACTAGGATTTTTCCTATGTTTAAGTTCTTTCTGCACAACAGTGTAATTGTTATGCATTTCTTAGCCTGGATGTATCAGGTTTTTTGGCTAAGATGGGAGGCAGAGAAGTTAGCATTTTTTGGAATAAAAATAACCTTGTTGGTTAATAGAGAAACACTGCCATCTTGCAGAAAATGCACATCATTAAAATCATTGTTTTAATTCTATCCCTATATATTTTTAAATAAGTTTAATTTTAAGTTAAATAAGTGGTTAAAAGGAATTGAATTTTAATAGCATATAATATATTTCAAAATGCAGATTCTAGATTAAAGATTAAAGGAATTAAAGACAATGGCCCCAATCCTAAACACACTTGCGCATGAGCAAGTCCCATTGATTCCAATGAGACTTTCTCATGCGCAAGTGTGTTTAAGATTAGGGCCATTGTATTTAATTACTGAATTTAAAGTTTATTCCAACATAAGCTTTAGTTTCAAAGTGTACCTTAATGAAACATTCATATGAATCATCAAGTATTCAGTTGGAATGTGCCTTAATGAAGAATTCAAAAGTCTTATAAATCCATGTATAATGTGTTGCTGGGTATAGAGTTTCTTTTTAAATAAATAAGTCAAAGGGAGATTGCCTCTGTTCTTTAGGTACTTCTGAAGAGACCAGGTACCTGCTAAGATAACAACCCTATCTCAAATTATATAAAACTAAAAGAATCCATTGACACTTCAGTGTGGTGTAAGTAGAAATGGCTAATAGAATCCATTGGAACTTCAGTATGGTGTAAGTTAATGGAACAAAGAACAGAGCTGGTGAAAGTTTGCAGTGACCTTTGGTTCCTGAAAGCGAGAATAGGTGTAGTCAAAACAGCCAAGAAGAGATAGGGCCTACAATGTTCACAGAGACATGAAGACCAAAACAACTTGCATTTACGTAATTAACTGATAATGGGCAAACTCTATGCGAATTGGTGGATTTCATGAAAACCCATGTTGGTGACTGATGGAACCCATGACAGCGACATCACAGAACTCTCAGAAATCCTATAAAGATGGCTGGAAATAGTTTACATCAATGAAGACTCTTGTGTGCTATCCAGACCTGCTGAACAGACTTTCTGATCCACACAAGTTTTACCTTTTCTTTCCATTTTCCTAATTCTTTTATTGTTCATTTTAAAACCTATTTTAGTCCCAATTGGGACATACTGCTGTTACCCTAGCAAGACATTTCTTTTACTTTTTAATAGTTTTTCACCTTTTTAAAGTTTTTTTTCTTCTTTTTACACCTTTTAAAAGCTACTTCTCTTTTGCCATATCAAGACACTCACTTTATTTTTTTTACACCTTTTAAAAGCTATTTTTAAGCTACTACTCCATTTTATTATAGCAACAGATATTAAGTTTACCTTTTTAAGCATTCACATTTTGTTTTAAGCTATTTCTGCTTTTTCTTATTTTTCCACCTTTAGAAGTTATTGTTAGGCTTCTACATTTTTACTGTAGCAAAAGACAATTTTCTTTTACTGTTTTTTGGTCCCAAAGACGACCTACTCTCCTTTTGCCCTAGCAAGAGACAATTTTATTCACTTTTCCTTATTTTTACACCTTTTAAAAACTTTCTTTAAAAACCTACCACATTTCTTATTTTTACACCTTTTAATCTATTTTTAAACCTATTACTCTTTTCCCTTTTTATTTTTAAGCCATTTGCTCCAAGTTGGGATTTTCTTCTCTTTTGCCTGAGGAAAAGGCAATACAATTTCCCTACTGTTGTTCCCAGTTGGGACAATTTCTTTTGCTCTACCAAGAAGCAATTATTTTTCCACCCAGTCTCCAGCATATCAGCAAGCCTACATCGCATCTTCCCCCCAGCAGGACCCCAGAAGCCTCGACAACATTTGGGATTTGTCTGTATCTGTGTAGTGAAATATATATTTGTAATCAATAACCTTTTTGCATGTTTTCATAGTGCTTTTATGGTAGTGTGTAAGCCAGTTTGTCATAATAATTGACTGTCGTAACTTTTTGTGCAGAAAATTGAGCCGTTCCTGCGGTGATCCCTGACCCCTTGGTGAGCTAATTCCTGGGAGAGGAATCTTGGGGTAACAAGTGGTCGGTGTGTGGGTCATGGGAGCGCGCCTCCCCATGCTTCACCTTCAAATGAGCAGTTAATGGGTGGCCATTAAAAACACCTAAAGACATGCAAAGTCTGTAAAGTATCAATGGGATAGTGGCCTCATTTGCAGATGGTGACCCACTTAGGGTCATGACCTCCAGCTTGCAAGCAAACTGCTTCATACCACTGAGCAAGTTAAAAGGAGGAGGTTGGTAAGCATTAAACCAAAGCGGATACTTGAGGATTGGTATATAAGCTGCTGAAAAAGTGTTTAACTAGAATGAGAATACCTCAGGCAGACTTTGAGAACCTGTTCTATAGAGGCATTTTAGCCTATAGACCAATCCTCAAGTATCCGCTTTGGTTAATGCTTACCAACCTTCTCTTTTTAACTTGTTCAATGGTACGAAGCAGTTTGCTTCCAATGATTACTCATTTGAAGTTACTTTGATAAAGGGTACCAAAACATCCTCAGTACCAGAACCCAATAAAATTCCTATGTTGATGTCTTGTTAGCTTTTAAACAAGGCTTCTGGCCCTGCAAATTTATTTAACAACTTTTGGACAGGTATCTGGCTTCAAAATTCTTTTTCAATTTAGTTGTTGCTATGAAGAATTGTATTTGAAGTCCAGTCATGTTCAAGTTTTACCCAGTGCTTGGATGGACTACTGTTAATCCAATTAATATCATTTTAATTGTGATGCATATTGGTAGTATGCCAGATTAGGGAGGACCAATTTGCCCCATCTTATATAGTCTTCTTTAACACTCATTCTTGGCTTTCTGAATTTCTATATCAATTATGATACGGTATCCCGTATATTTCCAGTCTCATCCGGGATACCAATAGGAGGCTGTATATAACATTCATATGTTGTTTATAAATTCATTTATGATAAATCAAATTATATAAATCAATGTCCTTGAAAAGATCAGGAGTACCTGCTGGCAGCTATATAGATTTAAACAGGTTTCAATGCATCCCTTTCATTATGGATCAGAGCTGGAATCACTCAACTTGGATAGCCATTCCACCTTCTGAGACAGAAAATCAGTTAGACCCTGAGCATGTATGCAGGTCCCACCAACCAGGCACCCAGCACAGAATTATAGTACTCTGGCATCAGTATACGCCCCATCAGCCCCACCTCCAGTTGCGGAAAACGTAGAAGCTTCAGAGAGTGAGGGAAAAAACCCAAGATGTATTCTTGGAGGGGGAAGATTTCCTCTTGTAACATCAAACAGAAAATTCCTCACAAGCGGTGAGAGATAAATTTATCCAACTCTGTTTTTAAAACTATTCAGATCCTTTGTTTTCACAACTGCCCTTGGGAGTTTATTCCAGTAGTGCTCTCCTCTGATGGTTGAAAACCTTCTAATTTACAGCCTAAATTTATTTATAACCAGCTTGCATCTGTTAGTTGTTGTTCCCACACTTACCTTTAGTTTGGACAAATCTTCCCCTCCCCTGATATATTTGTACAATATGATATTCTCTCTTCTCACTCAGACGTCTTTTTGCAAGGCTAAATAACCAAAGTTCTTTCCGCCTCATCTCATAAGTTATGTTCTCCAGTCATCTGATCATCCTGGTAGCTCTGTTGCACTTGTTCCAATTTAAGTTCATCCTTTTTGATCATTGGTGACCAGAAGTGAACACAGTATTCCAGATGTGGTCTTACAAGAGCCTTATACAGAGGCAACAATACCTCCCTCTCTCTACTGGCAATAACACACTTAGGAGTGTTAGTAATCCCCAATGCCTCTGAAGTTAAATTATCCTCTACACAAAAATATAACATGTATGAAAACAAAACAAATGCTAAAAGGTTGTCCTCATCATAGTTTGAAAATATTTAAAGAAAGAGCGGCTCTGGTTTGAACATCATGTTTTTTTAAAAAGCACTGTGTTTAGGATCCTGTAGGCCCAATTACCTTGGATGCATACTTTAGGGTGATGAAACCAACCCAGAACAATTGTCCCATTCTTTTTTGAGAATACATAAAGTAGTACAGGTTTTCTCAAAGAAATTATTTATAGTTTTGTGCCCCTTTGGAGTCTGAGAAACCCACAAAACCTTAGCAGTTAAAACAATTTATTCCTAGCTAATTTAAAGTCTTTATTAAATTCATGATGCGTGAGCTCCCTCTTGTGGCAAAAATCAACTTCATAGCTTCCACAGAAGTAATAAGTCTTTTTAAGATAGATGACTAAAGCAGTTGCTTTCCTTTCCACCTGAAGGATATAGAAACCTAGTCTGCCCGGGGATCATTTTTCAAGTTCTTTTACAATATTAGTTGTCACGAAATGTCAATTTTCAGCTTTCTTGAAGCTTGTGGCACTTCACAAGATGACAAAGGTCTGTACTAAAAAAAACTTATTCTAAATATGAACACGGGAGTGTGGAGAAAGAAAAAGCAAACACTACAAAAATATTCTGCATTAAACATTTAATTGCTTGACAAGGCAACATTTCATACATACTAAATGCTGGTGTTTTTCAACCAGGAAACTGGAAAACCAATAAAGTCACTCTCAATTCCTAAGTAGGTAACTGTTTAAATAAAGCATATTGCCTTTTCTGGGAGAAACTGTTTAAGACAGCAGATCCAAATTCTTTCATTACTGGCAAAATAGATTTTATTACTAGTAGGGTATTAAAATTGTGTCGGCTAAAGAGATAAAGGATTCAGAAATTCTCAAGTATACTGAGCCACTTAACTGAGCTGTGTGGCCAAGTCATTTTCCTAAGAAGAGTTTGTGTATTCAAGTGAAGCTAAAGCACTCACCTCCTGTAACTTCACACATCGGTGTGATTGCTGAGTCATCAAAAGGCACACCTGCTATCTGCTCCAATTCTGGAGTGGTGATACCAGGCAAACGCAGAACTAAAGCAAATAGTCTTTGATCCCAGCGAAAAGGTTCCTTTGTCAATTCACTTCCAGGTAAAGGAGAATTAAGAGGTAAGTGGAGCTGAAAAAGATTCACAAATTAGTAAACTCAAAATTCAATTGGCTATATAGTTTCAGCAATTTACTAGTTATATTGTACATCACCAAGACCACTAACCCCCTACCAGTGGAGTTCACAGTGCAGCAAAGATTAGATCTAGATCCAACTGATTTTTGCAAGTCTTATTTTTCCTTGTTTGCTTGAGTTTCTTTTGAAGCAGTTTTGCTTTATACTTTTTCTATGGTATACCACATTCATATTCCCAAGTCATTCCACCTTCTTGGGGAGGAACAGAAAGAGTAATTTTTTTCTGCTCTAAGAATTGTACAAGACAAAGCCACAACCACTGCATCAACAAAATTTCCTTGCTCGAGAACACCTAGTACAGTAACAGTTATACAGCACAAGCAAGGAAGCTTATGCCATCTACTGCTGAAATAGTTTGTCTCCAAATTTTAGCTCTTTTAACACTATTATGATGCACAAAAACATGGGCTAGGAGTTTAGTTTTACAGTAAACCTACTTCCTTATTGATATCATTTGAAAATAAGTACACCTCTAAGTGAAGCACGTGCACCTGCAACTTCTCAACCTCATGAATGTACTCGTCTCTCCCAATTTTCACCACTCCCTTGTCTCCTCCTCGGGGTAGGGACCCCTGTATAAATATTGATTGTACAGTACCAGGTACACTGCTGGCACTATGTAAACAACAACAACGAGTGATGTCTTAGCTTGGGGTAATTTCAGACGTTACGAAATTGCCGTTTACCACAGTGGATCCCGTGTGGTGGCGATGAGTCCGTGAACGTCTGTTTGCTCCCAGCCAAATGTTCACCATAGTGAACACCTGGTCAGGATCAAATTGACCATGGTTCTGGCCCATGGTTTTGCCAGAACTGTGGTTAGATTGGCCACGATCTGGGATGGGCCAAAAGTAACATCTGTTACCTTTGGCCCATCCCGGATTGTGGCCCTGACCACAATCGGGCACAGCGGCTGCATTGGCCGCTGTGCCTGCCCATCTCCCCGAAGGCGGGCAGTTGAGGGAGTACGGGTGGGCGGGGCTGTGCGACCGCATGTCATACCGCACAGTCCTGCCCCCTCCCCAATCCTCATTAGCGATCAGGCCGGCACATCTGAAGGACGGCCGGTCTTATCACGGACCTGGATCTGAGACGGATCCCGGTCCAGGGTTCAGTGTGGTGGGCCAAACAGCCCGTCACATCTGAAATTACCCCTTGGTCTGTTAGATGTTCTGGAGTCCAAACTATAATTCTTCAAAAATAGAATAATATAAAGTAGATTCTTCTTTTTCAGTTTAGTTGTCTCAAGGTGCCCTTTGGTTAATGACCCAACCATTACAAAGTCACTCACTATTGGACATATCAGCCACTTTTTATATTAAATATTAGTTTCTCTTTTTGAAGTGAATATCCAGTGAATATCTAAGTTATGTATGTTCCAATGGCTGTAGCGCAGAAGAAAAGTTTCTATTAAACTCTTAAAAGGCCACTTTATTGTTTTACCAGAGAAGTCGTCAATGTGCCAACAAGTTTAAATGTTGCAGCACTGCATGTCTCTTCCAATTTAAATCAAGATTAAACAACCCAGTAAAATCAAATATACCAACCATTGCTTACATTTTAGAAAAAAGAACACTGCTTGTAAGCAGGGATCCATGTTTACTGCAAGGCTAAGAACTGCACCGTCCCTCGCAGTTCCAGCCAGTGGTGACTGGTTATTTTTGCAGTCACGTGGCACTAGCTGGGAACAGGTAACAGCAGTATTACCAACGCTTCCTGTTAAATCAGGAGGCTTATGAAAAATACATGTTGCAGGGCTACAATGGAATCAGTGTAGCCCTGCAACATGTATTTTTCCATAAGCCTCCTGATTTAAAGGGGGAAATTAACAATACTGGAACAGCTTCAGCAGCAGTGAGCAGGCAGCATCGCACCAGCAGCAGAGAAGCCTATCTGGGTCCAGCCTATTTGCGGGACTGCCTCACCCCCCGGGTACTGGATCGACCCCTGCAGTTGGCCAGGGATGCCCTTCTTGAGGTCCCCCAGGTTCGGCGGGGGGCTACATTTGAGAGGGCGTTCCCGGTGGTGATGCTGCAGCTGTGAAACTCCCTGCCGGTTGAGGCCTGTTTATCCCCGGCTCTCCAGGCACCGCTGTAAGACCTGCTTATTTTGCCAGGCTTTGGGTGGGGGAGATGGGTAGTGGATGGAGGGATTAGGGTGGGGAACTTTTTATGGACTCTAAAACCATAGAGTCATGGGTTTTATTGATATTATTCTTTATTTTGTTATTTATTTATTGTTGTTTCTTATTGTGAGCTGCCCCAAGCTGCCAGAGGCAGGAGCGGGTGGAATAAAAATGTCGAAAGACAGACAGACGTGAGACTTGGACGAGGCAGGTCAGGCTTCTGGGGAAGTGAGGGCAGGTCTTGGGGGTGGAGAAAACTACTTGGAAGGGGTTAGGGAAAGGTAAGGGCCAGCTGGAGAGCAGCCAAGCACCGGGGCTAGTGGGTTAGAGCTGGGAGTCCTGGGAGAGAACTCTTACCCGATCTTCTCTGCCACAGTCTCCAGCTGCCCACGGCCAGTCTCTTACCTGGTCTCCTCCCCCCAGCCCTCCAGCTGCATGGCCCTAGCCACTCAGCCCGGAAGCCTTAGGAGTCCTGGTTCTGGAGAGGTTGGGAAAGAGCCTGGGGAGGTTGGGGGTCCTGGATCTGGGGTACTGGGGAGGAGCCTGGGAGACTTGGGAATCCTGGATCTGGTCTATGTCACACCTGTTGTAAAAGCATGCTGGGAAACAAACTTGCATGTGTAAATTTTGTGTAATTGTACAAATCAAGCCAATTATGCAAAATTTAATGCAGACTTTAGCTTCACTGGGGGTGATCCCATGCCCCGCGCACACTGCATACATTCTGCGCACACATGCGAACTGCACGCATCTCCTTAGGGACTGCATTGTGCCATGCAGATCCCGCTTGGGATTGAAGCCACTGACTGCTGAATTTAGCTTATAAGCAACCAGGTTATTTGTGCTGGAAAGGCTTTCAAAACATTTCTACTACAGAACTATACCACTAACTGTCCCCAAATAAGAAATTACCACCCACATTTATCCCACTATCAGCATTTTGAAAACAAATAATTCACACTCATTAGTAGACAAAAAAACAGGGCCAGTGTTAGTCCTGTAGTGGCACAGGTGGACAGCCATAATGAGCAGGGAGGCCACAGGGCTGTGAGCCATCTTCCCCTGCAATATGGCTGCTGGTGGTGCACTTAGGAATGCTCCTTCCATCTCCTCCCTCCAGCGCATAGATGAAAAAGTAATGGGGAGCAGGTGAGTGTCCCAAGCTGCATGGGATCAGCTGCCTGCACAAATGCCCTGCTGCTTCAGCTCCCTCCTCTTTACTGTGGATTGGGAAAATGAGGCAGCTGGCAGTTCCATGAAGCATGAGGCCCTCTGACCACACAGAGGCATTAAGGTGGGCAGGGACCCCTACACAGCCACCTTTCCTTAAGGCTAATCCTCCACAGGAAGCAAAAGTCTTACCTCATCTTGTATCCCACTGGTGGTAGTCAATCTGTTCCCATCAGTAATTGTTATAATTATTGCTGGATCCAGGAAAAAAGGGTTCCTTCCCTAAAAGAAAGTGTAATTACATTAGCAAGTTTGCAGTACAATTCTTAAGATTCTGGCTAAGTTCTTAAACCAACACTGCTGCACCAAGAGTCCATTTCAACACCCAATTATTACAAAACTATTACAGATGTATCAACTCTACACTGGGCTGCCTAATTCACTGTATTTGGGTTTGTGGGTGGAAGTAAAGCGGAATGCATGCCCAACTCAACATAGCACTTCTTATCCCGTTTGGCCATCGGTGAGTGAGTCGGAGGTGGAGGCTTTAATAGACTCCTTTCGAAGTCACAAGGCCCCAGGCCCAGATTTGTTACATATCAATTTTATAAAAGCTTATAAAGCCTGGTGGCTCGCCCCCCTAGCGACACTCTTCACCGCTATAAATAATACAGGTAGCGTACCAACTGAATGGGGTAGGGCTTTGGTTGTCCCCATTTTTAAGAAAGGGACCAGGTCTAATCCCACGAACTACAGACCGATCAGTTTATTGTGTGTTGCTGGGAAGCTCTATGCGAAATATCTGCTTAATAAACTAGTTGCCTGGATGGACCAGGAAAAAATAATTGTGCCAGAACAGGCAGGATTTCAAAAAGGTCGATCAACAACGGAACAATGCTTTGTTCTCTTGTATCTGATCTCCAAGTATAAGGCTGCAAATGGGAAGCTCTTTGCAGCCTTTTTGGATTTACGAGCTGCCTTTGATTCCATCGATAGGGGAATCCTCTGGAGGAAACTCCAGGGGACCTCGATCGATGGTAGGCTGTTATGTCTTATTCAGGCCCTATATGCTGCGACCTCGTTACTGGTCAGGACCGATGATCAAGGGCATGTTACGCCCCCAATAAAGTCTTTTCTGGGAGTAAGACAAGGATGCGTCCTTGCACCAGTTCTCTTCTACTTCTATATAAATGAAGTGATCTCTATGGTGGCAGCCCCAAATTGTTTCCCTCCAAAACTTGCAGCCAGACCAGTGGGCTGCTTGTGCTACATTGATGATGTGGTCCTGCTGTCTCAAACTAGGGTAGGATTAAACCGCCAGCTGAAACGGTTTTCCACCTTTTGCCATATTAATAGACTGGCAATTAACTCTGATAAATCAAAGATTGTGATCTTCACCAACAAGAAAAAATTCTTTCATTGGGATATTGACAGTCATCCCATACAGCAGGTTCCATCATTTAAATACCTGGGCCTTTACTTCCATAAGTCAGGGACCTGGAAGGAGCATGTATCTGGGGCCATCACCGCAGCTAAAGGCCCAGCCCGTGCTATTCTTAATTTTTTTTACTCGGCAGGGTAGGGCTGCGATTGAACCAGCTATCCAAGTTTTCAATGCTAAGACCAGAGCCCAATTACTTTATGGTGCTGAGATGTGGGCCCCACTTTCCACTCAAAAATCTGAACACGATCCAATCAAAGTTTCTGACAGGTCTATTGGGAAATCCAAGGGGTACGCCACACGTGGCTACAAGGCTCGAATTGGGACAAAAAAGCTGGCAGCAGGTGGCTCTGGGAATGGCATTGAAGTTCTGGTGTAAGATAATTGGTGGCAAGCATTCAGGACTCCTGAAGGAGCTCAGGAACTATGCCTATGTGAGCCCATGGTTTCTAAGGATAGAGGAACATCTGTGGAGCATGGGTCTCTCAAAGAGCTACTTAGCACATAAACCAGTGTCAGCGATATTGACTGAGGTCTTACAAAGAGCAGATGACATCAATAGGCAGGTCAAAATTGGGAAATTAGGTGAATCTGCCCATATGAGGGCCTATTTTGATTGGATACCGCCGCGGGGTAAAATAGCTGCTTACGTAATGTCAACTACATCTTTGAGGGCCAAGCTCCTAATTTTTCAGGCAAGGGTTAATGCCCTGTCATCCCAGGTGCTGGAAGGGAGGTTACAGGGAATTCCCTTCTCAGATAGAACCTGTCCATTTGACAACTTAATTATATCCCCCAGCCATATGATACTATCCTGCCATTTGTATGACAGGGTGAGGGAGAGGTTTCTGACCCCTCTGCTGTTTAAGTTTCCTGGGCGATCAGAGGAGGTTTTGCTGGATCTTTTGCTGAATAATCCTGATACTCAGATTATTAAGGGAATGGCCCGATTCCTACTGCAGGCAGCTCACTGCAGGCAAGATTTCATGAGTTTTAGGGGCACTGTGAATAGCTCCATTGGCTCAGGAACTTTGGCCCACCTATAGAGCAGCCTGGGTGATGAGGAAGGCTCAGATTTTCCTTTCCATAAAATGGGAATAGGTCCTCATGTTAGATATATATCCCTTGGTATGAAGATTCTTTGTACTGTTTCTGTTCTTCCTCAAAATTTGATGGGGTGTCTTCTGGATAGGTACCTTGGGGGTTGGAAGAGTTGTTTTATTTTATGGCCTATAGAATCATGGCCAATCATATTCTATTTAATTTAAATCTCATCGGTATTTGATTTTAAATGAGATCATAATTTTATTACAAACTTAATATCTTGTTTTGTATGTGAATTTTGGCCTGTGCCTCTTGTTGTATGTGCTATTTATTGCAATGGCCTAGGGCCACGCTTGAATAAATGAACTGAACTGACATAGCACTTCACTAGCATTTTTGCTTTGATGTCCATTTGAGAAATAGCCACTAATGTGTCAGGATCTAGCGACAGCAGTGACTGCATTTCCACGTATCCACCAAAACAGCTGTCCCCCTGGAAAATACATCTTGGGAAGGTTAGGTCAAAGCACAAGGAAGCCAAATATAAATTACTCTCACTCCAGGAGCTCTGTGGAATCCTCAAAAGATTATTCTATTCCAAAATTTGACCAAATTCAGACTAAACCATAAGAGCTGCCTCTGATACTTTCCCCACTATAACCATGATCACAAAAAGTATAGTTCCAGATAAAAAAAACCTGGAGTGGATAATTCCACAATGAGTTTATATATTATAGCAATGTGATTATTTAATAGTAGTCATCTCTAATTAAAAAAAATAAATCTGCTCCCTGCACAGCATATCTCCAACAAGTTCAAGGCATAGTGTCTAGGTGAAGGTATGTAGCAGATTTGCAAGTATCTAAAATAGAATTATGCCTAAAATTTACTAAAGAGGTATTCACAGCCTTGTCAGAATGGGCCTTGATACCCTGTGGGGCGGCTTGCTCCCTGCCAATGAAATGCACTAATATATCTATCTGGATGCACTGAATGGTGATTGCTGCACCCTGCAAGGGGCCACAAAAGGCTACAAGAGAAACCAGATACATTTTGCTTTAACAGTGTAAAAGGAAGAGCATTATGAATATCTAAGTGGATAACCACTTTTATTCAATTAGAGTTTAGAAAAGAATGGAACAGAAATATCCTGATGTGAACAAGAAAACTAAGCCTAGGGCAGAATGAGAGTAGTTTTTACAGACTGCTAAGTATAGAAGGAACACTAAGGGCTACCAACCATTTCACTCTCTCATCTTGCAGATGGAACAGCAACTAAGTCTATTACTTTTATTGAGAGATACTGCAAAGAACAAGTGACCAACATCTCAAAAGACCTATCACTTTAGATTGTAAGCTCTTGGGCAGGGACCGTGTCTCTTATTTTCTGTAAATCGCCGGGTACATCGCTGGCGCTATATAAATGCTAACAACAACAACAACAAGAACTTAAACAGGACCAAGTTTAGATCCACACCAGAACCAGATCAGTTGTGGGAGGATACGTATTGGTAAGGCCTTCCAAAAGGATTTAACAGACGGATGGGAGAAAACAGGCTTAACAGTGACATTAATGTGGTTTTCAGAAAGTATGGATAATTGCAACCTACTAGATGCCACAGAAAGGCATGCTATAGAAAGGCATACTAGATGCTATAGAAATGCTTGAGGACTGTCAGGTTGGAAGGGATGCCAGAGATTGGAGCCCAGACAGCTACTTGTCTAAGCAAAACCCATGCAAAAAACCCAACCCAACCAAAAAAAAAAAAAAAAAAAAAAAGGCCCATTTGCAGGCACAACACTTTCTAGTAAGGGTTTATGCCTCCAGGAACCAGGCTGTTAAGATGTAGCAAATTTCAAGTCTAGAAGATCTGTCCCTGATGTCTAGACAGGAGACGTGTTTGAGTTAAGGAAGCTTGATCGAGTCCTGTCCAGTAGCAAGGAAAACACTGCTGTCCTAGCCAAGTTTGAGCAAATCAGTATTACCCTGGCCCTCCAAATCTTTCAGTTTCCTGGGAGCTGGAGGAGAGGGAAGGAATGCATATGAAAGACCGTCTGTCTATACAACCATAAATGAATCAGTGACTAACTGATGCAGGAGTTATACTAGCTGATCCTTAACGTTCCTTCCAATCCCAACATTCTAGGGTTCTAGAATTATGAGGCAGTTTCTCTTGAGAGATCTTTCTTGAGTGATATAGTAATGGACAGCATAAGCAAGGTGATTTCTCTCTCCACAGTATAAATCCATGAGTGGGCCAGTCAAAATGTTAGTACTGAGCAGAAGGGAGGTCTGTCTGTGTATTGCCACTTACACAGACATAAGGATTCAGCACCAAAACAAGGGTCCTGATCTGAATCCAAGGAAGTGTCTCTTGCCAGTTGGTGTGGGGAGAGAAGGGAGCACCAAAGAGAATTCCTGGGTTCTGGATTTTTTAGTCATTGTGGACAGTTAATTGAAATCATCAGCTCAATGCAAAAGCAATCAAAAGCTTAAACAATGTTAGCAACTACTGGTAGAGGATAGAGAATAAAACAGAAATCATCAGAATGCCACTACATAAAGCTATGGTGCAACCAAACCTTGTGTATTGGGTGCAGTTCTGGTCACTATCTCAAAAAAGATATAGGAGAACTGGAAAAGGTACAGAAAAGGGCAACAAAAATGATCAATGGTATGGAACAGTTTCCATACAAGGAGAGTCTCATTAAATGAGGGGTCTTCAGTTTGGAGAAGAAACGACAGGGAGGATAGAAGTTTCCAAAAATCATGAGTGGTGTGGAACAAGTAAATAGGGAGCTGTTATTTACCTGCTCTAACAATACTAGAACTAGGGGACACAAACGAACTGGAAACATATTTAAGACAAATTCAACACAAATTATTTGCAAAACCTGTTGCCAGAGGATGTTGGGAAGGTCAATAGCATAAATGGGTTTAAACAAGAATTGGATACATTCTTAGAGGATAGGTCCATAAATGGCTATTAGTCAAGTTGGTGAGGGGATGTAACCTCTGACTGTCAAAAGGCATAAGAACGTAAGTAGTGCCACACTGAGTCAGACCAACGGTCCATCAAGCCCAGCATCCTGTCCTCCGACAGTGGCCAATCCCGATCACATGAGAGAAGAACCAACAGTCACAATGGGCGATCCATTCTCCGTTGTTCACTCCCAGCTCCCGACAGTAAGAAGTTAATGCCATAAGCTACTTGGTTAATAGCCATTAATGGACCTATTATCTATTAATTTATCCAGTCCTTTTTTAGACCCAGCTATACTACTGGCCTTGACAATGTCCTCTGGCAACAAATGCCGTAATCTAATGTGTTGAGTGAAACAGTACTTCCTTTTATTTGTTTTAAATCTGCCGGCAGCTACTTTCATGGAGTGTCCCCTAGTTCTAGTACTGTTTGAGAGGGTAAATAACCATTCCCTAGCTACTCGTTCCACATCACTCAAGATTTTATAAACCTCTATCATGTTCACTCTGTCTTCTCTTCTCTAAGCTGAGGAGACCCAGCTTGCCAAGCCTCTCTTTGTACGGAAGCCGTTCCATACCCTTTATCTTTCTCGTTGCCCTTCTCTGTACCTTTTCTAGGTCAGGTATGTCTTTTTTGAGATGGGGTGACCACAACTCAACCCTTTTTAGGGAAGGTTATTGAATGGGCTGTGGCACGGCAGCTCCAGGAACATCTGGACCGCACCGGTTTCCTTGATCCCTCTCAGTCTGTGTTTCGGCCTGGGTATGGTACAGAGACTGCATTGGTGGTCTTGGTTGATGATCTCCATCTGACATTGGACCAGGGTCATCAGATCTTACTGGTCCTGCTAGACCTTTCGGCTGCATTCGACACAGTCGATCATGAGGTGTTGGTGACTTGCCTGCGAGATCCTGCCAGGATTGGCGGGACGGTCTTGGACTGGTTTTGTTCATTCCTGACCAGAACTCACCGGGTGGTCTTGGGGAGTTTACACCTTCCCCCCAGGACCTCACGTGTGGAGTCCCGCAGGGTGCCATTCTGTCCCCCTTCTTGTTTAACATTTATATGCAGCGGGTAGGGGAGATTATGAGGGTGTTTCAGGGCATGCAGTGTCATCAGTATGCTGATGACATTCAGCTCTAGCTCTCTTTTTCCATTGACCCAGGCCATGCAGTCTCTTTATTTTCCCAGTGCCTATCAGCTGTGGGAACTTGGATGCGGCTGAGCCATCTGCAGCTGAATCCTAACAGGACGGAGGTGATGATGGTGGGTGAGGGCCTGCGAGTGGTTGAATCTCCTCCTGGGGGGGGGGGGGGGTTGCCCTCCCATGGTCTCTCAGGTACGGAGTCTGGGTGTGTGCCTTGATTTACGGCTCAGCCTTGAATCTCAGGTTGTGGCCGTGGCGAGGAGCGCATACCAGCAGTTACATCTTTTCTGGTGGCTTCGGCCATCTCTCTCAGACTCTGACCTCACCACCGTCATTCATGCCTTCATCACCTTGAGGCTGGATTACTGCAACGCGCTCTACGTAAGGCTGCCCGAGAAGTTGGTCTGGAGGCTGCAGCTGGTGCAGAATGCCATGGCCCGTCTCCTTACCGGGGTGGGCTGCAGGGATCACGACACCTGTGCTCCGGGCTCTGCACCGGCTGCCTATAAAGCACCGGGCTAGGTTCAAGGTGCTTATTTTGACCTTTAAAGTCCTTCACGGCCTGGGCCCTGCTTTTCTGCAGGACTGTTTCACTCCCCATGTGGCCGTGCAACCCGAGATCGTCCATGGGAGCCTTTGTGGAGGTTCCCCAGGCGAGATGGGTGGCCACTGATGTTAGTTCCTTTTCGGTGGCTGCCCGTACTGTGGAACTTGCTCCCAGAGAATCGGTTGGCCCCCGCCCTCCTGTCATTTTGACGTGTGTGTAAGACCTGGCTGTTCCGCCAGGCTTTTGGCTGGGGGGGGGAGGGGGGGTGTTATGCTTTTTTTTAAAATGTATATGGGATTTTTTAACTTAAATTATTATATTGTTTGCATTGTTGTTTGCCGCCCCGAGCTGCCCTGTGAGCTGGAGGGGCGGGATAGACATATTTTATAAAATAAAAATAAAATAAACTGCACACAATATTCAAGGTGCGGTCGCACTATTGATTTGTAGAGGCATTATGACATCCTCAGCTTTATTCTCTATCCCTTTGTGAATAACTCCTAACATTCTGCTTGCTTTTTTGACTGCTGCTGCACACTGGGCTGAGGATTTCAGTGTACTGTACAGGAATACAATACAGGATTTCAGTGTATTGTACGGCAAGGGTGGTGTGGGGTGTTGGCTTCCTGTTGGCCAGGGCCCTTGGAATCCCCCCCATGGGTAACCACTCTCCTGTCCCTCCTACAGGTAACCATCTTAAAATGGGCTGCTGCCCAGGGGGCGTGGCTGGCTGGGAAAGGGGTGTGTGTGTTGGCTTCCTGTTGACCGAGGCCCTTGGAATACCCCCCACCTGTGACCACTCTTCTGTCCCTCCCCCAGGTAACCACCTTAAAAGAGGCTTCTTCCCAGGGAGCATTGCTGGCCGGGAAAGGGGGTTGGGGTTTTGGCTTCCTGTTGGTCAAGCCCCTTGGAATCCAGCCCACCTGTGACTACTCTTCTGTCCCTCCCCCAGGTAACCATCTTAAAAGGGGCTGCTGCCCAGAGGGTGACGGCCAAAAGGCATTAGCCCGTTGGTGTGCCGTTAGTGGGTCAGAGTGGCGGTGGCAGCCAGACGTCGTTCACCAGCTCCCATGACAGTTATTCACCAGCTCAGCTGGTGCCGTTGCCACCGCTCCTGAGACTGCTGATGCCGACACCACTGGCCAGCCCTGTCGCTGCTTCCCGGAGTCGTGCTGCCTGGCCCCACAGGTACCAACTCCCCCCTCCCGGAGGAGGGGGATGGGGCCAGGGCACACGGCCAGGACTTCCGGGTCCCGGCGCAGCCAAAAGCACGCTCGAGGGAGGAGGGGGCACTTTAGTTTTGTATTTTAAGGCGGAATTGGGGGTGGGGATGGGGTATTTCCTTTATGGGGGAGGGGGACAATGGGACTGAGTTAGGGAGGGAACGGCTGACCCCCTCGGTGTGAGGGAGGGGTGCAGCCCTCAGAGAGGGAGGAATCCTCTAGTGGCAGAAGAGGATGGGGGGGGTTGATCTCTCTCTGGGGGCTGGTGGGGCGGCGGAGTGGATCGGGGTGGTGGTGTCTGCAGCCATAGAGGTCATTCTGGGCCGGGGGAATTATGGTTCTTCTAGGAGGCAGGTTCCATCTATGAGACGGGACAGATGGTGTGTTTCTGTCCTGCTCACTGGCCCCCAGGCAGGTGGTGAAATGATTAGGGATCAAAGGACCCCTAGCCTCAGCTTGATACTGATAAATGTGAGGTCGGTAGCTAATAATTGAGGTCCGGGAGTTGATCCTGGACCAGCTGGCCTACCTCGCATGTATAACGGAGACCTGGATGGACAATGAATTGGGGCCTACACTGACTGATCTTGTTCCAGCCGGGTACTCTGTGCAGCATCAGCCGCGACTGGAGGGACCGGGGCGGGGGAGGCAGTGTAGCCATTATTTTTAAGGATGCCTGGTCGGGAGACTTCCTGTGCAATCTATCATAGGTGTAGAGGGTCTCCATCGGAGTTTGGATTTGGTCGGAGACAGGGTAGGAATACTGCTGATTAGAGGTGGGACCCCAGGCCCATTACCGGCTACCGGATTTACCGGTTACCGGTTCTCTGAAAACCGGATTCCCGGATTAAATCCGGTATACCGGTACCGGATTTATTTCATTGATTTCAATGGGGCGCTGTGTCCCCATTGAAATCAATGAAATAAATTAATTCCCTCCCCCTCCCACTCCCAGGCTGCGCGGGTGGAAGGGGGGACACCCCCCACCCACCCTGCCCAGCCTGGATTTTTGTTTAAAAAAAGACTCAGAGGCGAGCCCACCCCCCAGCACCAGCGGCCGCGGCGTCCCCGCAGCCGCCGGTAAGTATGACCCGATCCCTGGGGGGGGTGTTTAACACCCCCCCAACCCCCCAGGGATCACCCCTACTAAAGTTCAGTGCGCTTACCTTGCGGAGCTCCGGCGGCGGCGGCGGGCGGTCCGGCGGCCTCAGCGCCGGCTGTGGCTGCCGGCGTCAGAGACGCTCTAGGCCTTCCGGGGAACTTCCGGGTTTCCCCGGAAGGCCTAGAGCGTCTCTGACGCCGGCAGCCACAGCCGGCGCTGAGGCCGCCGGACCGCCCGCCGCCGCCGCCGCAGCTCCGCAAGGTAAGCAAGCACTGAACTTTAGTAGGGGTGATCCCTGGGGGGTTGGGGGGGTGTTAAACACCCCCCCCAGGGATCGGGTCATACTTACCGGCGGCTGCGGGGACGCCGCGGCCGCTGGTGCTGGGGGGTGGGCTCGCCTCTCAGTCTTTTTTTAAACAAAAAGCCAGGCTGGGCAGGGTGGGTGGGGGGTGTCCCCCCTTCCACCCGCGCAGCCTGGACTCGGGGAGGGTTTGTTTTTTTAAATTTTTTTGCTGGGTCTTTAAGTTTTTTACATTGCAGCCATTTTTAAATGGCTGCAATGTAAAAAAATCCGGTACCCGGAATCCGGTACCCGGACCGGATTACCGGGTCGAATCTGATAATGCCGGTACGGGCATTATCGGATACCGGATTTACCGGTTTTCCCGCCCCTACTGCTGATATACCATGCACCCACCTGTATGGCAGCCTCCCTACACGCACTGACCGAGCTGGTGTCGGAGGTGATCTTGCGGTCCCCCAGGACGATAGTTCTGGGAGACGTCAATATTCATGCCAACGCCAGTCTTGGAGGGGCAGAGCGTGAGTTCATGGCCGCCATGGCAACCATGGGTCTGTCTCAGAGAGTAGTGGGCCCCACACATGTTGGAGGACATACACTGGACATATTTTGCACAGGCCTTGAAGTGGGGGCTAGATAGGATGGATGGAGAGAGAGATATAGATATGTGTCTCTCTCTCTCACTTTTCATGGCATAATGTCCTTAATAGGCTGGCTGCATTTTAGGTGTCTTGTGTTTGATAGCAGCACCACATGCGTGCACAAGGAACAGATGGCACGGGCAGCAAGAAGCTACAGGCCCTGGAGGCCAGGCTGGCTAAACTCACCCCATCTCCCCCAGTAAGGCAGCGGACACAGTCAGTCTCTCTGTGCCTGCACTGTATGCCCAGCTGCCACTGAAGCGGAACCACTCCTGGGGAGTGGTGGCAAATGCTCAGCTGGGGAGGTTGGAAGCATTGAATGGCCACTCGGCTGAGCGACAGGTAAGGCAGCCAAGGGGTGCCAAACCAGGTGGAGGGAGAGGGGGAAGAGAGGAACATGTGGATGCTATGTTTCTCTGTGGCTGCTCGGAGGGGTGGAGAATGGGAATCCTTCCTGTCCAGAGGGAATGAATTTTATGTAAATTTACACATTTGAATAATTAGGTGGGGCCTAATTATGCAAATTAGTCCCTGCACCAAGACTTCACACATGGCCTCACAAACCCTGGGGCCCTGACCAGAAGCACTACAAAGGAAAAGACAACTTTCCTAAGAACTTCTGCTTGATATGGTGTATTTGAATTCTGAGAAAGCATTTAGTTCCTCAAAAGACTTTTGAGGAAACTAAGTAGTCAAGAGATAAGATCCTCACATTGGCTAAAAGATAGGAAACAAATGGTCATTTTTCACAATGGAGGAATGTAAACAGCAGGGTGCCTCAGGAGTCTATGCTAGGACCAGTGCTGTTTAACATTGGGTAAAACCAGACATTGATGGTGGCCCACTTTGGGCCGGGACCCACTGGCACATCTGTTTAGGTGCCGCCAGAGGTTAGCCCAGGGCAGCTAGCCCAGGCTGTGATTTTGGAAAATCTCCGAGGACACAGGCCAGGGTAAGGGCTACCCATGTTGGCCAACGCAGGCTAGCATGTTTGTTCGCTTCACCATCCCCGCCTTAGGGCAGCGGCCGGCGTGATTGCCCATCATAGCAGGGCACTGGGGGCGGCTGCCCACCTGCACATTTGCTTAGCTCCACGTCATGTAGATGGCAAGACAGCTCTCCAGCCATGGGCACATTTGTTCGATGACTCTTCCTGACCCAGGCCATGTAGGCTGTAGTTTCCTGCCCCAGGAAAAGGAGCTGCTACGCCATCGCACATCTGTTTTTACCCACTCATAAATGATCTGGCTGAAGAGCGATGTGGACAAATCTACATATGACACTAAATTATTCAGGACTGTTAAGTCCTAAGCAGCCTGTGAGGTGTTTCAGAAGGATCTTGCATGCCTGGGATGAAACGGCAGAAGAAATTCAATGTTGATAAGTGCAAAACGATGCAAGTTACTACACACAAAAATGGGATCCAAATTAGGTGCTACCATTCTGGAAAAGATCTTGGAGTTACTGTAGATAGTTCATTGGAAATATCAACTCAGCAGCAGTGGGCAAAAAGGCAAAACAAATGTTGGCAATTATAATGAATGGAATACAAGATAAAACAGGGATTATAAATGCTATTACATAAATCCATGGTGCATCCACACCTTGAATATTATGTGCAGTTCTGGTCTGACTATCTCAAAAAAGACATAGTAGAAATGAAAAAAAAAAAGCAGAGAAGGGCAACAAAGATGAGCAAAGGTATGGAATGGCTTCTGTATGAGGAGAGCCTCAATAGGTTAAGGCTCTTCAGGTTAGTGAAGACAACTAAGGAGGAATATTATAGTAGTTTACAAAAATCACAAGTTGTGTGGAACAAGTAAATAAGGAGCTGTTTACCCCCTTCTCAAACTAGAACTAAGGGACATCCTATGAAGTTAACTGGCAGCAGATTTAAAACAAAGTATTTTTTCACTCAGTATAGATAGCTTGTGGAACTTGTTGCCAGAGAATGCTGTGAAGGCCAGTAGCATAATGAGTTTCAGAAAAGGACTGGATAGAATAAAAGGACCTGTCTATGAATGTTTATTAGTCAAGTTGGCTGGCTGATGAGACCCCTGTCAGCGGCTTAGAGTAAATAGCAGGAGATGGATCGTTCCATTATGATCTGCTGCAAACTTCCTTAAAGCAAGCAAAGTTGGCCAATGTCAGTTTCAGGATGCTGGGCTAGATGGACCATTGGTGTGTCTCAGTGTGGCACTTATGTAACTTGTACTATTCAGAACAGGAAACCTGAAGTGCAATCCTTAATCTGTGTAGAGCCAGTGATAGCCCTTAGCACCAACACTCATCCCACTGAAGTTAATAGGACTTGAGCTGGTACTAAGGTCCAGTACTAAACAGTATGGTACTTAGGTACCAGCACGAAACAGTCAGGGGGGCCCAAGATGCCTATTGCCTGACTTCTAGTCCTATGTTTACTCCATTAGATCACAAAAGGCAACACAGATTTTGTGAAAGTGTTAATACTAGAGTCCTTGCCACGTTTTCTATATGTTAACTCCACCTACTTAAATTGTTCCTAGTATCAATGACATACATTAAGCTTTTATTATTATTATTATTATTAAATTACTGGAAAGGATTACTGAGTGCTATTAGGTGGCTGCCACTTTCTGGACTATTAGCAGCTACTGCAGTAGATGAAACATTATCGTTTATCTGTATTATGATTTGGATAACCCAAATTCCAAAGTGATGTCAACTGTTCAATACTAAAAGTCTATTTAACATGAATTAAGACTGCTTCCCCTTTCTTCTCCAATTAAAACAACGGAAACAAGATGCAAGAGCACTCCGATTCTTACCCCCAAGTCCTTTCTGTACTGCACTTCCACATATTCCTTCCCCTTCCCACACAGATCCTTCCAGAAAGGAATTTCATACAAGGAAAGTAGTTGCAAGTGACGTATGCAGTGATCTTTTCCAAGATGCTGTAGTTGTAGTTACGAGTTGGATTCTTTTCGCATTTTGTAGTGTGGGTGCACGCACACAAGCTAAAGAAGAGGCATTTGGAAGAGTGTAGTATGGAGAAAACTTGGGAATCAGGACAGGAGACCCCTGACACCTTAATTATTATTAGTAGTCTTGCTTGTATTTAGAGCCAAGTAGTCGGGGGGGGNCTTCTCACGGGCCGAGTCCCCTTGGCAGTTGCCTGGGTGGGAGGGGATTGGGGAATGACAGAGAGGGGAGAGAGAGAAGGGAAGCTTTGGTATATGAATGCATCTCTTCCCCTTGTCTGGTGTCAGTTACTGAACCATTTTGCTCAATAGTTTTTCTATTACTGTAAACATCAGAAGCAACTTCTAATTTCTCTCTAGATGTCTGTAGGAAGTCTTTCCCTTTCCACTGCTTAGAGAGTCAGGTGGGTATTGCAGCCACAGGAAAGAGCAAAGAAACAAGAGTCCAGAAGTAGCCACCCCGCCCCTCATTCAAGCTGGGGATTGTGTTTTACCACAATACATGTAGGTTAAAAGGTAGTATGTGAAACCAAGTCACCAAGTGGGGCTTGATAGCAAGTTATTTTGAAGCTTAGATTATTATTCTTCACTAGGGCTGGTAAATTTCTGTAACCAAAACAGATACACAGTGAACTACCTATATACCGCCTCCATCTTGAACTGTGCAGTGTACTTGTGTGCTTAAATTCTTATTTCTAATTATGAATATCTGAAAGCACATTACCCTGGTCATTAAAGATTAGCAACATAATACTGCTAGAATATTTACTCACCAACTTTGAAACTTCAGCAATATTTGTATCTTGTTTTTAAAAGAGTGGCCAGTTTTGTCTTTTTATTCTTCAACACCATACACCTGAAGGTTTTGCTCAAGCAAAAATTAAGGCAAAGACCAATCATGCAAGATTCAGCACAAAAGGTAAGCAATACAGAATGCTACACACATTTTGAAGTGTGTAAATTAGAGGGAGATTAGTACAACAAAATGGAAGCAATAGTTGCAAACCAATAATGCAACACCAAAACCCAAGAGAAATGGATAAGCACTGTAAGACCTGAATTCTGCAAGTGCTGGCTTTAACTTCTTAAAGTTTAAATAAAAGCACTCTACTTTCTTAGACTTCAAGAAATATTGCTATCTTTGAATCCTCAGAGCATTATAGTATATTGCAGGGTCATTGGCAGTTAAGGTAAAAGCACAGATTAAGTACGCAGATTGAAGATCAAGAAGTAACTATCAACCACTGGTTTACTCAGTCTTAATTATTATTATTTTTGCAATCTAAAAATGTTCTCTAAAATGTTAATGCCAAGAAGTGCTTAATATAGCTGTCTATTAAAGCAAGTTCAAATGATTACAAATAAATTCATCTCAACTACAATCTACAAATCGATATTTGAACATATTTTGGCTACAAAGAGCATGTCTGATTTATGCAACCATAATCCCTTTCTTTTTGAAAGTAGCAATGTGAATTAGTATACTATACAGTAGCATTCTTTTATTCAGCTTACACAGCTGCTATTGATTCCTGTATATTAAAATGCAACAAAAACAATAGGCATAGACTGATGTAATAAGATAGAGAAGCTCACATACCCCATTGCTAGTGTAACCAACTCTCAAGAGAGGACTTCCCCCACAATCCCTTTATGGTGGATCAGGAGAACCAAAATGTCACTGAATGTACAGCATAATTCTGATGTTACTTATTTAATACCTTCACAATTGTATAAATGGATTACTTCCACTGGAGAATTCTTCTATGGTAGAAATACCTATCAAATTAGACTCATACCACTGTCGTTCTTCTTTCCCCAAATTAGTACTTTACATTTAAAGTGTATCCAAACTAATTAATTTGTTGGGGCCACTGCGTCACGTCTTCTAGTCATTTTGAGGCCTTCATCAAAACCAAGGATAGTGGCTGCGATTCCATGCCCCGCAAATTGCGTGCAGATGCACGCGGGACACAATGCACCTGTAACAAGGAGCCACGGTTTGTGTGCGGCTGTGCACACCCATGCAATCAGCAGGGCATGGGATCAAGCCCAATGACCAGAACTAAGCTGGAGTCACTTAAACTTAGGATGAATCTGAAGTGTCAACAATGAGCTGTTGCTCACTGTCACCCCCATTAACCCACGATTCATCTGATCATCTGTCCAGTGGCCTCCGGATATTCAGCCCGTGGCCACTACTCATGGCATCATCCCAGGGAAGGCCGATGATACTGTGGGGGCAAATCCAGGGAAAGGCATGGCAACACACTGCCCTGTGGCCATCCCTGTGTGTTGCACACACGGCTGTTTCCGCCCATGTTCAGCACCATAGTTACAGCTAGCAGACTAGGGTGTCTGAGGAGTGACTGCAACTCTATGGTGGGAAGAGGGAAAGAGGGGAACATGGGTGGACAACAGCAGAGAGGAACGCCTGGCCGTTAGTTGTGGTCCCACGCAGAGCCTGTGTGTGGCAGCTGCATGGGATGCCCCAGAGAGCCATCATGGGCTCCGGGAGCCTCCTCTCTCATGTGTTAACACCCTAAGTCACTGAATGAAGAAAAGATCAACAAGTACTGCTGAAAAAGGGGTAGCATGGTCCAGAGACAGTGTATGGTAAAGCCAGTCATGTCATGGAAGAAGCTTGACCTTATGAGAAGAAGTTGTCTTGTGGTTGAAGACCAGATTAGAACTCTGGCTGTATT
Source organism: Sphenodon punctatus (assembly GCA_003113815.1). Taxonomy (NCBI): domain Eukaryota; kingdom Metazoa; phylum Chordata; class Lepidosauria; order Sphenodontia; family Sphenodontidae; genus Sphenodon; species Sphenodon punctatus. The sequence goes on along the minus strand of QEPC01014606.1, from coordinate 828,605 downwards.
CCCAGCTGTTCGAGACTCCTGCATGACCTTGGTAAATTCTATATTTGCTTCCTAATCCATTTTATTGTGATACCACCACCTCAAAGATGTTGTAAAACTAAATTCAGTGTTTGAAAGGTCCTTAAGTGGAAAGAAACTGATCATGAATGCACAAACATAACCTTGCAGACAAGCCCTTCACCAGCAATCCCAAGGAGGATTTTGCCAGACATTAAACTAAAGAAAAAGTAGGCTGTATGGATGAACAGAAAGGCACATGCTGCTTGTTGACTGCTTTTTATTTAAAAAAGCACAACCCTTTATTGCTTGTTTACATAACATTGAATAGGTCTGAGCAAAAGCATGACTGTTTGGTAATTGGAGTATTATCCTTACGTGCTAGGGTCACTGACGTCCCAATGCACTATGCCTACATTATTTATTGGAAATAATATACACTAATCTGCTACCAATCACAATCAAACAGGTGAAGTTACACCAGTAGCTGTGCTCATTCATAAGCCTAATTTTCAGCCTTTTTCTTCCATGTCTTCTAGCTGGAGCCTGGACAAATATTAACCAAATTATTTAGATCTAATCCAAATATCCCAGTTCCCTCATTTAAATGGGTAAACTCACTTGACATGAAGGTTGATTCTTAAATGCACCACAACTGTATAAATGTTCTGTTTCCAAGTAGCTCATTGACAGCTAAGAAAAGTTCTCAATGCACAAACCGCTCAGGTGATTTGTCTAGAAAAGGTATGCTAGATACGATAATATTAGTGCTTTACCCCTAGCAGTAGTCAGTAACTAGACACACGTTGGATCTAGCCAATTTTGAAATACTGTAATGGCAGTTGGCTGGGATGAACATAAAGAAGAATCTAGACCTCCAGAAAATTGCTTTATACCTATAAAAGTGTAATCATCCCGTTAAAAGTATAAAGTCCTTAACGCTTAGCCATTGAAGCATGTTTGAATCATTAAAACTCTTTTGGCCATACATGAGTAATTCAAGCCACGAGTGGTTTTGAAATGTAAAGCTAGCAGCCATGCTAGTCCAGCATAGATCAGAACAGCTGTTAAAATCTTCTAGATGTTGAAACCCTGTAAGTAGGCTAGTTCCTGCCATGTTCAGAACATTTATCTAGCAAAACTCTGCAGAATATTTATCTAGCAAAACTCTGCTAGAACCATGTTCAACATCTCCTTTGAACCACTGAGCTAGCATAATTCTGGTTCCTGGTGAAGAAAGGAACTAAAACTATTCTCCTTTTTTACAAGTAAAATACCCTTAGGAAGGTTTTGCCATTCAGTTCCCAATAGTCTGGCTTTGCTGACATTAACATCCACTTAATTAATATTTAACTGCACCTTTTTAAATAATTCAGCCTAGTTGCACACCAGTTTTGAGAGGCCTAAGATCAATTAAAAGCTCAGTTCAGAGCACAGAACTTTAACCTGGCTGTTCCAAACATTGGGTTGGAATAACTGTTTGAATTAACGGTTTGGTTGACCTTTAGGAATTTAGAATTTTTCAACTTAGCAGAGATAAGAAAGTGAGACCATTACAAGTGATCATTCCATATCTTGCCCTGAAGCACGGAGCTCAACTAGATGACCACCCTTGAGATTCATCCCAACTAGGGTGGCCAGATATGCAAATCTTAGAGGACACTTATGAGAAACACAGATTGCAGGGCTGCACTGGCTCCACTGCACCCTGTATTTCTCATAAGTGTTCTCTAAGATTTGCATATCTGGCCACCCTAACCCTTAAATTCTAAATTTCCATAATTCTATAGAATTAGACAGAAATAGAGATATATAGAACCCAAGAAACTGTATGAGGTTTAGTCTACTAAAATGCCACAGAAGGATGGAATGTGGTACCCAAAATAACCACCCATTGTGTTAAATCACTCCCCCATTAAGACTCATTCGTTAAACTACCTTTGAAAACCAAGGCTTTTTTGAGATAAGGATTTGCCCAAACTACATATTAAAAGAGTCACTTCCTATTTATTATTTTCCAAGAAAAAATAGCTTCTGGGTTAGTTAGTTTTGGCACTCCTGTCAATGTATACAGAATGCATAACTTAGTATGGTTTCCAGTACTTTAAAAAGTTATACATATGTGCTAGCATATGATTGCACAAGCATGAGACAGTGGGCGCAATCCCAAACCTCCACGCATGCGGCTTATGCACTCATGTGTATGTACACGGGCTGCTTGCGTACACACCATAGTCCCAATACCACAGGTGTGTGAAGGGTCTGCGGGAGGGGTGTGTGCTCTGCTTGCACTGCACATGGGGTTTGAGAGCAGCCTCAATGGCTGAAAACTGATTGAAAATATGCCCTGTTAAAATAAGGCCAAAAAGGTAACAGCTTGAATTGAAGACATGTTCCCATGCAAGTGTCCTCCATGAATGTAAGTACTAAGAAAGTAGGGATACTGAGTGAAAAGACATTCATACAGTGTAATGATCTTTTTCCTCTATTAGCATACAACATAGTAAGCACAATGACTTGGATGAGGTGTCTTTAGAAGAAAACACTGGAACCACAGGAGTCAGAGCTGTGACAATTGTAACTAGGCAGTTGGAGGTCCAACAAAGTATAACAACAATAGCTCACATCTGTCCTAAAGAAGGAAAGGAACAGGGAACAAAGAAAGGTTAATATGAACTAAGGCAGTGGTTCTCAAACTGGGAGAATATGCATGGAAAGTATGCTGGATGTGCAAGAAGGAGCACAGCCGGCTGAGCTCCATTCTGAGTTATGGGTAATCGAGTAGAAAGGGAGATAGTGGGAAAGCAACTGGAAGGTGGGAAGGAGCAAAGTGTGTGTGTGTAGTGGTGGTAGAGCCTCATGCCACAGACAAGCAGCAGCAGCAGACAGTTTTAAAAGTTTGAGAACCACTGAACTAGGAGAGAGTTTGAGCAATGTTCAGAAAATGAAACAAGTTCAGAAGATACCAAAATACATAACAAAAAACATACACTTTGATAGAGAAGTAATTTCCTGGCTCTATGGCTACATTGAAGATGCGATAGGTTTGAATTTCGAATTTCTGACTTACATTTGTTAAACAATAACAATCTATTCTTTCCACACACCCTTGTGTGGTGTTTATTTCGCCTGCTTATCAGACTGCACTGCAGTTAGCTCTGATGATGGGGAAACAATTTAAGAAAGGCAGTGGTAATAGATATTTCCACAACAGTTATACAGTAATTTACTCACCCTAAAAGAACATGGAATTAAGCTGTCCCTCAAAAATATGGCTAATGTGTAAAAACGTACTTAACTGCCTCAAGAATCCAGATGATAGAAATTTCCATGATATTCAGAATATCTGAAAATATCAGAAGATAAAAGCCATCTTTCCACTATTGGCACAAACTAGCAAGAACAATGGTGAAAATTCATTTAATAGGATGCATCTTACTTTGTAGAACTACCTTAAAAATATATTCAGCAATCTAATGCTGGACAAAACAGAGGGTTTAAAGATATATGAATATGCTTATCAAATTAGCCATCACTTAAGACAATCATTCACTTTAAAGCAAGATAGGACACTGAGCTGGGCCCACGTTCCCTACTAAAGATTTAAAAGTAAACATGCCTTCTTGCAGTAATCCCAGTAGTGTAGATAAATTGGATGTTAACCAAAGTGATGGTTTAGAGGCGCTGACACAACCTGATCTGGGTCAGTAACACACCGCCAACATGGTCCTGACCAGGTTGGGCCAGCCAACAAATGTGTCGGTGGACGAGACACTGGGGAGAGCAGGGAGTCACATGAATGTGCAGCTGGCCAGCTCCCGCCACTATGCTGCACCCAATTGGGCACCCTGCTCCCACCATGATAGGCAGCCATGGTGGCCAATGACTGCTGCCATGTTGGACCTGATCCAGGCTGGGTCACGGCAGACCACAAGCAGCATGGTTGCCTGCTGTAGTCCGCTCTGACCCGGTCAGGCAGACTGCAGCCCAGGCTGTGATCCCGGAGGTCTTTGGGATCACAGCCTGGGCTTGCTGCTGACATGCCCAGCATCTGGTAGTGCACTAATGAACTTGCCAGTGGCTCATAAGCCAAGCAGGCCTCAGTTTGCAACCGTCATATTTGTTAATACCCAACGAAACAAAGAGGTAACTTGAACTATAAACCATTTCAGGAAAGGAAGGGTAGAGTCAGAATGCCTAGAGAATAAGCATTATGGAACATGGGGTTTACATTAAGATTGCTTCACAGCCTGCACCAATGACTATTTAATACTTATATTTTCATAGGATGAAGAGTCCTCCGATGCCAGCACTTAACTCCATTCATTTATTTATTTATTTATTTATTTAAATGTTTATCCCACCCTTCCCTAAAAAAGGATCAGGGCAGCTCACAAGTTATATTAACACACACAAAAAACAATCTATAAAAAGAGTAAAATATAGAAAAACCCACCCGCTCAGAACTTCCCACAAAACCCATGCAATACCACCTCCAAGTCCCCCTCACAGCCCTACCCCAAAGACACCCACCAAAACCCCATCCACTACCACCATCCGCCAAACGCCTTTACAAATAGGACAGTCTTACACCACCCCACCTCCAGTAGACACTTGGGCTCAAACGAACCTAGGGGGAAGGGAGTTCCATAGCATTAGGGCAGCAACCGAGAACGCCTCCCTGCTAGCCCTTGTCATACAAACAGAATAGACTGTACCCAGAGAGAGGTGCTCCTGGCTAATTGAACGGGGCCACAATGGGGCATGGAAGGACAGGTGGTGTCTCAGATATGCGTGGCTCAGATCATTTAGGGCTTTAAAAGGTCAAAATCAGCACCGTGAATTGTGGCCAAAAAGCTATAGGGAGCCAGTGCAGACTACAAAGCACTGGTGTAATGTGCTTCTGGCACCTCACCCCTGAAAGGAGGCGAACTTCCACATTCTGCACCCGGTGCAGCTTCCGAACAGTCATCAAGGACAACCCCATACAGAACGCATTGCAGTAATATTATTTATTATTATTATTATTATAAGAATTTATATAGAGACTCAAGGTGATGAAAGCATGAACAACAGTGGCCAGATCCGAATCAGAAAGAAAAGGCTGCAGCCTCCTCACCAGATGGAGTTGGTGAAAAGTGCTCCGGGCCACTGCCACAACCTGACAACCCAGGCACAGCCAGGATTGAGTCCTTTGAGAAGGACTCAAAGGCTGCGAACCTGACTACCAGAGGGGTCTGGACTCCATCAATAAGAGGTGTCCCAACTCCCTCCAGGCCACAAGGCCGGCCAACCATCACCACCTCAAACTTGTCTGGATTCAGCTTCAATCGGCTCACCCTGATCCAGTCCCCAATAGCAGCCAGGCAACATGTAAGCACTGAGACTGCAGGTGCTTGAGTTGGATGAAAAAGAGGGGGCTTCTAGACAAGCACCTCCCCACCCAGTACTCATCCACTATACATGTTGCAGGGGCTGCAGTGGTGTCCTTTTGTTGCCCTGCAACATGTATAATGGGTGGGTAGTGGGTGGGGAGGTGATTGTCTAAAAGCACCCAGAGAGGTAGAGCTGGGTGTCATCAGCATACTGAGGGTACTTCACCTCAAACCTCCAAATGATGTTGCCCAGTGGCCTCATATACACGTTGACCAAGAGGGGAGACAGAATGGAACCGTGTGGGACCTCACAGGGGAGGTCACAAGCAGATGACGTGCAATCGCTCATTACCACTCTCTGGGACCTCCTTGACAGGAAGGAGAGTAACCACTCAAGAGCGGTCCCTCGCACTCTGCCAGGTCCCAGTCATGTCAACAGCACCTCATGATCAACTGTATCAAAGGCTGCCAAAAAATCTAACAGGATCAACATGGCAGAATTCCCCTGGTCAATCTCCAGGCGCAGGTCATCAACCAAGGCCACCAAAGGCAGTCAGTTTTAGTGTCGGTCATCTAAAGCTCAAAATGTTGATGCTTTTGCTGCCTTTCAGGAATAGATAATAATAATAATAATAATAATATTTATTTACGTAGCCTTAGGCCATAGTAATGTACATACATACCAGTTTAAACAATTTCAGCTTCTCACAGAAAAGCACTTAACCCTACTACTTAATACACCCAAATAAGCGCTACAAGATCACATCATCTCACACGATGCATGCAATCCTGTTCCTACATCAATCAATATTAAAAAATAACCCCAAATCAAATATAAAACATATAGTAGCCTAGGTACCCAAAATCACTAATGCAGGGAACTCATATACATTTAATATTATTTCTTTTCTTGGTTTATTTCCTATATCCCCAATGGCTCCTTATATTTATCCAATGTACTTCAGAGCTAATATATCATCTCCTTTACTGTGTGCCATGAGTGCCCTCCCTCAACCTCCTCCAAAGGCTTAGACTCCATAAATCGTTTCCTTATAGCAAGGGCCTGGATTAAAAATTTTGTGGTAGCTAACATGAATTTTGGGTCATTCAGTGCATACCAGAGTAAATTTAGTAGGGTCCTTCCCGGATATTTCTCTATAAGTGGGGAAAGATAGCTCTTGCGGATTTTATTGTACATCTGGCAGGAAAAGAAGGTATGCTGAACAGTCTCCACTTCTAATGCATCAAATGGGCACAGTCTATCTTCAAATGCTATCCCTTGGATGCGCCCTTGCAAGACGTTTACTGGTAAAGCATTTAATCGGGCGCACATCATCAGATATTTCCCTTGTGCTGATATCTTTTCATTCAAGTAAGATGCAACCTCCCCCCCATTTGGTATATATCCAACAATCTCTTAGATGGCGCGTCTGCCTTACTGCCACAATATCCTTCTGCCTATACACATCCCTAAGTCTCGTCAGGACCATGGTTTTCACTACACTCCTAGACTGTGTCTGGAGCTGTCCCACTGGTATACCCAGATGTTTCAAAATACTGGTTAGCGACCGATCCCAAGAGTTTTTATATGTATCCCTAGCATAGAAAGCAAGAAGTCCTAGTTGGGAGCCATGGGATATCTTTATCCATAACTTTATTACTGCTTCCCAGCCCAGCGTATCCCAGTTCATTTGGCCTGTTTCCAAACGAGCTGCAGCAGCTGGCGTGCCGGGCAGAATACGAAGTATCTTTTGCAGGAATAAATGGAGCTCCTCGGTGAAAGGTGCCAGTAGATTTTTATGGTGTTGAAGAGGACAGGAGACAACATGGTTGTTGTAGAGCAGTAGAGGCTTACATTAAGGGGGGGAACTGCTGCTTTTGCAGCAGTACCAGCCCAACAAGGTAAAAGCACTTATCGAAATCTGGATGTGCTGTCCAAATCATACTCAGTCTAGTACAATACTTTTCACCTGGAATACCAGTATTCTATACAGTATAGAACAACAAATTCTTAAGGAATTTAGAGTTTTCAGGAACAAAGGATATCACACTAACTAGCCTCTTCCCATTTCCATCCATGTTATTACATCCTCTGGATGTGCAAGCCAAAAGTCCACCAAAAACATCCTCCAAATATTCAGAAGGTTGAGGCTGTTTGAAAAACACCCAGCCAAAAATTTTCCTGGCAGGAACAAGACTACTACTACCAATAAAAACCTCAGTTAGAAACCTAATCTAGTTAGAAACCTGCAGTGTCAAACGACATTGTCACTGGAGGAAACAGTTGCAATCAAACTAAGTGTTACAGTCAACATAAAGTATAATACATGCAACTTAAAGAATGACATGATGCTCATCCTTCCTACAGCTCACTTAAAAAGGAAGAGCTGTTAGGTGAACTATTATTATTATTATTGAACCGGTCTCCATTAATTCATAACAATTGTAAAACTCCAAGTACACTGCTGGCGTTATATAAATACTTAATAAAATAATAATAAATATGTAATAAAATGTACATACACCCCTTATGTTAAGTGACCAAGATGAATTGGTTACACATCAAGGATCAATTACTAAATGAATTTATCATGAATGTTCATCTCAATGGCACAGGCGTGAGGAGTTACAGTTTATCCTAATCAAAAGTGTTGGTTACTCGACAATTTACACACTGTCATGTCTTTTCACAGGCATAAATTAGGTGTCTTTTATATAGACAAGCTGTGTGATTCTCTATGCAAGCACTGGTGCTACCACTCAGCACCAAAACAAGTTCACTGGAATGAGTGAATGAGACTCACATTGGCACTCCCAGAGGATCATACTCCAAATGTGCTATCAGTATTGTTGTCAATGTCCAAATACTTTTTAAAAACGCTGATCTGCAAAAACAATTCAAGTTGTAAGCATTATTATGGAAACCTGTCAAAGATCAAGATAAAGTTACTACTTTGAAAGTAAAAGGTTTTTTAAAATATATAACTGTTTAATGGCTGACCTAAAGAGGTTTAAAGAAGCTTGCAAGTTTAATAAAGAATTAAGGTTGAAAAAATAACCAGCAAATATAGGTAGATAACTGCAGCTTGCCTTATTTCAGGAGTCAAAGTATTTTTCCACATACCTCAAATTTATTTTACTTTAGTTTGTTTTAAAGCTGCTCTCAAATATATCTGTAAGTGCTTGAAATGCATTAAAAAGTTAGAGTGAAATTGTTGTTTAGTATGTCACTATTTTTCAAAGGATTTCAATTCCATTCCTTATAATAAATTATTCATGGGGTAGGGGGGAATGACCATTTACAACAGTCCAGTTTGACCATAGGTCAGTGTTTATTTATGAATTTATATTATCGAGTGTTTTGTTACATTAAATCTGCTCATCAAGTTGTCATCTCATGGATCAATTTCACTCTACCAGCAACATCCTTGATCAGCATAGTTAAAAGCAGAAAGAGTACAGTAGTTTGGGAGTTCAGATAACAGCATCACTGAAGTTTCATCCTGGAGAAAGCATGGAGGATAAAGTTATTTTTAAAAGTTGTTAGCCTGACACACCGCTTAGTGAAAATGTGTTTGAACAAGCACATTATTTAGAACACAGCTCTGTATGCTTGTTCCTGCATTTTAAAAAAATGCAGTGGCAGGCTGTCCCTACACAGGTGACTGTTTGCAGGACTTAATGAATTCTAAGGTGGCAGATGCTTGTGATTTTATGTACTGTAGATCAAATTAAATCTTGCAGCACTGTTACACTTTTACTTTATATGCATAGCATGTGTCACTTCTGTGATGGGTTTACTTTAAAACTCTAATGGCTTATGGACTCGTTTTCAAATCCAAAATTGTGATTTGGATAGATTTAACTGCTCTGCTTCTGTTTCTGCCTTTTTCATGCAAAATTATTGGTTTTCCATGTTCATATTAAAACCAAGCACCAGTCTACAAACACCAGTCTAATAGAACTGTGAACCCTTGCTATAACAGCCTAACTATAATGAATCCAGATCTGACCTCAGCATTTTGATCATCCTTTCACTATTATGAACCCTACACCATAATGTAGAAAAAACTTAGGCTGCTTCCCCGTTAAGGATGGGGACTTAATATGGGCAAGCAGCCATAGATCCCCCAGAGGTCTGGCTTTATCAAGGGTATGCTGTATTAACTTCATTATCAACAACAGGAAGTGGCATTTAGTTTTAATCATATTTAATGTCTTTCAAGGTAGTATTTGTGGTAGTTACCATTTTACTTTGTATATGAGAAACCATTTAGTAAGTTCACCATTTAGTTACTGTAAGAGGACAGAAGAAAGTCTAACACTGAGATGCCCATCACTTCAGGATTATAAACATTGAAGCATTTTAGCCTAGAATCCAGGAAAGTTAGGAAGGTGAATGACAAATTCTGTGTATTTAGTTTGTCTACTGTATGTGTTTTTCACCTAGATCATGTTCATCTCTTATTGGTAAGAAAAGGCTAACACTCCTTTAAAGGTTTCCTAGTCACACCAATTCAGCTACTCAGCGACAGGCAGACAATTAAATTTTAAATGAAGACTAAAACTACTAAACTCTGCCAATATTGCTATACTGCTAAAGACAGCCATATGTTAAAATGAACATATCAGCTTGAAAACTAGTAACTATAAAACACTAGATTACAACTTAGTCAGTTTCTCCCTTACTGAAAAGGCCCTTTGGAAATAGAAGAGCAGAAAAAACATTATAAAACTTACAGAATTTCATAATTTAAAAACACTATTGAAAAAAACATGATTTAATCTTTTAAAACCTTGAAATGTCAAACTTCTGAACGTAAATGCTCATAATAATTGATTTGAGAAGGAAACGATGTCAGAAACGGTGACTAGGTAAGAATGCTCTGAAAATGTATCTGTATTAGAGGTTGAAAAAAGGCGCGCAAGAAAATATGCAGTAGGAGATTCTTTCTTGTTTATTCTCAGGACAACCTTTCAGCCTTCATTCTCATTCAGGAAATTTGCTACTGGCAAATTGTTGCCAGTTTCAAAAGGTGTCACATGGAACAAGTGACCTTGCCATTTAGATAAAACTGCTGATGAAGTGTTCTCTTGTTTAACCAACTTGAACATAAGTGATGTGAAAGATGCCCCTCATTAGACTGTACCACAGGAATATATTTGTTTACAAATCATGCACCGTGAAGTAATCTGGAAAAGTATTTCAGAAGCTAGCCAATCCACCAGGCAGATAAGGATTTCCGGATGGACGGGTTGACCCATCCCATCAGGAGGAAGGACTTTGGGAGACCCCCTGCCCTCGCACCCTCCAGCATGAGCAAATCAGACATAAGGGTAGGTCAACCTCTCTTCCGGCGGGGGTGGGGGGGCAAGATAAACATCTTCCTGCACAAGGCAACATTCAAATATACATTACTCAAAAATGCTTCATGTAGTACATGGACATGTATGAAATTCTCTATTGTGGTCATTCTCCACAGCCCCATAAAAAGAAAAGCCCATGAAATGCTTCTGTGTACTCTACTTTGGACAGCTAAACTAGATAAGTTCATGTACTCCGAGATCTCAATATGTTTTCCAAGAGTTTTGTTTAACAAAAACAACGTATTTCATTTAGCATGGAAATCTTTGCTCTCCAATATCTCAACAGTAGTTGGGCATTTTTACCACTTTTTGTAAATTAGGACTGAGGTTTTTGCAGCATACAAGTTTAAATATTATTTTTTAGAAGAGCTGATTAGGAGTGGGCTTCTCATTGCTCATCTTGGGTGACAAGAAAACTATCTTTTGCTTATAAACCAGCGCAAACTTTAAGGGCTCACTCCCTTCCCTCAAAAGCCTTTGGAGTATATTTCAGCATTATTAAAGTTTCTTAATTAGGCACGTGCCTAATTAGAAAAGCAGACAAGGACTTCAACGATCATCAACACAGGCACCATCAGAACACAAGTCTGTCATCCATCTATTTTTTATCAAGGAAGCGGATACAATAGTTAAGAAGTGTTTAATGACCTGGGTGAATCTGTGTGTTCCTGAAGTAATTCCCTTCTGTTAAAGTCAGTTGTAAATGGGACTGTATCAGGATCTATTTAGAAGATATCAGCATGTTAACTTGTTCAACAGGGCTGCTTCCACAACATATTGTGCTATAGAACTGAAAATCTTTCGTTTCAGAGAAAAAAATCCAACGCCAAGTCAGATCAAGCACAAATGAAAATGGATCTCAAACATGTGCACACACAGCAATGCTTGCCAGTCATTGACAGCCAAGACATCAACTCACAAATAGTAAGTATAGCTGACTCAGTCAGAGTAAGTAGTTTTTACAATATGGGTGAGCATCTTTAGGGTTTTCATTATTCTCAACATCATGACACAAGTTAACTTGTGTTAACTAACTTGAGTTAACCCACATCAAGGGTTAACTAACTGAACAGCAAAAGAAAAAACACATGGATTTGCAAGAGGGCAAGAAATGGGGGGAACTAAAGATCAACTGTGTGAAATGAATACTTTTTAAAGTTTTATTACTAAAGCGGTCTTTAAATATGTTTAGACTGATTTACTAGTCTAATGACAGAGAAATAAGTCGCATGAGAAATTAGAATTTGTATCCCTCACTCGTTGAAAGAGAACGAACAGTGCTGGGACTACAAGCTCAGTCGCAGAGCATTTGGAGGAACCAGCTTATTTTACGCTCTACCAGTGTGTATGGACAGCAAGGAGAAGCATCCATTCCTGCTAACATCAGCGTGATGTCACAGAAGGGAGAAATCTGAGACGGGGTAAAAACAAACAAGATGATAGCCCACACCACATAAGTGTTTAGTAGGTGCTCGCTGCCTGTTTATTAGGTGTTCAACAGATGTTAGCCCCCACCCACGACATAGTCGAGGCACATCACAGGCCCACTGTACATGCAAATCCGGGCTAATGTGTACCCACGTGTCCACATTCTGTCAATTAGGTTGCGCGCAGCCTCATACACACAGCACCATAGTCACGGGCAAAAACCCAGAGCATCTGAGGAGCAACTGCTTTTTGGTGGTGGAGAGGGGGCGTGTGGCAAGGAAGAACGGTTGCCCATCTAGGAGGTTCTTTGCACTTAAAACAAAAACAAAAATGGAATGGGGGCTGCACAGACCCAACACGAACTCCAGCAGGCTATCATCTCATTTGAAAATACCCTAAGAGGATGCAAGTGGAAATATGCACCTTTCACAGTGGCAGTGTTCTTTACTACCAAGGAAAGTTTGTCTTGCTCTCAAACAGCAACTACAAGTGCTTTACACAAACAGGGAGGAGGAACGAAGGAGTGCTGCACTGTTCTACAGTGACCTGTCCTGATGATTAAAAGACTCCAAAAGAAGTCCTGCTCAAGTTCACTTCAGCCACAGAGGATGGCAGCAATACAGATATTCCATGAAGGCAGGGATTTGGCAGGAGACAGAAAACTGGAAAGATAAGGATGTGTACAAAAAGGAAAGCAATTGTTTCATTGATTATGAAAGATGTAATTTGAGTCAGATTAATTTCTACTCAGTTTCCTTCTTGGTCCCAACAGTAGCAAACAACTTCTACTTCATAATAAATCTAAACCCCCAATGCACACCAATCATACAACACTATATATGGGATCGGAGCGGGGGTGTCACCTTCCTGACACAGCCAAATAATGGTCTGAAACGTAAGCTGTGACTACCCTGAATAACAAATTGAAAAATTTGCATTAGCTGGGTGGGAAATAGCTACACTACCATTTATGGAAGTAATAGGGCATTTTTAGGACCAATAAAACTTGAATTAAATTTGGGTATGAAACCAGCATAGTAATGTATGTCCTGTATTATATTTTTAAAGTATGCCCTGGGAGCAACATCCATAATCTCTTTTATACTTCATATTTCATGAAAGAAGCTCTTTTGGTCCTAATAGCAGCTTGTGGTCTCTAAAATAAGAAGTTTTTAAGTTCTCTCCCTGCTAATAGTCAACCTACCTGCCCGTAGTTGTCTATGCCAGTTACTAATCTATTTAAGCTTAATAAATCAAAAGCTGTCCTTAGGGACTGGCCAAGAGTTGTAAGTCCTTCAGCTTGAAGGTTTTTCAGTTCATTCATGAATGTTGCATGGTTTTCTTTCCATCCAGCCTGAAAAGAGAAATGCAAGAATGCTTATTCTTCAGACACTGAACAAGAGCAGCACTTTTATTACTTTTTTTTTTTTTAAATGGGAGTTAAATGAAAATTTAATGATTTTGCAAGTCTCCTCTGTTCCAAAGACTCCTTGCCCCTGATACGAATATGTCCCCAACCCAAAAAGTATCTGGTTTTGCTGTTTCACAGAGTAGCAGTCCAAAGAACATAGAGCTGTGAAAGTTATAGGGTCCCAGAGGAAAGGGACAGCTCAATCAATATCCCTTGAGTCATGTGGAGACAGAGAGAATCCACAAGAATCCAGCTTAGGCAGAGCTGCCAGGGAATGGGGGCAGGTACCTCCCCTCCCCTCTCAACTCTCCTTAGAGTTGCTGTCACTTCTCTTAACTTGCATCCACATCCCCCACAGTTCATTGCTGCTCTTGCACCACACAGGGAAAATGTCGGCCATGTTGATGTCAGCGCTGCTGCCTCTGCCAGAGCCTGTGCGTCCGTGCGTGCGTGCGCGCGCACGGGGCGAGCAGCTCCCCCGTGGCAAGCTCAGGGTGGGTGGGAGCAACCACGGGGGCATCAGTGTGTGGGGGAGGAAGGGTTACCTTGATAGCGCAGGGCGGCTCCTCGAAAGTGACCAGCATGTACCGGTCTCCTCTGCTGGCGGGATCCCGGGCTCGGAGCTACGGGGGAATTGGAGCGCGGGGGGTTAGATTAGCCCAACCAGCCAACACCCCACCCCATTCCTCCCTCCCTCCCTCCCCGGCCGGCTCCCCGGCCCCTACCTTCATGAACGTCTCTACCGCGCCCTTGGCTATGTCCAGATAGGTGGTGCCCAGGTGTGTGCGCTGGTTCATGGAGGCGGACGTGTCTATCAGGAACAGCAGGATGGGCATAGTGCGGCGCGTGTGGTAAAAAGGATCGGCTACATGGGGCGCGGGGACCCTTCTCCCGCTGCACCCCCTGAGAAGGGGGGGGATGCCCACCTGGATGTATATGAAAAGGGATGTTCAGCACGCGCGGAGGGTGAGGAGGGAGCGGCACGCGGGGCTGCACTACCACCGCCCCCCCTTTGATATCACTGAGAAGTTTGCACTGCCCTCCCCCTACAGTACTTTCTCATTCTGACTAAGGCGCTTCCTCGCTCGCAGCCCGCTTATAAGGCAACCAGGGTAGGTCGGGCACTACCCCCTCCCTTAGCACGTGACATCCTTTCTGCCCCGCCATTGGGCCTCCTACAGCCTCTCATTAGCATATTCAAATCGAGACGGACGACAGTTGAGAGGAAAGGCGGTTGGCGAGCACGCGCCCGCCCGCGGTTGGGAGTCGCGCATGCGGCATGGAATGCCCGGCTGCGCACCGGGCGGGGCCCGTAACGTCACAGAGTGAAGGGAAATCTCTGGTTGTCTCTGAGGTGGGGTTCCCCGCAAGGCAGGGCCGCCCTGCGTGGGCGAGTAGCTGTTGGAAGCCAGTGCCTCAGCGCTTGTTCCCTGGGGGCAAGCAGGTGCTAGAGCCGTCTGCGTCTGGTTCGGAGAGGCAACCGGGGTTTGTTTCTTTATCCCCTCCCCCCACTCCTTTCCCTTGTTCGAGGAGAAGGAGGAGGGCTGTGTTTAGGCCTTAGGGTTGACTAAGAACAGCAGCCCGGGCGGGGCAGGAAGGAGCATTTCCCCCCCCCCCCCATAAAGCAGAAAGCAAGGTGGGGTGACCTGTTTCTTGGGCGAGGAGGCGGTGCGGGCACAACAGTGCGTTTATAAACGAGACGATAGTCTTTAAGCCTGTGTTCGCTGCCGGTTTATTAGACAGCTCTCCCATGTGCCTCCCCCCGCCGAAACTTTACTCATGGTGGGGTCTTGCTGCACCACAGGCCCCCCCTCAGCCAATGTTCGTCCACGTGTCTGCCCCTGTTTCTGTCCGGGTGTGTGTACACCCGTCTCCATGCGGGCAAGATCCCTAGAGCGAGCGTAACGGCAAGTACACTTAGCAAGTTCACTTTGGAACGCTCAAAAACAGTGCTCCAAAAAGTGGAGAAGAAAAAACAGGAAGCAAACAGCAGGGCAGCTGCCTGAACCCAAATTTCCCAGTGGCTGTGAGTCATGAAAGGGGGAAGTGGGCAGTGCATGGTGCCTGTCCATGTATTTGGATTGCCACGCGAAATCCCAAGTGGGCAGCTGCCTGGAGTAAACATCGGACTCCTACAGGCTACTGTCAGTTTATTTTCACCCAGAGGAAGTAACCATGGGGGGAGCCTTTTCACCGAGGCCATGTTCTGACAAAGTCAATTTGAGGGAATTGGGCCTTCTGTTTTACTCCTGAAATGCTCAAATGAACAGAATGCTAAACCAAAGTTATTCGGGAGTAGGAGGAGAAGCATGTGCTCCAGTGCATGCGCTCCTTCAGTTTGTATTCTGTACTAACAGTTCATATGAACTGGTGTGAGAGCCAGTGTAGTGTAATGGCTAAGTGTGCGTTCGCTGGATGACTTTGGGCCAGTCATAGATATTCTC
>QEPC01014606.1:776844-796261 GCA_003113815.1 Sphenodon punctatus | reverse complement strand
AACCAGCCTGCATCTCGGACTGTGCCTCTGACACGTAAGATATCTTGGGTTACTGGGGTTTGTAACTGAGAACACTGCCATGTCCAGATGTTAAGTGTCTATCCAATAAAATAGAGTTGTACCCACATACTTTGGCATGTTTATTAGCAACCTTCAATCCCGTTTGAGGTAAATTGAGGCACACCACCTCATTTATTTCCTAACAACTCCTCCGGATATATTCAACAGTCAAGAAAATACTTTCCCACTTCTGCTCCACAAGCTCAGACAAGAAGGCTGCACAAGTCTAAACAGAGACCTAGATAACCCCTCCACCAACTCAACGAAACAGCAGTCTAGGGTTTAACCTTTTAGAGAGCTGTGACTCATGTTCACTAAACTCACCACTCTTTTCCTTTAGACTTTCCTTAGTTTAAAGGACCTCAGACAAATGGGTTCTTAAGATCATAAAGAGGGGTTATGCCATTCAATTTCAGTCTTTCCCTCACCCTAAACTCCCTTCCCCATCCCTCTTCACAGACTCCTCTCACAAGGCAATGTGATCAAATCACTTGCATTCACCATGACTTCGACACCGCACTTGATAAGGTAGGAGAACCAGTTGTTATGGATGCCCCATCTGGTCCAGCTTTATGGGATCAGTTTCAGTGGGTTTTGCCCGCTGATGCAGGGGATTTCCTGGGGGCTGTTAGAGCTACCTTTTGTGAACTGGACCCATGCCCGTCCTGGCTGGTCAAGGTTAGCAGGGAGATGCTGGGGCCATTGCTGGCGGGGGTGATCAGTGTCTCCCTTAGAGAGGGCAGAGTCCCAGAATGCCTCAAGCAGGCTGTGGTACGACCTCTGCTCAAGAAGCCATCTCTTGACATTGATTCCCTTGCCAGCTATTGGCCAGTCTCTAACCTTCCCTTTTTAGGGAAGGTTATTGAACAGGTGGTGGCCCAGCAGCTTCAGGGGCATTTGAACCACATCGGTTTTCTGGATCCCTCACAGTCTGGCTTTCATCCAGGGTGTGCCACATGTGCAGCTGCACATGGCCCTACAGCCAGCTGGGGCCCCACACTTGCCTGGCTGGGAGACAGGCTGCAGCCAGCTTCCACCAATAAGTTCTGCCTCTTCCCTGGCTCTGGTCCCCATCCCTCACCTGCCTCTGCCTCCTAGTAGCCTGCAGCAGCAGCAGCAGTGGGACACTAGGACACCAATTGGACTGGGAGATAAAGCTGTTTGTTTACAAACAGCTCCTCCCCACATGAGTGATCAGAAGGTTGCTACCTTGTAAAGAAGGTTCTTTGAGATGGTGCCCAAATTTTCACAACTGGCTTGTGCATGCTCACCCTATTCAAATAATAGACCACATGATGGGCTTGAGCTCCTCTAGTATAAAAAGCACTCTCCCCCTCAATAAGAGTTCCTTCCCAACCCTTTCTAGGAAAATAAGAAAATTCCATTCAGGGCTGGAAGGGTGGGTGTTGTGAGAATGTATGGGAATGCTTCTCCATGGCTGCTCAGAGGGGTGGTGGATGGGGATCCTTTCTGTCCAGAGGGAGTACATTGTATGTAAATTTACATATTTGCATAATTAGGTGGGGCCTAATTATGCAAATTAGCCCCCCCACACACACACACCAAGACTTTGCACATGGCCTCACAAACCCTGGGGCTGGCCCTGATTTCTGGATTTAAAATATAACAATACATTTATTAGATCCTTTAAGTTCAGGATGGTAACCTTGGCAAAGGTCCCCCCATATTTACTCAAGTGCGTATGGCTCATAGCTCTTGATTTACAGGACAAGTATATTCACGTTAACATTCACCCCTCACATAATAAATACCTGAGATTTGTCTGCAGTCTCTATCAATAGTCTGGAAATCACTATCAACATACAGCCCTCCCCTTTAGTCTCTCTACCACCCCAAAGATTTTTACAAAATGTCTTGCCCCTGTAGTGGCCTACCTTAGGGAAAAGGGCATCATTGTTTTTCCTTAACCCTTTAGATGATTGGCTAATAGTTTCAAATGCTGAGCAAAAACTTACCAGAGATTTGCAGACCTTTTTAGATCTCCTTCAACAATTGGGATTGTTCATTAATTTCTAAAAATCTTTCCTAACATCATCCCAATCCATTCAGTTCATAGGTGCAGACTTAAGCAGAAAGCATTTCTCACACACAACTGATTCCTTACTCAGACCTCCATAGACTCAGCCATGAACCACGTCACAGAGGACGAGTCTTCCTACTGATTCTAGGCCACGTGGTCTCTACAGCAATTGTCCTGCAACATGCAAAGCTTTGCATGAGGCCTTTTCAACACTGGCTGACGTGCATTTACATACCATCATGAGACATACTTTCCATCCTCCAGACACTGCACTGGTGGACAGTAAAATAAAATCTACTTCAGGGCATGCCTTTCATTCAAACCTCTCCA
This sequence comes from Sphenodon punctatus, assembly GCA_003113815.1. Taxonomy (NCBI): domain Eukaryota; kingdom Metazoa; phylum Chordata; class Lepidosauria; order Sphenodontia; family Sphenodontidae; genus Sphenodon; species Sphenodon punctatus. Next base: position 793,830 of record QEPC01014606.1, on the reverse strand, counting down.
CAGGTTATAATTGCCACCACCAATGCTTCCCTTTCAGGATGATGTATGTTGCAGTGGCCCGGAAGTCAGTGGCCTCTGGAACAGCTGGAAATGTGCGTTCCATATCAGTCTTTCAGCAATCAGGTTCATTCTGAAGGCCTTCCTCCTGCACATCCAGGGAAAACTAATACAGCTGGCCATCAACACCACCACAACAATGTGGTACATAAATTGTCAGAGAGGCACAATCCTGTCTTTGCAGAGAGGCTATGGAACTCTGGAATTAGGCAATAACGAATGAGGACTCTTCCGTAGGGTAAAACGTATTGCCACCCATGTAGCGGGAGAATCAAACTACAGAGCAGACAGTCTGAGCAGACACGTTACTCACCAACACAAGTGGATGTTAAAGAAATCAATAGCTATGGGGCCACCCAGAGAGAGTTCTCTTCGCAACACAAGAGAATGCTTAGTGCTCAAAGTTTTGCAGCAGAGCAAACCATGCAAAGTCATCCATGTGATGCATTACTGATCCACTGGGGAGATAATCTTGTTTACACTTTCCCACCCTTCCCACTGATTCNAGCTGGGGCCCCACACTTGCCTGGCTGGGAGACAGGCTGCAGCCAGCTTCCACCAATAAGTTCTGCCTCTTCCCTGGCTCTGGTCCCCATCCCTCACCTGCCTCTGCCTCCTAGTAGCCTGCAGCAGCAGCAGCAGTGGGACACTAGGACACCAATTGGACTGGGAGATAAAGCTGTTTGTTTACAAACAGCTCCTCCCCACATGAGTGATCAGAAGGTTGCTACCTTGTAAAGAAGGTTCTTTGAGATGGTGCCCAAATTTTCACAACTGGCTTGTGCATGCTCACCCTATTCAAATAATAGACCACATGATGGGCTTGAGCTCCTCTAGTATAAAAAGCACTCTCCCCCTCAATAAGAGTTCCTTCCCAACCCTTTCTAGGAAAATAAGAAAATTCCATTCAGGGCTGGAAGGGTGGGTGTTGTGAGAATGTATGGGAATGCTTCTCCATGGCTGCTCAGAGGGGTGGTGAATGGGGATCCTTTCTGTCCAGAGGGAGTACATTGTATGTAAATTTACATATTTGCATAATTAGGTGGGGCCTAATTATGTAAATTAGCCCCCCCACACACACACACCAAGACTTTGCACATGGCCTCACAAACCCTGGGGCTGGCCCTGATTTCTGGATTTAAAATATAACAATACATTTATTAGATCCTTTAAGTTCAGGATGGTAACCTTGGCAAAGGTCCCCCCATATTTACTCAAGTGCGTATGGCTCATAGCTCTTGATTTACAGGACAAGTATATTCACGTTAACATTCACCCCTCACATAATAAATACCTGAGATTTGTCTGCAGTCTCTATCAATAGTCTGGAAATCACTATCAACATACAGCCCTCCCCTTTAGTCTCTCTACCACCCCAAAGATTTTTACAAAATGTCTTGCCCCTGTAGTGGCCTACCTTAGGGAAAAGGGCATCATTGTTTTTCCTTAACCCTTTAGATGATTGGCTAATAGTTTCAAATGCTGAGCAAAAACTTACCAGAGATTTGCAGACCATTTTAGATCTCCTTCAACAATTGGGATTGTTCATTAATTTCTAAAAATCTTTCCTAACATCATCCCAATCCATTCAGTTCATAGGTGCAGACTTAAGCAGAAAGCATTTCTCACACACAACTGATTCCTTACTCAGACCTCCATAGACTCAGCCATGAACCACGTCACAGAGGACGAGTCTTCCTACTGATTCTAGGCCACGTGGTCTCTACAGCAATTGTCCTGCAACATGCAAAGCTTTGCATGAGGCCTTTGCAACACTGGCTGACGTGCATTTACATACCATCATGAGACATACTTTCCATCCTCCAGACACTGCACTGGTGGACAGTAAAATAAAATCTACTTCAGGGCATGCCTTTCATTCAAACCTCTCCACAGGTTATAATTGCCACCACCAATGCTTCCCTTTCAGGATGATGTATGTTGCAGTGGCCCGGAAGTCAGTGGCCTCTGGAACAGCTGGAAATGTGCGTTCCATATCAGTCTTTCAGCAATCAGGTTCATTCTGAAGGCCTTCCTCCTGCACATCCAGGGAAAACTAATACAGCTGGCCATCAACACCACCACAACAATGTGGTACATAAATTGTCAGAGAGGCACAATCCTGTCTTTGCAGAGAGGCTATGGAACTCTGGAATTAGGCAATAACGAATGAGGACTCTTCCGTAGGGTAAAACGTATTGCCACCCATGTAGCGGGAGAATCAAACTACAGAGCAGACAGTCTGAGCAGACACGTTACTCACCAACACAAGTGGATGTTAAAGAAATCAATAGCTATGGGGCCACCCAGAGAGAGTTCTCTTCGCAACACAAGAGAATGCTTAGTGCTCAAAGTTTTGCAGCAGAGCAAACCATGCAAAGTCATCCATGTGATGCATTACTGATCCACTGGGGAGATAATCTTGTTTACACTTTCCCACCCTTCCCACTGATTCATAGAGTCCTCCAGAAATTACATCAGGATCTGGCCACGACCCATGTATCCTCATAGTGCTGACTGGAACAGATTACTCTGGTACATGAAGTTGGTAAATGTTTGTGAAGCATTGTCCTCTACAGGACTTGCAGGATCTCCTATCCCAGAACAGTGGGAATATATTTCACCCTAACATCTCCTCCTTACATCTGACAGCTTGACTGATACCACCTTGACTCTGGAGGACTTAGCTGAGTTGCCTGAAGATGCCCTCCACATCATAATTACCTAGACAAAAAACCTTCAGTTTAAGAAGCTCGTTAAGGTGGCATTACAAATTATACTCAAACATTAACATGACAGGAAATTGTATGTTAAGGTAAGTTTATTAAATATCAGACCAATCTATACATTTTTCTTTTCTCATTATTTTTTAAAAAACATATGACAAGTGAAATTAAGCTGCATATTTGTGACATGGTTACTGAACAATACTTATACGTGATGAGGAATGTATACAGTTCAATTTCAGTTGTCATAATTTTTTTTTTAAAATAAATGAGTAAAGAAAAATGTATAGATTGGTCTGATGTTTAATAAACTTGCCTTAACATACAATTTATTGTCATGTTAACGTTTGAGGCTGCATTCACATCTGCGGCAGCGGTGGTGGCGAAGAGAGCGGCGAGGGAAGACGCGGCAGTGGGGAGGCGCCAGATGACAGGAAAAGAGCCAGTGCAAACGGGGATCTGATGCAGCTTCTCTCGCTCATGTCAGAGCAGGATTTTGCACCTTGACATGCACAAGAGAAGCTGTGGCAGATTCTTATTTGGATCGGCTCTTTTCTCTGTAGAGGGGTGATGGGTGGAGGTGCGTGTTACACAGGAGCTCACAAGGGACTGCTTTCATGTGAGACGCACGCACCCACCCACGCCACTGCGTGGGTGTGTCTCATGTAAAAGAGTTCACACACTCATTCACACATGTGCTCTCACCTCTCACACACACACTCATTCTAACTGATCACACACACAATCATTCAGACACTCTCATCTCACACATTCATTCAAATTGTTCACACACACTCATCCGTACACACTACACACACATGCTCTCACCTCTCACACACATTCAAACTGATCAGTCACATACACTAGACCAGGGCATAGCTAGGGTGCACTGGCCCCCTGGCCAAGAAGTCAAGATGGGCCCCTCTCTTTGTGTCCCGCTGGCGGGCCTAGAGGTGCTGCTATCAAACACACAAGACACTCAAAATGCAGCCAGCCTATTAAGCACATTATGTCATGAAAAGAGACATATATATAACCAGTTCGGTTGTGTCCCCATAATCAATTCACACTGCCCCCCCACCCATAACCAGTTTATTTGCACCCCCGGGGCAGCGTGAATTAATTATATGGGGGGCGCAAATGAACTGGTTATGGGGTGGGGGGTTTAAAGACAGTATTCCTGTTAGCAATAACTTCATTAAGAAGAGTTAGTGAAATAGCAGCCATAATAATCTCAGAACGGTATTTTCAGATTTTCCAAGATAGAATAGATATTGCTTTACATTCTAAATTCCTACTTAAGATAGTATAAGTAGGACAGTTGTGAGCATGTGGCCCTTTTTACATGGGCCTTTCCTACCCATGAACACACCGATTTCTGCTTGTTCGTGGGTAGGGGAGCCCTGTGTGAATGACACGGTGCACATGTCCATGGTGAGTGGGGTGTGTGTGTGCGTGCCCACCTAACACGCAGCCCCACTCACCCCCACTCGTCCCCACACATGGAGCAACCAAAGAAAACAGCACTTGCTCCATGGGTGCAACTGAATGGGTGGTGAGTGGGGATGCGTGTGCAGCCGTGTGCACGCTCCACCTATACATGGGTGCACCCACCACCTGGTGGAGCCGTGTAAAAACAGCCTGTGAGGAGCCACTCGAAGAAGAACAGAAGGTTCCTGCCTTGTAAACAAGGTTCTTCGAGATGGCTCAGAACATTCTCACAACACCCACCCTTCCAGCCCCAAATGGAATTTTTTTCTTATATTCCTTTTAAAGTGTTGGAAGGAACTGTCATTCTGAGGGGGAGAATGCTTTTTATACTAGAGGAGCTCGAGATCATCACGTGGTCTATTATTTGAATATGGTGAGTAGGCCATGCACAACCCAGGTGTGAGAATGTTGGGAGCCATCTTGAAGAACCTTCTTTACAAGGCAACAACCTTCTGATCACTCACATGGGGAGGAGTTATTTGTAAACAAACAGCTTTATCTCCCAGTCCTGCAGCAGCACTACTAGCAGGCAGAGGCAGGTGAGGGGACCCCACGACCACCTTCAGCTCCCACCCCGCCCCGGACTCCCCTTCATTGTTTGTAATCACAGAACATGTGTTGCTGGAGAAAAGCTAGAATGGTCACCAACCGGACGTTTTTGCTCTACTGACTCCCATTGAATAGCATAGGTGCTGTTCAATGAGAGTTTGCTACCCCCTTAACTATAGGGCCACATTTGTGGCCCTATAATGAGCACCCAAAAACCTTTGACTAATAAGACCTATGAGGCCAAGTGGAAGAAGCTTACTGTCTGGGTTTCACAGGCTCATTTGCAACCCGACTTTGCCTCTAAAGTAATTACTTACCTTACACAACTGCGGTCCTAGGGTCTGGCCTCTTCATCACTAAAGGTGCATCTTGCTGCTATCTCCGTTTACCATGCACCTGTAGACAGCAGACCTATATTTTTCCACCCAGTGTTAAGGTGGTTTATGAAGGGCCCTTTCAATCTGTATCCCACTGTTAGAGATCCGTTGGGATCTAGGCTTGGTCCTTGGGAGGCTCATTTTACCACCATTTGAACCCCTAGCCACTTGGTCCTTTCACCTTCTATCTCTTAAAGTTGCCATGTTAGCGGCTCCCACTTCAGCTAGGAGAGTGGGAGAATTAGTAGCCATGTGCATCAACGCCTCTCCCCCCCCCCCCCAATTTTAGTTTTAGTAAGGATGGATAATTATTTTTTTGTAAGCTCTGGAGGGCCTTTCATAGGACCAAAACACACCTCTCAGATTATAGCTTTGTAGCTGGTGTAATGCATTTCAGTTTGCTACCAACTATCAGAAAGAGAACCCCCTGTGGGCCTTAAGGCTAACTCTAAGACAGTATGGCAGCTTCAGCAGCCTGGTTTTGCATTTGACTTCACAGCACAATCTGAGGCTGGTTTGGGTCCAGTCCCTCATTAACTAGGCTTCAGCCTCCACCCTTCAGGCACTACTGCTTGACCTTCTCCCAATGGTGTGAGTGCATCCAAGACAGAAGAGGGGAATGGATAAGGAGTTAAATTGAAAAGATGGTAAGGAGAGTGGGTGGAATGAGAAGAGACTGGATTGTTTGATTCTTGGGATGGAATCATGGAGGAAGCCAGGAGGAGTGGATGGAATGACAGGGAGAAGGATACAGGAAGAGGGTGAAAAAGGCAAGGGATTAGGGGGAAATAGCAGGAAGGAGGCCATAGAGGGTGGGTGGAATGACAGGGAGGTGGTGGTGAGGAACAGGTCAAATGATGAAAGACTGGATGGAATGACAGGAAAAGGGTTACAGGGAGTAGATGGAAGGATGAATGGCTGGGTGGATGACAAGGGGAAAGGCCGTGGAATGACAAGGAATTGGGTGAAATATAAGCAGGATGGTATGTAGGTTGGGTAAAATAGCAAGGGTGTGGGCAGAAGAACAAAAAGGGGGTTACGTGGAGATTGGGTACAAAGATAAGGGGTGTGGCAGATTGACAAGAGGGAGGTAATGACAAGGAGTAAGACACATTTGGAGAGGCCCTGGGGGGTAGGTGCTGCTGCAGGGAGAGGCAATTCTATCTTTTGCACCAGGGCCCATTCCAACCAAACTATGCTGTTGTTTGGGATATTGGAGGAGAAGGTGGCTTAAATTACTTCCTCTGAGATACTGATTGCATGGTCCCTCTTCTCTGGGTTGGTGTGTGCTTGCTTTGTGTTTCATTATGGTGAAGCAATCTGATAGAACACAGGTTCCCAAACTTTTGTCCTACGACTCCATTTTCAGACTTAAACATAATTCAAAACATTCCACCACCCCAGATAGCAACAAAAACTAGACATTCAAAATATATTAAATATCAATAAGAATCATGCCCTACCAACCCAGGACTCTAATGGACCCATATCTTCCTTCCCCAGCAGGATCAGCCCAGGCCTATAAATGAGCCCCTCCTCCCATCAGCACCATACTAGCCCAAAAAAGCCCCGCAGCTTCATCCAGGGCTCTAAAAAGTGTCTCTCTCTCTCCCTCCCCCAACAGAACCCAGGGCTCCAAACAGGCCCCTCTCACAAATCCACCTCAGCACCAGCCTAGGAGCTAGGCCCCCACCGCTCCTTTCCCTGCTAAATCATAGCACAGGCTGAGATGAGGAGAAACTAATCAGCAACTGCAGGGCTGGGAAGAGACAGGCAGGCAAACCCATCAGTAGCTGGAAAGGTGAGTCAGTCCTGAAGGCAGCCAGAGGTGGCTGGAAAGCCACGCCTGCCCCTCCCTATTCCACCCATCAATTCTCTCCTGAGTTGCAGCACAGTGGGAACAGCAGGCTGACACACAGCACCTGGGAGGACAAGTGAAAGATAGGCAGTTCTTGCAGCCTGGCTGCTCTGTCCAGGCCCAGGGGAAAACATTTGGGGCCTGTGGTGCTGTGGGCCAGCCGAAATAGTTTTTCTTTTTCAGAAAGTTAAGCACATTCTTTCCTCTACATCTCTTTTAAAACTTTTTTTTTTAAAAAAACCCACCTTATTTATGATATTGCCTAGAATGAAAAAAAAATTCATTTCAGAAATTCCTTTTTTGTCAATCAGCTTGGTTGCTAATAGAAACTAGCAATTTGAAACAAACTGTGGTGCACAGAAAGTAATTTCTAGTACACCCTCAATCGCAGCCACACAGTAGCTGACCCTTTATTCAGAGGGTTGTTTCTTTCACATTTAACACTTAACTCTTAACTTGTGAACCTCCAATAGTTAGTTAGTTTTATTGTACTGGCCAAAGCCATGACAAACACATATACAAACAATAGACAATATTTACAGAATAATAAACCACAAGGTTCTAAACAATAAAACAAAACATAGTATAGTATAACTGGTATAAATCTTACTTGCCCAAAGGTATACTTTTATATAGATAACAACTAAGTTCAAAACTTCAATTTAATCTCAAAATAAAATTATTCATAATCACATATCATATACTTATATCACACAGTGATAGATGCTCAAAAATTGCCTTGCCCTTCCCTGGGGCTTATGGCGGCAACACTTGACCCCTGTACCAATGAGTATACTGACCTCCAGTAGGATACTATGCATAGGCTAGCAGGCAGTCCAGCACAAGTCCCACTGAAGTGAATTAAATTCTCATGCCTGCTAACTGCCAGGAGTACACTTCCCGAGAAAGGTGGCTGATTCGGATTGTTCAGATCCAGGACACAACACATCTTGAGGCCTAAAGTGTACCTTTGGATATTTGTGTGTATCCTCTTGGTTTGTTGACTGCTAAGTCTGACTTCATGTCAGCTAAGCACTGCATTATGTTCCACCATGCAGATTCTCTTCCATACTACTGTTGACCATCATGCACAGTGGGACTGAAATCTGATTATTTAATAGTTTAAAAGGACACTTGTAAGTAGCCTTGGACTCAAATCTGTCAGCCAAAAAAACAGCTCTAATGTGAGGAAGACATGTTCACAGGATTCTAAATAGCTCGTTTTTAGTATACACTTAAGATTCCTACTAAAATAGCTGGGTTTTGTGAACTTTTGCATGGATGCTGTCTTACTGCAATCTCCTTCATACCAGCCTCCTTGGCTCTCACGTTAACCCTCTCACTGCTATTCAGTGCTCAACTAAGGTCATCCATCTTGCTCTCTGCTTTGATCATGTTTAACCCCTTTCCTGTTCCCTCCACTTTTCCCTTCGGCTTTACATTCAGCACAAGCGCCTTGTCTTTACCTTCAAGGATCTTCATGGTCTTGCTTCCCAGTATCTTTCTGCACATGTTTCTTGCTACATTCAGAGCTTCACTTTTCCTCTGCCACCAACCTCACCTGCCCCTGTGTCTCCTGCTCCCCTAATTGTCTTTGCCCCTTTTCCCATGGCACCCCCTATGCCTGGAACTCCTCCCTGAACACATTCATTCTGCTCCTTCCCTTGTAGCCTTCAAATCTCTCCTGAAGACCTACCTCTTCCAGCAGGCTTTCCCTAGCTTCTCATCCCTACACCGCTCACTAAAGCTCCCTCTACTGTTCGCCATTCAGGGTCCCCTTCTCCCCTGTAACTAAACTAAGCATATGCACTTGCATTTTTTCCTCAACTTCGTGAATGTATCCCCATCTCTTCCTATATTCCCCTCTTTTTTTCTCTCCTAGATTGTAAGCCCCTCAGGGCAGGGACCTGTCTCTAAATAATGATTGTTCAGTGCCAGGTACATTGCTGACACTATATCAATACTTAGTAATATTCTTCCATTTTTAACAAAATGGGCCATAGGGCTTGCTGGATTTCCACAGTTTCCAAAATGAGTGTTCCCAAAGTTAGTGTCCATACAATATCATCATCATGTAATGGCAATATAATTCTTCAGGAATGATAATTCAAATATTTGTATTCTGTGTTTTATTTATTTATATTCAAATTTTTACTCTGCCCTTCCCAAATGGCTCAGGGCAGCTTACAAAATAAATAATACCTATAAAACAGCATCAAAAACACAAACCCCCAACCTTTCCCCTCTCCAGCCCCATCACAACCCCACAAAACCCTCCCCAAACACCCCCTCACATCCCTACCCCAACCACCCATAACCTCCCCCCCCATTCCCTATCCCTGCCTGCCAAATGCCCTAACTAATAGAAAGGACTTACACAACTTCCAGAAGATGCTCAGGCTTAAACGAACCTCTGGGAAGGGAATTCTACAGCATTGGGGTAGCAACCAAGAATGTCTCCCTACGAGCCCTATGCTGAGAGAATTTCTCCGCTTCTGATGAATTTACAGAAGTGGCAGCTCTGCTAACTAAACTATACTGCTCACGATACTCTGGTCCTAGGTTTAGTGGTGCTCAGGTGGGCTCACTTCTCAGGTGGGGTCTTACCAGCCCATGGACTTACTCGGACTGAAATATCTGCGGCAGCAGATATTTGAAGGAGGCAGAAGCTCTGTGGAGGTTCCGGTGTGCACCTGCGTCCAAGAGAAGAGATTTAATGTGAGAAGAAAACAGCTGCATCTGGCTTTTGGCAGAACAGAGGTATGTTGGGGTTTATGCCGGGGCTGGTGGGGAGGAGGAGGTTGGAGCAGCACCCCCTCCCACCACCACGTGAGAGGGAGAGACCTGGGTTCTGTGACAGGGCTGGCTGTGGGATATTGTTTTGTTATTTTAGTGGCAGTGGCAACCAGTGCATCAAATATCACAAAAAATGAATAAACTGCAATAAACACTTTCTAATTTTAATGGCTGAAAAATGAAGATTTTGGTATTTTTAATTGAAAAATTTAGGGGTTTTTTCCCCCAGAGAATTTCCATTTTTGAAGCAGAGAAAACTAGGAACCCTGTTAATGAGGCCTGCTTTAAAAAGCTCAGCAGCCTCTTACCCCAGCATGTGGACTAAGGCCAAAAGGTGGAGCTAGAGAGCAACTTTTGAGCGGTAGCAGCAGGTAGTTAATTCTGTGTCTGCCACAGCCACCATCCGGATTGTATGGGAGTAGACCTGAAACAGGTATCTGATTTGGTACTCATGGGTAATACCTGCATTTTGGGGTACCATTTGGGGTATCTGAATCGGTACCCAAATACAAATCATTAAAAAAATGAAATACAGACAAACAGTATACCAAAATACCAAATTTTCCAAAAAGAGGCAAAAGACAAAAATCAGGATTTTGGTATGCTTGTTCTCAGTATTTTTGATACTTGATTGAGGAACAGTTTGTGCACCAAAAAGTATCCAAAATATTCAATTCAGGTACCAGAAATGATGGGTATACCTGTTTTTGCAGGTACTCATTTCAGCTCTACAAAGGAGGTATGGGGGTGGAAAAGCTGCTATTCTTTTGAGGTGGGTATTTTTACAACCAGGGTTGGATTAAAGAGTGTGTAGGCCCTATGCTAAGCCTTATTCCTCCCCACATACCTGCTCTCTACACATACTAGGATTCTCAAAACAGGTGTCTTGTTGTGCTCTTAATACCTTTATTGCCTTTTGCAATCAAACAGTAACAATTAAATCTCACAATTTCTAATGACAGTTGCAGCACAATCCTTCGGCAGATAATGTGCATGCAACTCACTGCTAATGCACACTATCTGCCAGAGGATCATACTGCTTGGCTAAGCAGATGCACACCCTGGGCTAGCGCCTGACCCCAAGCATGCATAGCAAGTGTGGCAAGCCATCTCTGTTTAAAACTTATTCCTAGAGCATTGATTACAGTCAAAATTCAAAACCAACATTATCAGAACCCCTCCTGCAAATTTGTTACATCTGGAGATAAATTCAAACTGGTCAACCTATTCCTGAAGAATAAATCCTGGGGTCATTAGTCTGGTAGACCCAAGTATTACTGCATGGCTGCAGTCCAGGTTTCCCAAGATTTTCAGACTCACTTTAGTAGAAAATGTATTCCCCACTTTCTGGCCCCCCAAAATGGGAATTAGTGCAGGAGACTTAAGAGGTAAACTGAATTATCAATACAATGTTAATTGAATTCATCTGCTCATTGTGAGGTCATTATTGTTTGATTCTTTTAGTCACTATAATACGTTTAGCATTATGAAAACACAAAAGAAAGCATGGTCCCTCTGCATTTAAGAGTTTGTGATCATCCAGATTAATTGAACTGATTATGGTGGTCTTGAGCTTTCTCTTCTATTGATGGGGCCTGAGCGCTCATAGGTAACTGTGGAGAGACCAATGTGCCAAAGTTACAGTCACCATAATGTTTTCTTCCTTAGGTCTGAAAAGCCCTTCAGTAACAAAGTCAAGGAGTGGTCCCTGAAGTACCCATTGCAACCAATAGGTGTTACCACAAGTGACAGCGGACTGCCGCCATCACAACTCAATCTGGACCAGGAAGCAGCTGGCAACCTGGTCCGGATCGGATCCAGCTGTGGAACAGATGTTCATGTGGCCAAGGGGAGGGCAGGGAGCCACCCCTGCATTGTGTTCAGCTTCTTGCCCACCCCCCGCCATGACAGGTAGGCAGCTGGCCCCAATCTGGACTGGGCCACAGAGGCTATAACAAACTTTATAAGCCCATTCTGGCCCAGTTGGGCAGATGGTAGCCCAGGCTGTGATCCTGGAGGTCTTTGGGATCACAGCTAGGGGTAGCCACTACCACACCCGGGAGTAATCTGAGGTAAACATCTAGCAGCCAGCCAACAAACGTGACAGTGGCCTGAAGGCTAAAGTGATCCACAGCGGGCCGCAGTCACATTTAACACCCAATGTCTCGGCTCCCATTGAATTGAATGACAGTTCAATTCAATGGGACTGAATTGAAGTGTGATTGAACTGAATCCCATTTTTAGCCAATTTTTGCACCCTGTCACTCTCACAGTTTCTGACACTAATACAGGGCCTAACAAACATTTTAAATGTCCATAATGTAGAACCCTGCGTGACACAGGTCTGTCTCCTGCAGGGTGAGTGCTTGCAGGAGCCAGATCCTCTGCAGATCAACCAGCCAGGCCTCAGCTTACTCCAAAGACCTTTATTTTGTTACCTGTTCCCCTCATCATCCCCAAAGCAGGTGGTATGGTGGTTCATGATCAGAGGACCCCTGGCCTGAATCTGATGCTGTTGAACGCAAGGTCGGTTGTTAATAAGTCTACAATTGTCCGGGAATTGATCCTGGACCATGCAGCCAACCTCGTGTGCATTATGGAGACCTGGCTGGACTCTGAGTTGTTAAACAGGGGGCCACAATGGAGAGGGCGTTCTCGGTGGCCGGGCCATGACTTTGGAACTCCCTCCCGGAGGAAGCTCGCCTGGCCCCAGGTCTGATGGCTTTTCGTCGAGCCTGTAAGACCTGGCTGTTCACCCAGGCCTTGGGGGAGGGGGGGGGGGTGTTGAGGGGTATATAGTAAATGTTGCGGGGGGACTACTTTTTAATTATTCTTATTCGATTATGTTTTTATGAGTTTTTATTATTGTTTTACTTGCTGTGAGCTGCCCCGGGATGCCGTAGGCATGAGGGGGCGGCCAATTAATAGAAAAAGAAAGAAAGAAAGAAAGACCGACCGACCCTGGACCTGATTTTTGTCACTGGCCTCGAGGCGGGGGATCCATTGGTGGGGGAGGTATCAGCAATGCCCTTGTCAAGGACAGACCATTACCTCCTGTGGGCCAGTTTCCTGGCGCATGTCTGCCCCCAGAGCAGTGTGGAACCAGTTTGGTTGGTCCGACTCCAGATACTGATGGAACCAGAAAGGTCCTGGAATGCTCTTGGGAAATTACCCTCTGATCTTGGCAACTGATTGCTCAATGACCTCGTAGTTCTATGGAATACCTTGCTGACTGAGGCCATCGACCGAATGGCTCTGAGACGTCTGCTCTCTCAGCATCAGCACCACAGGTCTCCTTGGTTTACTGTGGATCTGAGGCTGCTGAAGTGAGAAGGTCGGCAGACAGAGTGATGGTGGCACCGTTCGCGTGCTGAAACTGACCAATTGCATCATAGAGCTAGTTGGAGAGCCTATGCCGTGGCTGTGTGAGCAACAAAGAAATGTTTCTTTGCTGCCCTCATAGCATCTGCAAAGTCTCATCCAGTGGAGTTTTTTTGGGTGGTGAGGGGGCTTGTTAGTCTGGCCTCCCTCCACCTGGAACTGGAGTCTTCCAGTGTCTGCTGTGACAAGTTTGTGGATTACTTTGCAGATAAAATCACTCGGCTTCACCATGACTTCAACGGCACACTGCACTTATTACAGTAGGAGAACCAGAGGTTATGGAAGCCCCGCCTTGTCTGGTTTCGTGGGATCAGTTTCAGGAGGTGTTGCCAGCTGATGCGGAGGATGTTCTTGGGGTGGTCAGAGCCACCTTTCGTGAACTGGACCCATGCCCGTCCTGGCTGGTTAAGGCCAGCCAGGAGATGTTGGGACTGCTGCTGGTGGGGGGTAGTTAATGCCTCCCTTCAGGGGGGGGCAGAGTGCCGAGCTGCCTCAAACCTCTGCTCAAAAAACCATTACTTGACATTGACTCCCTCGCCAGCTATTGGCTGGTCTCTAACCTTCCCATTTTAGGGAAGGTTATTGAATGGGCAGTGCGAGGCAGCTGCAGGAGCATCTGGACTGTGTCAGTTTTCTGGATTCCTCACAGTCTGGCTTATGCCCGGGCTATGGCACTGAAACTGCACTTGTGACTTGGGTCGATAACCTCCGCCGTGAATTGGACCAGGGTTGCTCGACCCTGCTGATTCTATTAGATCTGTCAGCTGTCTTTGATACTGTTGATCATGAGATATTGGTGACTCGCCTGTGGGACTGAGCCGGGGTGAATGGGATTGTTCTTGAATGGTTCCATTCATTCTTAGCCAGAAGAACTCAGCGGGTGGTGCTCGGGGATTGTTTTTCTTCTCCTTGGGACCTCTCGTGTGGAGTCCTGCAGGGTTCCATTCTGTCCCCTCTCCTGTTCGTCATGTATATGCCGTCACTGGATGAGGTCATGAGACAGTATGGTGTGCAGGGTCATCAATATGCTGATGACACTCAACTTTACCTCTCTTTTTCATCCAACCCAGACCTGGCAGTCTCAGTGCTTACTCAATGTCTGGCGGCTGTGGGGGACTGGATGAGGGCAAGCCGACTGAGACTGAATCCCGACAAGATGGAGGTGATGTTGGTGGGTAAGACAGTGGGTGTGGCGTCCCCTGTCATTGATAGGATTTATCCCCCTTTGTTTCCCCCAGTCTTGGAGTGCTCCTTGATTCCCAGCTCTGCCGGATGTCCAGGTGGGGCCTGTGGCGAGGAGCACGTTCCGTCAGTTACATCTTGTGCAGCGGATTCGGCCATATGTCTCAGGCTCTGACCTGGCCACCATAATCCATGCTTTCACCTCAAGACTGGACTATTTTAATGTGCTCTACGTGGGGCTACCCATGATAATGGTTTGGAAGCTGCAGCTGGTGCAAAATGCAGTAGTCCATCTCCTTTTGGGGACGGGTCGCCGAGAGCGCATTACACCAGTGCTCCATTCTCTGCACTGGCTGCTTATAGTCTTCCGGGCCTGCTTCAAGGTGTTGGTGCTTACCTATAAAGCCCACACGGTCTTGGCCCTACCTACCTGTGGGACCTCCTCACTCCCCACGCGCTGGATTGGCCCTGCGAGTGCCCTTCTCAAAGTCCCCCAAGTTGCTCAGGGGGCAACTATGAAGAGGGCGTTTTCGGTGACCGCACCCAGGCTGTGGAACTCCCTCCCAGTAGAGGCCCGGTGGCCCCGGACCTCTCCTCCTTTTGATGAATGTGTAAGACCTGGCTATTCCACCAGGCTTTTGGTGAGGGAGATGGGTAAAGGGTGGGGTTGGGGGGGGGGGGGAGTTGCTTTTGTTTTACTTCATTATTTATTGTATTTATTTGTGATGATTTTAGGTGTTTTTATACGTTTTATATCAGCTCCACCCTACACTGTCTGCAAACAAGCACCCTTTTTCCTCCTGGTTCCTTAGTCCCCAAAATGTCCCATCGCCTTAGAGGCCTTTAAGCCACACTCACACAACTACAAATCTTGGGCCTCCTTCTGGGCTCATTTCTCTGGTTCCTGACCTGCAGCTATGGCCCTACCTCTCCAGAGTGTGCTCAACTGGCTGTTCCTCATCAGTACCTGGGGCCAAGTTTCAGTACATTGATCAGTATCAAATAGGGGAGCCTCCCAAGCACAGATCTGTTCCACAATGCTCCCCACCAGACACTCAACCTCTTGGAGCTCATAGGCTCTTAGAGGGCCAGACCCCTTCTTTGTCACACCCTGTTATGTGTAAAGAAGCAATTTTAATTGACAAATATAGAATGTTTATTGAAAAACAAAAAACGGGAAAGATTTCCCCCCCCTCCCCTTTTCAGAACTTTCCTGTGGCTTTGGAGGACAACCGTGGGGGTGCGGGAGGACTAAGTGATATGCATAAAACCCAGAGGGGAGGAAGCCTCGGAGATGAAGCAGAGGTGCACAGGGAAATAACCAGGACAAAGGGGCAGTAGAGTGGCCAAAGATGGAGACAAATGGGAGGTGATGCGGTCAGAAGGGAAAGGGGTAGCAAAGGAGAGCAAGGGCAGGTAACAAATATGTACTAAATGATTCTGATGGAAAAGCAGACATGTGGATGCAATGTCAGATGTGACCTGTATTTCTTTATAAACACATGCACACCCCTGGTCACAAATTGTCCCAACTTTCACAACTTTGCTGGCCTCTCTGCCCCCTTGGTGTGTGACATACTTTACAGACAGCTCCAGAGGTAGGCCATAATGAGTCCTCTGTGATATTTCTCCCTGAAATCCCTGTGACAGATTTTTAATGTTTGCCTTAATGCATACCTCCCAACAGTCCATATCTAGAAGGGACAGTCCCTCTTTGGGTGCTGAATCCCATTGTCTCTCTTTCAGGAGAGAGAGACTTTGAGCTTCAGGCACATTTTTTCAAGTTGCCTACCAGGAAAACACACTTGAGTACAATGGAGAGATAACAGAACAACAAGAAATTAAGTGGAACCATAAGCAGGAGCGTTTCTGTCCCTCATTAGGCACTTGGAATGGTCAGAGGTGTGAGTAAGTGCATGAGGGGGGTGGAGTATATTTATTGAGGGCGGAGCTTATTGACCAAGAAGGCAGGGCTTGCTCTCTTTGGCTACGCAAAATGTTGGGCGCATTGGTGCAGGACTGCAGGTAGGTGGTAATGGGTGCTGGTGCAGAAAATAGAATGAGCAGTCCACTCCAGTGTGCACTGCATTTTACATGCGTGTGGACTCCTGGGCCCCAGTGCAGCTGCACTTGCTGAACCTATTATAGCAGCACTTCCGGGTGAGAGGCATAGTTAACAGCACTGCACTGATCTCAAGGGCACCAGCAGAAAAAATGGGTAAGCAGCAGGAATTTGGCAAATGCCAGATGCTGGGCTTAAGATGCATTTCCTCAAAGGAACAGGCCTCAGTCCTGAAACTACTTTAGAGATTGTAAGCCCCCTTTCCTTCAGGATTTCCTAAGGCTAAGATCATCAAATCAGTCTGCTTGAAATCCTCATTTATTTTCATTTCATTTATTTTAATTTACATCCTACCCTATTCCCCTGAGGCTCAGGAGGGCTTACAATAAATGTGTAAAATACATAATTAAAACCCCACAGAACTCAAAACAGCAAGTGTGGGGCAGTGAGGATGCAGAGTGGAGCTGAGGGGAAGCCAGTTGAAGGCATGTGCTGGGGGGGGGGGGG
>QEPC01014606.1:735448-775644 GCA_003113815.1 Sphenodon punctatus | reverse complement strand
CCCCCCCCCCCCCGCCTCTCAGATTGTAAGCCCTGGGGCAGAGACCGTGTCTAGTCCATTACTTTGTAAAGCACCAGGTACATTGCTGGTGCTATATAAATGCTTGATAATAATAATAATTAATAACTAATAATATGTGGTGTTTTAACTAATACCTATATATATATTATATATATATATATATATATATATATATTGTGGTAAGGGAAGTCAACTAGCGTTTACATTTAACTGCAAAAAAACAGGGATTTTAGTTTTTTTAATCAGAGAATGTATTTTTTTATCAGAGAATTTCCAATTTTTTGTCACAGAAAACTAGGAACCCTGATCATGACATCATGCTTGAAAGTGACTTGATTAGGCAGTAGTAGTATTCTTTATTCACTTTACAGGCTACAAGCCAAGACAGTAGTCAAAACATGCGACACAATACATTATCCCGCACAAAATCTCACAATAAATTAAAATAGTATGATATCATGACAACCAATGAATCGTATTATCTGGTCACCTTGATACACTAAAACATTTAAATGAATCAACTCAAGATAAAATTAAAATGTAAAAATATAAGTGATAAATGATAATTAGGACTCAAACCTGAACAGGCACTATATACATATACCAACCTAGACAAAGTTAAGTTTAAACCTAGGTTATTAACCTTATTTTATAAATCATGATGACACATACTTGTACTTCCAAGTAGCTGTTAGGATCCCTCCAACCCCCTACTTGTATCCCATTTTCAAAAACGCCAAAAACGTATATAGCAACCACCCCTACCATACAGACTTGATTAGACAGAAGCCAAGGAGCATGCAACCGCCCTCCTTGCATCCATGAGTGCAACCACATTCTGCTACCATCTGTGTGTGGAGTGGCCACCTGTCACAGGAAGGAGAACAAGTCATGTTCAATTTGCATAAATTTTCATGTGTTCATTTTTAAAAATACATGCAAATTTAAAATAGCCCATTGCCTAATCTTGAGAATGAAGTAAAAAATTTTTTTTTGAAAAATCCACTCTCTGGAGATATGAAGACCCTTCCCCAGTGGGTGAATCTGAAAGGGGGATGCAAGCACTGACCGCTTCCCGTGTGGATCCCAGCGTTGTGTGCAGGTACGTTCAGAATGAGAGCTTGTGCCGTTTCAACTCAGGGGCGGTGTCTTTAGCGTTGCAGCCTCTGAGAAGCCCTGAAATATGGGCAAGTCTAGTCACAGTCCATATTGCTCTGTCTAGTCCATCTGGACAATTCGTGAGAAATATGGGTTGTCCATAGTTTATATATATGGATGAGTGCATGGTCCCGGCAGCGGCAACAACCCTAATCGTGTGAATAAGCTGTAAGGGCGGAGAACTGAAGCCGGAGAAAGCCTGCGATACGCGAGTACTACTACAGCAAGCTCCCACACACGCATGCGTAATGCTAGCCAGCGGGGGGGGGGGGGGGGTCAAGGCAACGAGGTGCTTAGATCAGGAGAAAGGCTTCAGGGTTGCACATGCGTAGTGGCCACAAGCAGGACGGGGTACACCATGCGCAGAGGGAGGGGGCCTAGTTGGCGGAAATGCCGCCGCATTGGCCCATCCCGGCGGTAGGAGGCGGGGCCAGGGCCAGGGGCGGTTCCTGGTTGGCAGGGAAGTTGAGAGAATGAGGTACTTTAACGCGCTGGGCTACCGTCAACATTAGCAGCCGCTCGCGCAGCTGTAGTTTTTCCAACATACCCACCCACCCAGTTTCTCTGAGCCCAGGGCCATGGCGGCCGAAGCGTTGCTGCGGCGGCGGCGGCCAGTGATGCTGGGCCAGGTGGAGGGCTCGCAGGACGTGGTGAACATGGCAGCTATCGTCCCCCGCGAAGACGGGGTTATCAGCGTCTCCGAGGACAGGTACCTGCCTCCGGGGGCGAGGGAGCATCCTTCCCGGGGCGCTTCCCATCTCCCCGGACTCCATTAGTGGTGAATCCGCCCCCTGCAGCCGCCTCCCTCATCGCTCCTGAGCAGGGATTTGCTGGGGCGGCTGCTGCTGCCGCCGCCCCCTCAGAGCCCCCATCAATCCTGCTTATTTGGCTTCCGTGGGCGAGGTCTAGGCGCCTCACTGTATGAAACCTGCGGCCCAGGGGCCAAACTTGGACCACATCTGGTTTTTATTTGTTCCCTTTGCAGTTAGCGGATCTGGCCCATGGGTCCAGTCAGCCCCTTCCCTTAAGCACGGAAAGTGTACTCGGGGGAAGGGAATAGAGATTAGGGCTCGCACTTCCACCCTGGGTCCTTGGCACAGATCAGTGATCTGAACCTTTTCCTTTCTTAGACACTGCCCCCAAGACACGTCTCCTAAGGCCCCTGCCCCCGACTCCTATCTGGCCCATGGACCCGGTACTAATTTTCAGTGGTCCACATGAGAGAGAAGGTTCCCCACCCCTGTGAGAGGTTGCATAGTTTGAGCTATGGATGCTTCCTTGTGATAAAATCTCTGAAGTTCAAATGTTTCATTAGTGGTGATTGCGCAAGTAGAGCTTCATGAGCATAGATCATGGGAGAGCACAGATAAGGCTCTTCATGTCAATATGCTTAGAAAAGCAAAGCTGTATCTCAGCCTAGTACTGTACTGTTAACACTCCTATAAAACAGTGGATGCAGAATATATGCTGACCTGAAACTGGTTAAGACAAAGCTGCTGACATTTGTTTTCTGCAAAAATGTTGTCCTGTTTTAAGAACAAAAATGTTCTTATAATTACTGTAGTCCTTTAGTCAATCTCTGTCTCTGCATGTGATTGTAAAAGCTACATCAGGGGACCTGGTCATGCGTGAAGGTTCTCGCAGAATAGTGCATTCCTATGTGCACTAATTCCCATGAGACTACAGCTGCGGTTGCCCTCATGGAAGTTCCTGCCCCTCCTGTGTAACATGAGGAAGTGGCCTCATGCCATCAGGCAACTTTGCATCCATTGGGATTACTCTGGAAAGTAGCTAGGTTACTGGCTAAGAGTTGATACTGTAACTAACTGCATAAATGTTTTCTTCATTTTTTTAATGTTGTCAGGTATGTATGCCATGTGTAAGCTTTAAGTATGTAAACTTATGCTGCTTTGTACATGGAAATAGAATTCATCAGATCAGTTTCATCACATGAATCGCCATACTATCGTGTCATCTGACATTGCGCAAAAGACACCTATCTTGTTACTTGAAACTACTTCTAGCACTTCTCTAAGGGGGAAAAATACTGATCATTTTTGCACTTACTTTACAGTATGAACAGAATACAAAAGCTAAAAAACAAGGAATAGGGCACCAGTCCAATATCTTGTTGTGAAACTTAATATACCTGGCTTTTTAATATATATATTTCCTGATCACTTTGTTTCGTGATATGGAGGCATGACATAAATAATCCAGTGCCACTACTCTAAACGGCATCAGTGAAACGAACTCTGGACCTGCCTCCTTGGAACAAGGTGTTTTTAAATAGTGTGCTGCATAGGGTTGGTCTAGTTGCGGTGTCCGATTTTACACTTCATTATCCTTATTATGATCCTGCTGTCTCATCTCTACATTTTTGTCATATCTAGCAGCATTTTTATTTGTTAGTGGCCATCTGACTGGGATATGAGCTATACAGATTCTCAGGCAAGTTATTTGAGCATCTGATATGAAAAAAATACAGACTGCATTCAGGTACATTATGGACTTAATAGTGATAGACCTACGTTTCTATGTAAAAATAAGTGAGTGCCAAATATGGCTATCTTCAGTAGCTGTTGAAGGTGTAGTGCTAACTGGCTTGTAGTAACTTTTGACAGTCATTGTACTAATGTGTTGATTTGTAAGATTATAATTTACGAACCTGTCCCTTTATGTATCTTGTATTTCTCCTTCCAAAACAGTGCATATCGAAGGGTGTGTTCTCACAGGCCATGTTCTGACAACTTTGTAAATCAAAGTAGCTACAGCAATGTAATTGCATCACAGTAACTACTTCATTTTGATAGCGCTCAAACCATTGAAACTATGAACTATTTGAAATACAATCCAAAAGAGTGTGTTCTGGTTTTCCAGGCGCACATACTTCTCTTTCTACTCTGCAGTTACTCTGACTTAGCACTCTGTTTGTGTGCACAATAAAGCAGGACAACTGAAGTAAGGTGCCGCTCCATCAAAGTAGCTGTTCATTGAAACCTGGCCACAAGTATGCCAGATTTGAGGTAATTCTGGAGGAGTTCCTCAGGAGGAACTACCTCGAGTCTTTCTGCATTCATCCTTACAAACACCAGGAAATGAGTTAAATAACGCCTCTCCTCACTGATCTTCCTCTTTGGGAACTCTCAGGAAACTTCCAGTAAAAGGGGGTAAGGGGAGTCGGTAGTCAGTGAAACAAAAATGGTGGATGTGTAGGAAAGTGTACTGCTCATGCTCTTGGGAAATGTTTCTGATCGATAGACTCCTCCATTCCCAGTTTAGCCCCCACTTGTTTGCAGAGATGACTTACCCCCTTCCTCCCCAATCCCATCCTTGCTATAACCTCTGTCTGTCTGAACACAAGCGATGCTAAAGTTAGTTTGGAGGTAGCTGCCTCAAAACACATACTCATGCAAACAAGCCATAATTTCCATGCCTTTTGCAGAGCTTTCATAGTGGTACAAAACATTGATTTCTAGATAGCCAAGCTATACATAAGAGCATAAATGTGCGTGCCGACAGGGAGTCCAACATGGCTTCCCTGTTGGTTATTGCTAGCGACAGAGGTCTCTGTATGAATTTACACAACACTGCTTTGCCAGGTAAATCACCTGCTGTGTTGATTAGAGCTTGCCCATTGGCTGGGCAGTGAGAATTCTGTACTGGTTCGATTGCAGGAAAATTTGCGGAATTTGGCACGTGCCCACACTCTAGTAGAAATTATCCCTGGCCACGCTGAATAGGGAGCACTGTGAACTATACTAGCCAATGGAGGCCTGCACTGCTAGCTCCTGGCATATATTATATACTCCAGGGACTTTTCTTCTGCCAAAGCTTCAGAAGAGAAGCAGTGCCCACACCAGGGGTGAGAAGTGTCTTGTAGCTATTTAAGAATGACATGCCTTAAACTGTTGGCATGCTGGGAAGCTCACATTTTTAAAAAAAAATTGCATAATTTACACACTATAGTTTAATTTACATCACTGACGTTGCTCACAATGTGGGGTTTCTGCTTGCAGAACTGGGTTCACTGGTTAGAGAGTTTAGGGGGGGATAAGGGGAAGCTGGCAGAATGCATGGGGCCCTGACTCTTGGTGAGGCTAATTAAAGTGACTCCTTTGCTACTGCACAGTTTTAAGCAAACCCAAGGTGCCTCTGTTGGGAAGACAAATATCTAGACTCATTCCATACACACACACACACACACACCACCCCATTTCAAGCAACCAAGGAACAGACTTTATTTTAGAGCTAGGTGGTGCCTTTATTGGTCTAGGTAACAGAGTAAAGTAAATGACTGTTGCAGTCTGAAATAGTGTTTTACTTACTTGGTTGTCTTTCTGTTGTAGCCAAGGAGTATGGAAACTTCTGGCTTCTTCTTTATTTGAAGAAAGTAGCAATTGAGATTAGACTTTATGCTGGTCTTGATCATGCTCATCCCTTGGGTAATCTGGCATGACAACAGTGGGTTAGCTTTGATCACTTAAATTCTATACACAGCAATACTGTCCTGGTTCTCTTGTTCCAGCATTAAGACTTTAATTCTCTATGCAGATTCTTACAGGTCCTGAGGAATTTTGTTTCTTCATTTAAGGTGAAACTATCATTTCCTTCTATAGATGTTAGGCTTGCTTTAAGTATTGGTTATATTTAGGATGCTTTGAAACTTCTTTAAAGAACTTCAGCTGGAATGTCTTGATTTCAAATAAGACAATAGTCCACATTAGTTTTCACCATGTGTGTTCCCATCTATTAGGTGTCTGCCATGTGGTCTCTGTGGTCACCACAAAGCTACCACTCACGACAAAGTCCAGAGACATTGGCACACCCTGCAGGCCAGCCAGGGCTAATGGGTGAGGATGTCTGCATCTCATCAGTTAGGTTTGCTTGCAACCACTCCCGTATCCAGGTTGGCCAGTATCGGAGTCCCACCTAGCCAGCTGAGAGGCAGGAGTGGTAGCAATCTCCCTCCCCTGCAGCAGGCTCTCAGCTGAGAGGTCCACTGCAGGTCTCCCTTCCCCCCCCCCCCCCCCCCTCTCAGCAGAGGGAGAGAGATCTCTAGCACACCTCTCAGCTGAGAGGTGGGGGTGGGGAGAGAGATCTCTAGTCCATGCCTCACAGCTGAGACGGAGAGAAACTGCTGGGGGGAGATTGCTAGCACCACTGGTGGAAGCTGCCGTAAGCACATGGAATATGAGCAGGGGGCTGCCCGTTTTATTAGGCTGGACATGCTAAATATGTACGTGGCAGCTGTCTAGAGGCGGCACTGACCGAACACTGACTCCAGCAGGCTATCTCGTTTAATTTCACCCTTGGTGTGTCCAACAAATGCTTTGGATTGGGAGGAGTTTTGCTAAAGGCAAGGGAGTGCTTGACGCCTTTTGTCTTGACTCCTCCAGTGTTAGCTCCTATGAATAAAAATGTTACAAACATGCAACAGAAAGTAATCAGACCTAAGAGAGACACATTTTCTGATGCATTTTGTTTGCTACTTGTAATATGGCTTCTTAGCTGGGAGATGTCCTACATGAGAAACCCACAAACTTCAGACCCTTCAGAATGTCACATCTCCTCTATGTTCACTGTTCTACGTTCATTAGTGTCTTGGTCTGCAAGGTGTAGATTCTCTAGATGTAATCTGTCTGGTAAAGGTTGATTTGTGGTAATCGGCTGTTACTTGGAATGGGTGTCCCTGAGGTGTTGAGACTGGTGACTCTCTATTGTCACAGTGGTTTTACAGCCTTGTACAGCACTGAAGGTTTGGCTTTAGAAGCCCATAATAGCAGAAACAAGCTAAAGTCCATGCTAAAGCTAATGTACTACAGTGGGAAGTGAGAGATTAATCCTGAGCAGATTTCACTCTTATCAGCTATATTCTGAAAGCTAACTTGCTACAGTAGCAAAAATCTATTTTAGTTTTTTGCATGCTTATGCTTAATTTGAAATTGGATGTCTCCACATTC
Organism: Sphenodon punctatus; assembly: GCA_003113815.1. NCBI lineage: Eukaryota > Metazoa > Chordata > Lepidosauria > Sphenodontia > Sphenodontidae > Sphenodon > Sphenodon punctatus. Next base: position 768,502 of record QEPC01014606.1, on the reverse strand, counting down.
CACAGTATTACTTCCTTGTGAGTTCATACTTTCTGAACTGATTGGACTTGCGTTTGTTAAAATGTGGAATATTGAGACATGGACTAAAGTATTTCTCTATTGTAGTTGCAGTTGACACACTGATTTTTCTCTTTGGAAAAAAGTGAATAGACCTGAGGGGACCGCGGTGCTTCACCACACACAAACTTGATTTATCTGAATCTGGTGCCAAGTAGAAGGCAAGCCAGAAGGTCATCTTGCCTCAGAACCTCTCTTTATGCAGGTAGTATCTTCAGAAATTTCACTACTTTAACTTAAAATTGAATGGGAGAATTCTCATTTGGACGTTGGTGCCCTTGTGAGTTATCGGCCAGTCTCTAACCTTCCCCTTTAAGGGAAGGTTATTGAATGGGTGGTGGCTCAGCAGCTTCAGGGGCATTTGGACAAGGTTAACTTTCTCAATCCCTCGTGGTCAGGCTTTCATCCGGGTTATGGCATGGAGACTGCACTTGTGGTCTTGGCCGACGACCTCTCCTGTGAGTTGGACCAGGGTTGTTGGATCCAGTTGGATCTCTCAGTTGCATTTGGTACCATTGATGGTGCGTTGCTGATGACTCAGCTGCAGGACCGGGAAGGGATTGGCGGGACTGTTCTTGAATGGTTCCGCTCTTTCCTGGCTGGGAGAACCCAGCATATGTGTGTGGGAGTTTTCATCTTTCCCCCTGGGGGCTTTGCATGTGGGGTACCGAAGGGTTCCATCTTATCCCCTCTCTTATTCAATGTGTACATGCAGCCTTTGGGGGAGTTCGTTAGGGAGTATGGAGTGAGTTGTCGACAATATGCTGATGACACCCGCTATATCTTTCATTTTCCTCCAACTCAGGCCTGGCAGTCTTGGTGCTTACCTGGTGTTTAGTCCGCTGTGGGGGTTTGGATGAAGGCGAGTCGCTATGAAACTAAATCCTGACAGGATGGGGGCCACCACTGCCTCAGCCTACCCCACAACCATCACCTCTATCATTGATAGGGTCTGTCCTCCCCTGATTTCTCAGGTCCAGAGTCTGGGGGTGCTCCTGGACCCACAGCTCCACCTGGATGCCCAGGTGGCAGCTGTGGCAAAGGAGGCATTTTGCCAGTTACATCTGGTGCGTCCGTGTAGGCTATCTGTCTCAGACTCTGATCTGGCCACAGTCATCCTTGCTTTTATTACCTCGAGACTGGACTACTGCAACGCACTCTGTGGGGCTACCCTTGGTACAGGTTCGGAAGTTGCAACTGGCGCAGAATGCGGCGGCCCATCTTGATTGGAATGGGCCGACGCGAGCATATTACACCGGTGCTTTGCTCTCTGCACTGGCTGCCGGTAGGCTTCCAGGCCCAATTCAAGGTGTTGGTGATGACTTTTAAAGCCCTAAACGGTTTGGGCCCCGCCTGTCTGCAGAGCCACCTCATTCTCCAGGTCCTGGATCAGTCCCTGCGGTTGGCTGGGGGTGCCCTCCTCAGGGTTTCCCAGATGTCTACTATGAGGGCATTCTCTGTAGCTGCGCTGCGGCTGTAGAACTCCCTCCTGCCAGAGATCCGCTTGGCTACCAACCTCCCCTCTTCCCGTAGACTGTGTAAGACCTGGCTATTCTGCCAGGCCTTTCCCGAGGGAGATGGGGTTAGGGTAGGGTGGGAGGGGGTGGGTTATTTTGTTTTAATTGTAATATTGTTTAATGTTAAAAACATTTTAAAGATGTTGTAAGATGCCTGAGGCAAGGGGGAGGTGGCATATAAATTTTGTTACAAATAATAAATAAACAAAACAGGCACTGTCAGACTTCTGGGCCAGCCTTTCTCTGATACTAGGAACAAGGGCAAAGAGGGTGGGTAAGTAAAGCTACAAAAAAACCCTGCCCACTACCACCTCCACTGTCCCAGAGAAAGAAACTGCCCTGGCAGCAACCGCAGATACTTCCTGTTTTCCCCAATTGTATTTAAATGTTTTGATATGCAAACTACCTTTTCCTCTAACATCTTTTTTCTCTGTTGCTTTCTCCCAAGTGCTTGCTATTATGTATATACTTAGCCTGCATTTGCTCAGCCTGCAGTGCTGACTCTTTACATGCTCAAGGAACCATCCTGTGTGGCCTTTTCTTTAGAACTTAGATCTGGCCACGGTCACCCATGCTTTTTCACCTTGAGGCTAGACTACCGCAGTGTGCTCTACATGGGGCAGCCCTTGGTAACATTTCGGAGACTGTAGCTGGTACAGAATGTGGCGGCATGCCTCCTTACGGAAATGCGCTGCTTCGAGCGCATTTCGCTGGTGCTGTCTGCTGCACTGCCTGCAGATAGTCTTCCGTGCTCAATTCAAGGTGCTGGTAATGACCTTTTTAAAGCCCTAAATGGTCTAGCCCCCATCTATCCGAGGGATTGCCTAGCTCCCTGCATCCCATTGCAGCCTCTGCGGATGGCTGGGGGCACCTTCCTGGAGACCCTGTTGTTGTTTTTTTGCCGGCTCTTGACTGAGGAGGGCTTTCTCGGCCATGGCACCTCTCCTAGGGAACTCTCTTCCCCCAGGAGGTCCGCCTGTGCTCAAGCCTTGGTGGCCTTCTGGAGGCAATGTAAGACCATTTTGTTCTGTTGGGCTTTTGGCAGCAGGGTTTGAATTCTGGGAAAGGGGGGTGGGGGGCTAATGAAAGGGGGAGGATGGGCTGGGGATGAGGGATTTGGTGGGTGGGTTGTTGGGCATTTGGTAGGTGCAGGGGTGGGGTGGTATTCATGTTTGTGAGCGGCCCTGAGCCTATGTGGGAAGGGCGGCATAGGAATATAAATAAAATAAATTGTAGCGGCTTTGTTTCCATCTCAAGTTAGTGTCTGGCATGTCTAGGGTGGTGGTCCATACGTTGGAAGACTAACCAAAAGAGGTAAATTCTGACACAGAAATTAAAGTGTTTCAGACTTCTGAGGCAGCATGAGAAATGTGGTCATGCAGATAGCTTTGGGTTTTTTGTGTTGCTAGCATAGTTCTTAACAACAAATCTCTTATGTGTAAAGTAAATGTCGGTGTGCAGTTGAGGCTTGTGGAGGACGCTGTACATTTGCTACAGTAATCTCCTCTGGGAACCTGTAGTAGTGTCATGCACGTATGTACAGTTTTCTGGATTCTGGCAGTCTTCCAGTTGTTGGTGTGCACAGTGTTCTGGTTCTTAGTGTGTCTTGAGTTTAATCACCTTCAGCTTCTGAACAGGCATTTTGAGAGTGCTATAAGTGCATGCCTCTGACCTCTTAAATAACTTCCCATTTTTAAGGTTACTGGAGAATGAGCCCCACAACTTCTGAGGTCATTGGTTCTCCTTCCCCCTCTGTGGTTTTGGGGCTTCTTGTCAAACACCTGAGTTTTATGGTGTGTCTGTGGTAGCCTTACACTCCTTATTGGGAGTATGGATGGCTGCTTGGTTCCGCTCTTTCCAGGCCAGGAGAACTCAGTGAGTGGTGCTCGGGGACTGCTCATCAGTTTCCCGGGACCTCATGTATGGAGTCGCACAAGGTTCTATTCTGTTCCCTCTCCTGTTCAATGTGTATATGCAGCCATTGGGCAAGATCATGAAGCATTATGGGTTGCAGTGCCATCAGTATTCTGATGACACCCAGCTCTACCTCTCCTTTTCATCTAGACCAGACCTGGCCGGATCGTTGCTTGCCCGGTGGCTGTGGGGGAGTGGATGAGAGCAAGCCGACTGAAGCTAAATCATGCCAAGATGGAGGTGATGCTGGAGGGTAAAGTTGAGGGAGTGATGTCGTTCTTCCCCCCCCCCCCTCCCCCCGGGTTCCCAGACTCTGTGCTCCTCAACCCACAATTGGCGTTGTAATTGGCGAAAAGCACCTCTTGCCACATCTGGTGCGTTGGCTTCAGCCATACGTCTCAGACTCTGACCTGGCCACCATAATCCATGCTTTCATTACCTCGAGACTAGACTGTTGCAATGTGCTCTACGTGGGGCTACCCCTGGTGACGGTTTGGAGACTGCAGCTGGTGCAGAATGCGGTGGCCCATCTTCTTATGGGGATGGGCTGCTGTGAGGACATTACACCAGTGCTTCATGCTCTGCACTGGCTGCCTATAGTCTTCTGGACCCAATTCAAGGTGTTGGTTCTTACCTATAAAGCCCTTAACAGCCTGGGCCCCACCTATCTGCGGGACCACCTTGCCCTCCGTGTTCTGGATCGGCATCTGCAGTCTGCTGGGAGCGCCTTTCTTGATGTCCCCTGGGTGGTTCAGGGGGCGACTATGGAGAGGGCATTCTCCGTGGCAGCACCTAGGCCCTTCTGGCAGAGGCCTGGGTGGCCCTGGACCTTGCCTCTTTCAGTCATTATTGTAAGACTTTGCTGTTCTGTCAGGTCTTCAGCAAGGGTGATGGGATGGGAGGGGGTATTCGGTCTTCTGTGGCACCCCCTTTTTGATCTAGTTTTGTATGTTATATTTGTAAGCTGCCTCGAGCTACTAGATGTTGGAGAGGTGGAGTAAAAATATTGTAATATTTTTTTATTTTTTTATTTAAAATTTATATCCCGCCCCTCCTGACCACAGGGCAGCTTGGGGTGGCGAACAACATTCATTAAAATTTTTTTAAAAAGAATTTAAAATGCATTATGTGGGGAAAAGCCCCCATCCCCACCCCTCCCCCTTTCCCAAAGCCTGACGGAACAGCTTACATATACGCCAAAACAGCTGGAGAGTGGGAGCCAGCCGAGCCTCNGATGATCTCAAGGGTCGCACGGGCACATGGGGAGTGAGGCGGTCCCGCCGATAAGCGGGGCCCAGGCTGTGAAGGGCTTTAAAGGCTAAAACCAGGACCTTGAACCTGGCCCGGTGCTTTAGACAGCCAGTGCAGAACCCAGAGCACTGGTGTCATGTGCTCCCTGCGACCCGCCCCCATCAGGAGATGGGCCGTGGCATTCTGCACCAGCTGCAGCCTCCAGACGAGCTTCTCAGGCAGCCCCACGTAGAGCGCGTTGCAGTAATCCAGCCTCGAGGTGATGAAGGCATGGATGACAGTGACGAGATCGGAGTCTGAGAGAGATGGCCGAAGCCGCCGGACAAGATGCAACTGCTGAAGCGCACTCCCCACCACAGCCACAACCTGAGATTCCAGGCTGAGCCGCGAGTCGAGGAGCACACCCAGATTCCGCACTTGAGAAACACCCCCCACAACAAGAGGAGATTCAACCACCCCCAGGCCCCCCAAGCCCTCGCCCACCAACATCACCTCTGTCTTGTCAGGATTCAATTGCAGATGACTCGACCTCCTCCAAGCCCCCACAGCTGACAGGCACTAGGAAAATAAGGAGACTGCCTAAACTGCACTGACCTCGGGTGGCTGTAAATAATGGCTGTAAAACTAAAGTGTAACATCCCATGAGAGCTTAAATAATTTTTTTTAGAAAAGTTTGAGGACATCTTGATGAGGCAGTGAGATACTGACACAGCTCAAACACTTAGGTGGGTATGGAACACCTCCATTAAGTCAGTATTGAAAGATGTGGGTATCCTGGAGATGTTGAGCTTACAACAGCACTTGTAGTTTATGCTAGGGAAGGGAGAAGAATAGGAGAGACTCTCTCATTGGGCCGAGTACTTGTTTACTGCAACTACATCCCTTGGGGCAGGTCACACCCTCTTGCAGACCTAAACATGTGCTTACAGCTTTCTTACAAGAGAGTAGTTTAAGTAATACTGTCGAGTGCTCTAAAGTGAGCACTACAAAAACTGCTGCTGATAAATACCACTGTTTTTGAAAGGGAAAGTTAGCTCTGTACTTGGATATCTGAGGACACAGCAAAGAAAGGTCACTGACTGAAGTATGAGCGAGCATGCTGTATTCTTGTACCATGGCACTCAAAAAAAAAAAAAAAACCTTTGTAAATAAAGAGCAGTACCCAAAGGAGTGGACCTGTCTTTGACAGAAAAGTGTTTTTGTTTCATTGATTACCACTGTTGGTTTTAGAAGAGATTTCAGAAGCTGCTTGAGAGAGAAGTTTTACACCTGTTTTAAGAGATGAGTGTCTTTTGGGGACACAAACTCCTAATCAGTTGGAGTTGCATATACATACATGATGGGGCAATCAGTAGCTGGGTGTAGCACAGCAAGACTTTTTTTTTTTTTTTTTTTTGCTCGGTATACATTCTTGATTGCAAAAAGAGTTCCATGCCTCTGTGGAGCACTAAGAGTAACACAAAATCAGTGCAGTACTTGTTGGTCTCTGTTCTTCTCACTAGTCAAACTTATCTTGCTACGTAAAACACTGCAAGAAGTCTGGTAGCCTTCTCAAATTTTGTCCCATGAATGCCTAATGAATTCAGGATTGATTAAGTAAAAACATGTGGTGGTGGCATGCTGTGGCCAGGATTCACTCGCTGGTCTGTTCCAGCACCGCCGGGTGTTGGCCTGGGACTGCCCTGGGGTGGGTAGACAGCTGACCCAGGATGAGTCCTCAGGAAAATCACTAAGGCACGTCCTGGGCCAAGAGCTGCCTATGCGAGCCACTCTGGGGCAATGTGAGCGCGCACACTTGTTTGGTGCACCAACCCATGGAGGGGCAGACGCTGTTTCCTGGGCTGGAGAGCTGCCCCACTGCCTACATGTTTGTCTTTACCCATTGTCAAGCAGAACTGTAAGAACATAAGTAGTGCCAAGTCAGACCAGTGGTCCATCAAGCCCAGCATCCTGTCCTCCGACAGTGGCCAATCTTGATTGCATGGGAGAAGAACCCCACTCCCAACAGTAAGACGTTCATCCCGTTAGCGACTTGGTTAATAGCCATTAATGGACCTACTCTCCAAGAACTTATCCAGGCCTTTTTTAAACCCAGCTATGCTACTGGCCTTGACAACATCCTCTGGCAACAAATTCCATAAGTTAATTGTGTTGAGTGAAAAAGTACTTCTATTTGTTTTAAATCTGCTGACAGCTAGTTTCATGGAGTGTTCCCTAGTTCTAGTACTATTTGAGAGGGTAAATAACTGTTCCTTATCTACTCATTCCACACCACTCAAGATTTTATAAACCTCTATCATGTCCCTTCTAGAAGGTCTTCTCTTCTCTAAGCTGACGATAAACAGCTTGTCAAGCCTGTCTTTGTACAGAAGCCGTTCCATACCCTTTATTTTTCTCGTTGCCCTTCTCTGTACCTTTTCTAGGTCAGCTATGTCTTTTTTGAGATGGGCCGACCAGAACTGCACACACTATTCCAGGTGTGGTCACACCATTGATTTGTATAGAGGCATTATGACATTCTCTGTTTTATTCTCTGTCCCTTTGCGAATAATTGCTAACGTTCTGGTCGCTTTTTTGACTGCTGCTGTACACTGGGCTGAGGATTTCAGTGTATTGTCCACAATCACTCCCCACGTCCTTTTCCTGAGTGGTAACTCCTAGCTCAGTACCCAGCATTGTGTACTCATAGTTTGGATTATTTTTCCCTATGTGCATCACTTTGCACTCGTCCACATTAAATCTCACCTGCCATGTAGATGCCCAGGCACCCAGTCGCATAAGATCCTGTTGCAGTTCTTCACGGTCTGCTTGTGCGTTAACTATCTTGACTAACTTGGTGTCATCTGCAGATTTGAACACCTCTCAATGCCCTTTTACAGATTGTGTACATTAAACTGCACCGGTCCCAATACAGATCCCTAGGGCACACAATTTTTTACATCTCTCCGTTGTAAAAACTGACCATTCAGCCCTACGCTTTGCTTCCTATCCTTTAACCCAGGGGTGGGGGAATCTTTTCTGCCCTGGGGGCCACATTGAAAATTAGTATGAGCTCCAAGGGCCACATGGTGGGTGGGGGTGCTTAATTGGTGTATTCAAGAAAAGGAGGGCCCATATTGTAGATCTGTTCCCTATACTTGTGTGCATGCCCTCCTCTCTGATTCAGTATCCTGAGCTCAGTTTTTCAGTGCTTGGGGGAGTAGCGACTGGATCCAGGGTCCAGATCCAGGCACTAGAAAGAGGCCACAAAAATTTGCTGAGGGTTGCATTTGGTTCCCCAGCCCTGCTTTAACCAGTTACCGATCCATAGTAAGACACTGCCTCCTATCCCATGACTTTTTAAAATTTTCTCAAGAGTCTTTTATGTGGGACCTTATCAAATGCTTTCTGGAAATCCAGGTACACTATATATACCTACTGGGTCTCTCTTGTCCACATGCTTATTTACACACACTCAAATAATTCCAACAGATTAGTGAGGCATGACTTACCTTTGCTAAATCCATGTTGACTTGTCTCTCTTCCCCCCCCCCCCAATTAAGCCATGTTTATCAACATACCCAGCGATTCTGTTCTTAATGATAGTTTCCACCATTTTGCCTGGCACGGATGTCAAGCTTACTGGTCTGTAGTTCCCAGGATCACCTCTGGATCTCTTTTTAAATATCAGGGTTACATTTGACACCCTCCAGTCCTTGGGTACAGTGGCATATTTTAGCGATAGGTTACAAATTACCAACAGTGAGTCTGCAATTCCATGAGTTCCTGTAAGCTAAGATATATGGTGAAGCTGGATACAGCGAACTTGTGTGAATGGAGGCTGAATAAGCATTTTGTGAGTTTTTAACTTCTAATGTGTTGCTAGGTTAACCAGTTGCGTGCCAGGAGAGTCGGAACACATCTAAGCTGACAAATTGATGGAGATTTAGCTGGCAACCCTCTGTTGAAACAGTTACTTTTTTTTTTTTTAATGAACTTTTACAACTCAACCTTGTGACTATTTTGTATAGTAGCTGTATGCCTAACAGTGGCTGTGTTGGAAAACCAGGATGGGAGTAGTGGAAGTAGAGAACAAACTTTCTTGCATCTTGCTATCCTGAAGCAGTTAATCTCAGAGTAATCTTGAGGAAACAGATTTTTTCCCATGGTAATGCCAGAGTCTACCTGGGTGTTCACATAGTGCAGGGCCTCAAGGTAAAGTTCTCTGATGGAATTGGAAGTAAGCTGAAGTTTGTTTGTTTTTTTTTGTTTTGTTTTTTTGTCTGTTTTACTCGTATTTTATGTGATCATATTTACTTTGGGGCAGCTGCAAGGTAGAGCTGCTGCTAGAACTGGGGAGTCATGGTAACGCTTAGTGGTCCTCTGGGGCTGCTTATGGGCCAGGGTGCTCCAGGGGAATTTTTTGTTTGTGTGAACAGGTCATTAGAATGAATCAGCACAGTAGGGCACACAGGGAATTAGTTTGAAAGCAAGTGATCTTGGTGGTCAGTTGCACAGCAATGGCCTTGACACCCCCACAAATGAAGGGGGAAATGGGGAGCAGGTTAGTGCTGTTGCGCCTGTCCCTGGACACTGAGGGGCCCTGGAAAGGCTGGGAAGATTGCTCTTCATCTTCCCTTCCCCACACATACTTCCTTTGTTCTAAGCAGCTGGGCTCTGTTAGCCACTGGAATAAGCGGTTTCCTGCCTGGCCTAGCAATGCATAACACGCTGGGAGATGTAGCTTTCTGTAGGCAGTGGGTGCTGACAGTGAGCAAGACAGAACTACAACTCCCAGCAGACCATGCACCACTTCCTAGTTTTGAATTAGAAAGTATGTTGCTCATACTCTTAGTGTCCCCATGCCAGAGATGCACAGGTCAGTTCTCTCAATGGGAGAGAGAAGCAGCCTCAAGCCCTCCCTCCCCTTCTTCTACCCACAGACTTGGGGAACAAGGATCTAAGGAGCCCCAGCAGGGTCTGAGATCATCACCCACCCCCAGTAGCCATAGTCAGGGGAGCTACCAACCCCCTTAGTGGGCCCATGATTGGGATCTGAGCCCAGGCCCTCCATAACCGTGCTACACCCCTGGAGAGGGGTTTCTAATGCACTCATGGGGAAACCATCCAAGTTGTTTGTGTGAAGGAGCCTCTGAACTCTTCCCCTTCCCCATGATCCCCAGTAGAATGAAGAGGGGAGAAACATAGTGAAGGTTTACGGGGAGGGTAGAGAGGAAGAAATGCTCCACCAGACAGTCCTGATGTAATCAAGGCCATGATATGCAGTAGAACGTGGAAGCAAGCAAAAAATGGCCACTCCAGGAATGTTCTCTGTTCAAGTGTCCAGTGCAATTTTCTCTTTGCTGTGGACATCTGGATAACATCTCCATTCTTTGGAACAGTCATCTGTTCTCCTCTGGTACTAGTGTGCAGACCCACCACCAGCCCCTCCTTGCTTTCAGGCCTCAAGCTTGGAGTCGTCCACAAGGCACCCACCTCTTCACCCATAATCTACTGAATGCTACATCTGAAAGACTGCCTCTATGTTCTGTTGTGGCCTCTGAGGTTGGCAGAGGGCACCCTCTTGCGAGTACCAACTGCCAGTGAGATTCATACAACGTGGGAATGCAGAGAGGCGTTCTTGGTGGCTGCTCCACAATTATGGAACTCTTCTCTTCCCACCCCCACCCCCCCCTTGGGAAATCTGCCTAAGCCCGAGCCTGCTTACCTTTCAGAAGAGAGATAAGACTTTTTTGTTTAGCCAGGTGTTTAGCAGGCTGGGATGAGGTTGGGGAGGATGGGGGAGGGGTTAGGGCAATAGTTGGAGGGTGAGGCTTAGGGTTTCTTAAACTGCTATAATATTTCTATAAGCTGCTCTGAGCCTCTGCAGGAAAGGCAGGATAAAAGTTGATTAAATAAATTTTAAAAATCTGTGAATTGGTGACTTCTTACAGAGGATTCAGAAAGAAGTAGAGTTGCAAATGTTATTGGACTTTATTTGGGTCCAGTGTCCTTATACCACACCACTGGCAAGCTAGTGGCATTGCCCCGTGTCTTGGTTGTAGCCCAAGTCCTATATCATATCTGAAATATGTTGATGATTGGTCTTGTTTTGGTAGCTGTGCTGTAGGGCGCAATGGATTCTGCCATTGCACCACATTTCAGTGGAAGTCTGGGGCTGCAGCTCTCCCTATGGTGCTTTTTGGCAGCATGGATCTGGGTATGTCTGACAAAACTCCATGCGTGCATGCTTTGAGTAGAGAGGTGAGTTCTTTCATTTGCAGGGTGGTGGTGTCTAGTTAGAAAAAAATCTGGGGCTTGGGCAGTGACAGTAACATACTAACTGTAACATCTGAGGCAGTATGGCAGATCTTGACTTAAAGATTAATCTTGTAAATGGTTTCTGCTTTAGAGTCTTACCAGTGGATGTGAACTGAAGCAATTATTGCTCTCTTCCTAGGAGATATTTAGAAGTTGGATTAACAGCAACCTTCCTTTTGAAGGTAGGTCTGGCATGATATCCAGCCCTAAAGTAGCTATTTCTAGGAGGCTGCCAATTCTGCTTGAAGGACTAAGTTGGTACCTTTCTTGTATCATGAATGTAATTATGAAGTGGGTTGTTTAATGCTTCATTCTTTTGTGTGTGTTAATGTCATAGTAGACAATGGCCTGCTCTTTGGCACATTTCAAATGACATTATGGTTTTAATTTACAAATGAGTCAGTAAAACAGTTTCTTCTTGTATGCCACCTGCTTTAGTTGTATACCCATAATATGACTTCAGTGGTCTTATACTTTGCTTAATCATTTGTTTGCCTTGGCATACAAATTACATTGTTCTGGAATTCTAAAATCTCCAGTTTCAATCAATGGCTCTGCTTATGCAGACTAAAACTGTTAGGGATTTGGTAGATTTCTAGCAAAAAAACTACTTTCTAAGAAAATGTGTAGATGGTAAAACAAACTGCAAATTGGCTATCAAAGGAGAGGATCAACGCCAGAACTAACTTTTATTCAAAAAATGGCTTGAGGAAAGGATGTTTGCCCAAACTAAGAACGAAGGGGGGGAACGGATAACAAAACTATGGAGTTGACCTACAGGAGTTAAGTTATACTCAGACTGATTAACAGCCGAGTAAAGTTTACCCTAGTCTTTAACTAGGAAAGTTAAAATGTTTATGTAACATATAGAAAAGATAGGTTGGATTATCATTTTATTTTACTATGAAAAACTAATAAAAATATTATTTTTTTAAAAAAAGAAAATGGCTTAAGGGTCTTCCTAGATAACAATTACAATTGAGAACTGTAAAACCCAAATCAGGACTGTAACAATGACCAAACTCCAGGAAGTAGGGACAGTTAAAAGATTGTGTATTGGCAACCCTTGCCAGACGGAACCCTATGGAGATGCAAAATGGATCTTCATGTTTGCCTGGGTTGGCTATGTGAGGAAAGACACAGGCTCATGAGTGGGAAACCCGAGACAAACCATGAAAGGTATTAAGCAAGGGCCATTAAGCCAGCTTGACTATCGCTTGCCCAGAGCCATCTTGAGCACTCTCATCTGCATCCTGCATCTTGCCAGCAAGATGGGCTGGAAGACATGAACTGAGAGAGGGGACTTTGCTTTCTAGCAACTCTAAGTCTGAAGACCCAGTCGCTTACATCAAAAGGCTGAGAAGAATTTATGGACCTTTGTAGGGTAAGATGCTTATTTAGGAACTCAACCAGTATAGGTTAGAAATGCGTTATATTTACCTTTGATTTCTAGTAACCACTCTGTATCCACTATCTTGCTTATGTAATCAATAAACTGACTTCTCTTTATGAAGAACTGTCTGTGTCTAACATTGGAACACAAGTGAGCAACAAGAGTTCTCAAGCTCTTACAAACCCAGAGAGTAAAGAGTCTGTAAACAGGATGGATCGGGCCCTTGGGTGACAAAGGGTTTGTCCCTGCAGCAGGCTTGAATGGACCAGAGAGAAAAACTGATTCAAGTGGGCTGTTCGTGAGGGAAACTGAGTCACTCAAACCCGGTAAAGTGGGGGTGCGGACCTCCAACCTGTGCCAGTGGTACCCAACGAGAAGGGTCAAGCTCAGTTTGTGGACCAATGTGTAGAAAGTAGAGGAGCATAGCCAGGTGACTAGAATCCTCTGAGGGGAGTAAATGTGCCTCAAAACCCCTTCCAACTGATCGGCAATCAGGGGGACAAGGCTCAAACCTTGAACTCGAGATAGCCAGAATGAGAATGGAACATGAGCTCAGACTGGAGAGAATTAAACGGGAGAATGAAAAACCAAGGCAAGCACGAGGAAAAAGACAACAAAAACATCTGAAAATGCAGGTAGATGCAGGAATCCAACCCACACTACCCTTTGGAAGCAGCCAAGAAAAAGACAGACAGCTGATCAGAGACTGATTAGCACTTCTACCCCTATACAAAGAAACGGAATGCATCGATACATTTTTCACAACTGCCCAGCACATATTTCAATGAGAAGATTCCAGAGGATTTATGGATCAATCTGGTGATACCCAAAATCCCCCCAAAAGCAAAAGATGTGTACAACACAAAGCTGGAGGAAAATCAAGCATTGACTTTTGAGGAATTCAAAAAAGCAGTTCTTGAGTAGTACAGAATCACTCCAGAAACTTTTTGCCTGAAACTACGCAACTTTAAGAAGGGAGATGGTATCGCTTACGCAGATATGGGGAAAAGGTTAAATCAGTATGGGGTGAAATGGCTAGATGCACAAGGAAAGGCTACGAAGGAGCAAGTAAATGGACCTTGTAATCCTTGAGCAATTCCTAAATAATTGTACCCCTAATCTCAAATCACACTTGTTTAATCAGGGGATCACAAATGTCAAACAGGCTGGGAGGAGGGCAGATGAGTATATTGCAAATGCTATCTCAGCTTATGGGGAAAGAAAGCCAAATAACGGAGAAAAGAAACCAAATAATGGGGGGAAATCCAAACAAGGGTTTTACCATAAGCAGAATGGGTACAAAAATCCACAATCTGAACAAGGAAACTTGACCCAGAACAAACCAAACAAGAATGGGGGTGGGGGGAGACAGGGATCACCCAGACTCCCAATCCTCTAATAATGATTCAAGACAGTACTATAACTGTAAGCAAACAGGGCATATGGTACGAGACTGCCCCCCCCCCCCCAAAAGGGAGTTTCATAGCCCTAAAGGGGAGTCGGATGAGATTATTGGAACTGTCAGTGCAAATCTTGTGTCTGTACTTCAGCCTGTCCCCAGAGGTGGTGTTGATTTCCATATTCTCCCTAACCCACCCACAGGGCATCAGTTACTACGAAAACCTACTAAGGTTAACGGGGTAAACTGCATGGGGAGAGTAGACAATGGGGCAAACATGGTTATGGTATGGGAGAACTTGATCCCAAAACAAAAAATAAACACTCCTAGAAAGGTTGTGGTATCCCTGACAATGGGGATCAATGATATTTTGCCCACAGCAACTGTAGATTTAGAATGGGAGGTCTCAAAAGGACCCATCGAGGTGGCTGTACTCCCCAGAAAGGCACAAAATGAAATGTTGGTGGGGAATGCTATAAACAAATGGATGCTGGGTGGGAAAAGCCCAATCCCAGGAACACGGGGAGCCAGAGAGCAACCCGGGAAGGGAGGGTGAGGGGCAACAAGATGCAGAGCCCTGAACAAGTTGCACCTCTACCCCTGGAACATGGGGAGACAGAGCAACCCTAGTGGAGGGGAAGGGTTACAGGATGGCTCTAGCAGCCTTACAGGTCCTGCACCCCAACCTGTGAACTCCACTCAGGGGCAGGAAAACCCCAACGAGGAGTCCCCCAAACCAGCCAGAAGGCAGGGGAGGACAAGACTCGGGGAGTGAACTGCAAGTCCCTGTCTCACATGGGGAATGGAAGGGAGTGAAGCCAACAGATCAACCTGATTCTGAAGCCCAGGACTTGGCACCCCACCTTACACAGGAGGGACCAAAGTTTGCAGAATCAAACCGAGTAACCACTGCAGAGGGAGAGTTAGAGGCTGCAAACGCTCCTACTCAAACCAGGGGGTTGCAGGATGGCCTGGAGGTTTGTTGTCCTACCTTAAGAGAAGGAGGGAAGCGGCTAACTGAACCCAAGGGGTTACAGGCAAGCTGGAAGGTGGAGGATTCTACTTTTAGGAGGAGGCGGGAATGTGCAGGAAACGTTTCCCGAGATGGAGCAGGGAACGAGGGGTAACTCTTCCCCAGGGATAGAAATACACCACCCTGTAGTCCTAAAGGGGCAGGAGCATCAGTCTAAGAGTGAACTGTGCACCTCTGACTTTCCTAAAAAGGAGCAGGGAAACGCTGCTGAAGGAGTGACTGGAGGGGAGGAAACAGTTGAGTGTCTACGGTCAAGCCTCTGTACTTGGTAAACTAAATCCTCAAGAGTTTTGTGGGGGGGTGTGTGGTCTGAAGGGACACTTGGGGGTTCTCACACCCATGTCACAGTCACTCCCAAGAAGGAGAATACACGATTATACAGACCCAGGGGATCCTGGAGGTACAAACAGAACTTGGGGGCAGGGCACAAGAGAGGCTGCTGACAATAGCCCCTTCACAAAAGCAGTTTTTGGCTAGGTAATTGACTTGAATGCAAAGACATCCACACACAGCATCACAACCATGGGGGAAATGCAAATGCCAAACCGACAACCGCCTACCCACTTGGAATTTGCTCCTGGTGAAAAGTGTTTTCAAATGCAGAGTTACACAGACAACACAAGCTCAATAGTGTAAAAGGTACCACACTTACTCCACGCTCCCTCTTGTGTCTCCTAATAATACTTCTGATCTACAACCTGGATAGCCCAGGTAAATCAGACCAAAGAAGTTTTGACATGAGGAACAGACATACAGGCTGCCAGATAATCTGGAAACATGGCCAAAGTTTGTAACTGTGACAAATGGGTGGGAACGCCATGTTAACAACCTTTTGTTCCCCAATCTTATGCAAACACCTACTGATGTACCTTGAAGGGTATGGGCCACGGGAACCCCACATACAACACGGGGCGGAGGGACATACACCTCAGGCTATACCCGTACAAGAGAGTGAACCCAGAAACACTGAATCCTGAGGATCATTCCACTACGACATGGTGGAAAACACGTGAACATGATAGCCCCACAGGGCTAACAGAGGGTTTGGAACATAGGGCCACACACGTGTAATACTGGCCTACATGTAGACTACAAGCCTTGTAAATATCTAAAACAAAAGGTGCAACATGTATGTAATGTTACAATTGAGAACTGTAAAACCCAGATCAGGACTGTGACACGTGATCAAGCTCCAGGAAATGGAAAGACAGTTTGTGGATTTTCCCCAGACGGATGGCCAGAGACATTAAAATTGCTAATGCAGGTAGCCATTGCCTATGTGACAGAACTCTCATTCCTCCAAGGCGGGAATGAGAAACAAAGGGCTCTGAATTGTTAAGGAGGCCATTAAGCCACCTTCAGTATCTCTCTCGCTTGGCCATGTGGAGCAACTGTGTCTGCATCCTAAAACCTGCCAGCAAGCAGGGCTGAGCTGAACCATGGACTGAGAGGCATGGCTTTGCTTTCTAGCAATTCTAAGACTGAAGACGCAGTTGCTTACATAAAGGACTAAGAAGAACATATGGACCTTGGTAGGGCAAGATGCTTATTTAGGAACTCAACCAGTATAGGTGAGGAATGCATTATATTTACCTTTGATTTCTAGTAACCATTCTGTATCAACAATCTTGTTTATGTAATCAATAAACTTACTACTTTATGAAGTGTCTGTGTCTAACATTGGAACACAAATGAGCAATAAGAGTTCTCAAACTCTTGCGAACCCAGAGATTAGAGTCTGTAAACGGGAAGGATCGGGCCCTTGGGTGACAAAGGGGTTGTCCCTGCGGCAGGCTTGAATCGGCCAGAGAGAAAAAACAATTCAAGTGGGCTGTACGTGAGGGAAACGAAGTAACTCAAACCCGGTAAAGTGGGGGTGCGGACCTCCTACCCGTGACACCCTCCCTCCCTGCTAGCTGTAATAAGCTTAACCCAAGGTACCCAGAGGAGACTCTACCTTGCTGATCATAGAAAGCAAAGGGAAACATTAGATGGTTGCTTAGATATTCAGGCACCAGGTCTTTCAGTATATTAATAATAAAACATTGAATTGGTTCTGTAGCAAACAGGAAACCAGTACAGGGCAAAGAAGGTATAATGTGTTCATGAGGTAAGTACCATTCAGCAAACAAGCTACTGTGTTCTGCATCTGATACAGCTGTTGAACCAGTCTCAAAGGGAGGCTTTTATTTAGTATTGCAGTAACCTAATTGGGAGGTGATATGTTGTGGATGTCTACAATATATCTTTCACAGTTCTGTTTTTAAATATCTGGAATGTATCTCTTTTTCCCTGTGTGCTCCCCCACCCCAACCAGTTACCTTGTCTTTTTCCACTCCCACCCATGTAATTCCATGCTTCCTCATAGATACCTGCTCTACATTTGCTCAGTTGATATATTTCTGACTGGCTACGCTACATGTCTGAGGAAGGGCTCTGTGTAGCCCTAAAGTTTGCATATTATCACCAACCAAAGTTGGTCTAATGTATACAGCCATTAGAGTGGCTGTATTAGTTAGGCTACACTTCCATTGTAAACACTAAAACTTTAAAATGCTTGTGCAAATAAATGGGTTGAATTTCCATTCTCAAAATTGCACTTTGTGTTCTTTTAGGGGATAGGGGTGGTACACTCCAAATTTGAAGCTGATTGAGAAAGCTAATCTAAAGTGATAACGATTTTAAAGTTAATTGGTTCATGTTTTCAGGAAGTCCCAATATTTATGCAGGGCGATACATTTCTCATTTCAGTGAGTTGTGCCTCACAAATTCACATGTGTATTCATCACTCACTTTGAATGGACTGATAGCATTTACCGAAGTGTAAAAAATTATTAAACTTGGAAAAATTCATTCCTGTGTATGTGCAGTTAAGGGATGAGCATAAATAAAGCTATGCAAATATAAAGCTGCACATATATAAACCAGGCCCTGAACCCAGCTTCACATAGTCCATACGCCTGTAAGTCACTGGGGTGGGGAAGGCTGGGTGCTCGGGAACTGAACGGGGCAGATCGGAGGGGGCAAAGAGTGAGGGGTGTGTGTGTGTGTGTGTGTGTGTACTCTGCCGCTTTCCCACCCCAGAAAACGCCCTTTCTTTCCTGCCTGCCTGGACCAGGGGGAGGGTATCCTGCTGGAGGAGTCTCCTTGAAGGGAAGAGCTGGATGCCAGGGAAATGAAGGAGGCGAGGGGAGATGGCGGGGTGTCCCGGTGCTGCTGTCTGAGCAGGGCCGGAGCTGAGGCCAGAGCCAACCCTTTGCCGCCAGCCACCCCGCTGCCAGCTCAGCCTGGGATTAAATGTGCCAGTCACTGGAACTGCCATTGTGTAACTTTAAGTACAACTTTCTTGCTTCCCTATCCCCCTCTGACCTGTCAGGCTCCTTCTGCTCCCGGGGGCACCTCTCCGCCCAGCTAGCCTGCTTACCGTGCAATAGCCTGGCCACTGGGCAGCTCAGTGCCCCCTTCATCTCTCCTCCAGGCTACCCTCCCTCAGCTCTGGCAGCCTCCCCTCCAAATCCTAGTGCACTCTCCTCAGAGCTTTTCCAGGTGGGAGACCTCATAGGGAGAAAGCCAGGACACACAGGGGCTGTCCCTTTAATCGGGGGGTGGGGTGGGGGTGGAGGAGAGCATATGGACACTGTCTAGCATCGAGAGGCACATCTCACTCCAGGATCTCCCTTGGAGAGGGAGCCGAATCCCAGTGAGAATGCACACAGCTTTGGAGATGGGACCCCCAGACCACCGTCTGGGGAGATTCCCTCTTAGGGACCCTGTCACGGGTTGGAGGTCTGCACCTCCACTTTACCGGGACTCCGTTTCCCTCACGTACAGCCCACTTGAATCAGTTTTGTCTCTCTGGCTGATTCAAGCCTGCCACAGGGACAACCCCTCTGTCACTCAAGGGCCTGATCCTTCCTGTTTACAGACTCTTTACTCTCTGGGTTCGCAAGAGCTTGAGAACTCTTGTTGCTCACTTGTGTTCCAATGTTAGACACAGACACTTCATAAAGATAAGTAAGTTTATTGATTACATAAGCAAGATTGTTGATGCAGAGTGGTTACTAGGTAACGCATTCCTCCCCTATACTGCTTGAGTTCCTAAATAAGCATCTTACCTTACAAAGGTCCATAAGTTCTTCTCAGTCCTTTATGTAAGCAACTGGGTCTCCAGACTTAGAGTTGCTAGAAAGCAAAGTCCCTTCTCTCAGTTCATGTCTTCCAGCCTTGTTTGCTGGCAAGCTGTTGAGTGAGTTCCTGATAGTCTCTCTTCCCTCTGGGGTACAACTCCTTATATCCCCTGGGAGGAAACTCCTCGTATCTTCTTGAGGCTTCTAGAATTCCTTTTTTTTGTTGCTATCAGCTTTCTGTTTCTCTTGCACATAGGCAATAGCTGCCTGCATTAGCATATAAATGTCTCTGGCCACCCGTCTGGGGCAAATCAACAAACTGTCTTTCCATTTCCTGGAGCTTCCTTCCCATGTCCCCCCTTCATCCTTTTATCAACTGGCCTTTTCTAACATGAAAAGACCAAAGCCACGTCTCCCCAATAAAAGTATGACTTTCGTACATCAGGTAAAAGTTATGCATATATTATGCTGGAGAATTGAGCGGCGTGAGGGGAGATGCAGCCTTTTCCCTCGCTAAGGTTTCAAATCTCTACAGGTAGAATCTTCTTGTGTTTATCTTTTGTTTGTAAAGTGACTGGCTGTGATTGAAAAAACACCGGACTGTCTTTTCAAGTACACATTAGAACTTGTGATTATACAACTGCTCCTAAAATTAAAGCCAGTGAAACTTATTTATTTCATACATTTATAATACAATTGGATTGAACCTGTTCTAGATAAAGACTTTAACAGTGTGTTAATGTTGATGGTGAGTTGATGACTTTGAATTATTATATGAAGGATGAGTAAGTAATGATTGGCATAAGAAGTAATTATTTATAGGAAGAATTCATAGAAAAGTGTAAACGTAAGTAATTGGAAGACAATGGGAACAATATAGAGAAGTAAGGGTAATTTACAAGTGTAAAGTGAACTAATGTATGAAAAAATAGTCATTGGACTAAAGTTGAGAATGAAGTGTAATTTCTATACTTTGGGGTATTTAAGTTTTGTTATAGTAGATGTTTTTTTGTGGGTTTTTGGAAAGATAAGTTTTGTATATAAATGAGCTTATCTTTAACACTTTTTAAAACCATTAGGCTTTTGTTGGTTAAAGATATCCATTGAACTACTTTGTCTCCATCTCTTGCGTTGTAGATGAAAGTCTAGATTTTTGTGAACTAATCAGAGGCTTTTAAAAAGGCACTTATCTCAGATTTCATCAGGTATGCCATGCTTAGTGCATGGTCAAAAGTCACCCCCAGGTTTATAAGTGCTGGTCTTACCACATCTACAAGTTAGGATGTCCAGTCAACTTGCACAGCCAAGGATTGGTCAGCATACCTTTCAGGTGTCGCACGGTTTTCCTTATGTCCCTGATTTGACACCTGTTTTGTTATCTGTCCACCAGGAAAACTGCTGTAAAGTCCCAGATGGAGAGCAGCTTGCAAACCATCAATAGGGACATTGAGTTGAATTCTCCAACCTTAAAGCCAAACCGTTTACCCCAGGCAAGTTCAGAGCAGCCTCTCCCATAGAGGAGCTACAGGAGTCTCTATTATTATCCCAGCAAGGAGAAGTCGGAGAACAGTAGGGTTTTCCAACACCTGGGAGAAAATTGTTGGTCTCCAGAATTTAAAAAACTCCATTTGGGAGTATCAGCGTGGATCTGACTTCTATGCATTTCTTTTGGGAAAAAATCAGCTTGCTTAGAGTTCAACCGTGGCCCTTGTAAAGGGCTAATGTTATGATTCATTAAGTTTCTCTTTTAAAACAGTAGCAAAAATTACAGACCAGCCCCCTCTGCTAGTTAATGGGCTTTTGCTAACACTTGCCTATGATAAAATCCTCACAGCATTTCATCTGTCAAAGAATCTACACGAGGATAAATAGTTGGAGTAGGGTGGGTGAGAGCTTTATTATTGGACTGTGTAAACTGTAATGCACATTGGGGTGCAGAGGCCATGCAGTTGAGGGACATCCTGTGGTAGAGCTTGAACAAAGACACCATGGGGTAGGAACCAGTCTCCTAACTGTACAGTGCTGGGTACATTGCTGGTATTAAATAAATAATAAAGGCTGGTAGGACAAGGGTTTAAGTCTAGAGTGTGGCTGTTGTATGGATATAAAAGTCCTTAACCTTATAAGTTTGCTTTTTTTAAGGGGTCTTTTTTTTAAGCCCAGCCTCATAGGTAAGTAATAGACTGCTCTGAATCTGCAGATATATGCAAATGTGTCCTGCATTATGAGAATCACTGTCCCTCATTTGAGAGTTATGCTGGCCAGAAAATAATGAGATATAGTGTTGAGGAAGATTAGCATGTTTTACTTCTGTATACATTATATACCTTGGCTTGGTGAGACAATTGCTGAGTTACTGGATGCAGTTCTGGTGGCTATACTTCAGGAAGGATTGGAGCATTCAAAGAAAGACCATACAAATGCTGAAGAAAACAAACCTTCTGATGTGGTGATACTTAAGGCACGTCATCTATTCAGCTTGTCAGTAAAAAAGCTGATGAGGCTTGATCATGGTAAACATATTTGTGCATGGAGAAGCCATCTGATAGTGGACTCTTGGTCTTACTGGAATAAGCATAAGATCCAGTGGCTGACATTAGCATCTTATTTTGAGGTTGAGTTTCTGTTTCTTAGGCGAGAGATTACTAAAAACACTGTAAACTGCTTCCCTGGAGAGGTGATAGACTTCATAACTTGGAGCCTTTTGACTAAGATTACTTAAAACATATGCTTCAATTGCAAGGATAAGTGCATGGCCTGCACGTTCTGTAGTGCAGAGGATCATAAGGATCCCTTCTGGCCTTAGACTAGCATATACACATTATAGCTGCTGGAGCTCAAAACTTAAGTTTAGTGCTACCAATGCTTTCCCCCTGCCCCTTCCAGTCGGGATGGGATGGGGAGAGAGTGAACTGGGCAATGCTTTCTCTGGGTAGATGAGTCCTGCCCCTCTCTCACTTTCTAAGCAGTGACTCGGTCTCGGTATAGTGTGAGTGTGAAAAACAGGCAGAATTGTGCTTGGTTTTGCGAGTGCGAGTGCTGGAGTACACACTGGTATTCCTG
This sequence comes from Sphenodon punctatus, assembly GCA_003113815.1. NCBI lineage: Eukaryota > Metazoa > Chordata > Lepidosauria > Sphenodontia > Sphenodontidae > Sphenodon > Sphenodon punctatus. The sequence continues at coordinate 746,448 of QEPC01014606.1, read as the reverse complement.
TCTTAGAGGCAGCTGTCTCTTGCCATCATTGAGACTGGGAGCAACAGGAGAGCTGCATCACAATGCTGTTCTACAAATATGGGAAGCACTATAGAATCACAGTTGTAGGGTTGAAAGGGTCTTCAGGGGACTGGAGTAAATGATCCTTGCTGTTACAACATTACAGACTGGTGTTTGTCCAGCTGGGTTTTTAAAAGCTCCAAGGAGGGAGATTGCACAACCTCCCTAAGTAACTTATTCTATTGCCCAACATAAACTGGATATTGAGTCTGTGCCTCTGTTAATATTAAATAGCTCTCTTCTGAAAGAGCTCGAGTTTTCCAGTATTGTATGCAGTTGCCAGGCTTTCATGGTCCCCTTGTGCTGGAAATTAGGTGTGTCGCTGAAGTCTTTCTGCAAATGTCATTATCTCTTGAGAGTAGATAACTCTGACTCTTCCATGAATTCTTCAAGTTGGAGAGGGGAAAAAAGGTGGTGAGGCTGTCAGTTCAAGTGCTCCACTCGGATAGAAAGGCTGCTGCAATTGTAGCAATTAGTTTCTATAGGAGGAAATGGACTTAAGGACTCATTTAAAAAAATATATCAAAATATTGTTCCACCCCTGAATGTAGGGAACTGAATCTGACTTCGTATGCTGCATCCTGCTTTTAATATGGCAACTGACGGTAAACGAGAAGGAAGTGAATGAATCAGATGCCCTGCTAAGAGGATGTCGCAGAGTGTTCCAAATGAGTAAACATTTTTCCTAGATTTCTCCAGAAGCTTTAGCTCAGTCTTGACTGAATATTTGTTTAAAGAAACTCCTCAACTTTTTTCTAATAGTTATGATTTGGCAGTCCTTGCTTCTAGTTGAGGAAAGGAAGTAATGGACTTAGTCATGTTGCAGAAGATTAAGTGGCAGCTTGAAATCTAAGTGTCCGTCATGTTGAATGAGATCCTTAAGTTGGGGTGAAAAGCAATCTCTGCCCATTTGCATAAACTACATACAGAAACTGTACTCAAAGCCGCATTGATAAAAATGCTACCATACCCTTTCCAACTAGTAGTCATATCGGTAGGAGCAAGAAGGAAAGGAAAGGGATTTTGGAACATTTAATCCATTTAGATGTATTTCACAGATGGTAAAAGGTGGCAGACTGACTGCATTATGGGCTGAATTGTAAGTACACGGAAGGGGTACAGTGGCAGTGACACTCTAGTCTCACTCACACCCACCCACGTACCTTTGTCTTCAGAGAACACAATCTGCTGAGACCATTTCCCCCTCTTGGGATTTACTAGCTAGAATTTCGCTCAGGCTGGTAGGGATCAAATGACCTTCCCATTTAATTGTAGTTTGGATTATTTGACATGAGCTGGTGATCTTAATCTGGCTCCTTTTATGAGCAGGAATCCACACACACACAAATGCTGATGCTCAATAGTGCCAATTAGTATGGTACAGATACTCACACTGGGTTGTCATGGGGCAGGAGTTGGCAAAGTTCCCAAGCCCAAGAGCCACAAAGCAACATTTTCATATCACCAAGAGCCACAAGAGATTTCACACTCGTCTTCTGCTTTCCCCAATCCTGGGAATGGGGCAGTGTGACTTCTCCTAAGTGGTCTGGCAGGTTTGGGCAACAGCAATAGCAGCTCGAGGTGCACTGCCCCTGCTTCAATGTCCCCTAGAGATGGTGGCTCAGCTTCTCTCGCTTCTGAGGGAGCCACACGGACATCCCACCCAGGCAGGCAGTTCTTACGAGACGCACTGCAGGTGGCTCCAGAGCTACCATTTGGCCACCTCTGTCATAAGGCATGAATTTATCCCCTCATCCCTAGATAAGATATATAAAGTCAAAGGGATGGGGAAGGACTCCCCAAGCTGTGGGCTCTGCAGATGGCACAACCCCACATCGGATCAAATAGCTTCACAATCCTGATATTTCATATACCTGTATGTATGGCAGAGTTTGATGGGGCTGTGACTTTTATTTAAGTCAGTGCCACTGTACCCCTTCCGTGTACTTACAATTCAGCCCATAATGCAGTCAGTCTGCCACCTTTTACCATCTGTGAAATACATCTAAATGGATAAAGTGTGTGTGTGTGGTGTGTGTGGGGAGAGGGGATGAGATGTCACTCAACCAATTCCAAGGTTTTAGGAGTTGCTTGGGCAAGGCATTAATACCCTATTCTAGGAGTGTGTGTGTGTTCGCTGGATAATATTTTCATCTTGCAAAAACTTCATTACATGTACTGCAGTAGTGCTAAGAAACTCCAGTCACAGACCAGGGCTACACCAATCCAATCCTTTCACAAGCACTAATTTTAATTTTAAAACAAAGATGGTGTTTAAAAAAAATGCTTTTTCTTCTACAGAACAATTCGTGTGTGGCTGAAGAGAGATAATGGGCAGTATTGGCCTAGCATATACCATGCAATGCCATGTAAGTATTTTGGGATATTCATTTTTTACATTTGTTTTTCTATCTTGATATTCTCCCCCCCCCCCCTTTTTTTGCAACTGACTTTTTTAGAAGCTCATAGTTTTGTATTAGGTGTTCATGATTGAGCTAATTTATATGGATTCTCTGAACCTGAAAATTTAAAATTGTATATAGCTTGCCAAATCAGCTTCAAACACTTAGTGTAAACTATCTGACATTTGTAATGTTTCTTGTGTTGATTATTGTATTAAACTTTAGAGTAAAGTTTGGGGGGGGGCAGGGTTTGGTGGACGGGCAGGGGGAGGGTGCAGCTATAGGGGTGGTTCTTGGGCATGGACGGTATAGTCCATGGGGTTGGATGGCTCGCGCCCCTAGGGGACCAAGGTGCCTGAGGGAGGTGCAGGTTGCCATCCCCCTGCTGGGGATGGGGGAGGAGCTGGGTCCAAGGTCCACACGTGGGGGGTTGCTGTTGCTAAATGCGAGGTCCGTTGTTAACAAGGCCCCAATTGTCCGGGATGGGGCCGTGGACCTTGCATGTATTATGGAGACCTGGCTGGACGAATTGGCCGGTCCAACTTTGGCCGATCTCGTTCCGGCCGGGTGTGCCGTGCAGCATCCGCCCCGCACAGATGGCCGGGGAGGTGGTGTAGCGATTATTTTTAGAGGGGACTGGCTGGTTAGGAGATTGTGGGTATTGAGGCCCTTCACGTGGTGTTTGGTTTGGCTGGGGGCAAGCTAGGGGTGCTGCTGGTATACCGGGCCCCTTCCTGTCTGGCGGCATCCCTTACCGCTCTAGCGGAGCTGACCTTGGAGGTGGTGCTGGGCTCCTCTGGGACCTTGGTTCTGGGGGACTTCAACATCCACGCCAATGCCGGCCTTGTCGAGGTGGAGTGAGAATTCCTGGCCGCCATGGCAACCATGGATTTGTCCCAGGAGGTTATCTGCCCGACCCATGTGGGGGAACACACCCTCAACCTGATCTTCAGTTCTGGCCTTGAGACGGGTGGGGGGGTGTCTGGTTGTGGGGGAGGTTAGGGCAGTGCCCTTGTCATGGACGGACCATTATCTCCTTCAGGCCAGTCTTCTAGCGCACCCCCTCCAGAAGGGGAAGGGACCAGTTAGGATGGTCCACCCTCGGAGGCTGTTGGAACCCCAGCAGTTCCAAGAAGTCCTGAGGGAGTTAACCTTGGACCTGGACGGTCGCTCTGTCAATGAGCTGGTCCAGCGTTGGAACAGCTTGCTGGAGGAGGCCATTGACAGGGAGGCTCCAAGATGCCCTCTGCCTCGGTCTCATCACCACAGGGCCCCTTGGTTTACCGAGGGGCTGCGGTGTATGAAACAAGTACGGAGGAGGCTGGAGTGACGCTGGCGTCTGACTCAATCTGACTCCGACAGACTTCTCCATAGGGCCCATTTGCGGTCCTATGTTGAGGCTGTGAGGACAGCAAGGAAGGAGTGCCTGGCGGAGCTGTTTTGGGTGGTGCGGGGGCTGGCCAGTCCGGCCTGGACAGGGACTTCTCCCAGGCCCACTGTGAGGAGTTTGTTACCTACTTCGTAGACAAGATCGCTCGTATTCAGAGCGACTTTGATGCTGGATTAGGGCAGTAGGGGGAGAGTGCGAGGTGATGGAGGCCCCGTCCAGTCCAGCTTTGTGGGGGGGAGTTTCAGGAAGTGACGCCGGCCAATGCAGTGAATGTCTTGGGGTCTGTGAGGGCCACCTGTTGCGAACTCGATCCATGCCCGTCCTGGCTGGTGAAAGCCAGGGAGACATTGGGGACAGTGCTGGCGAGGGTAGTGAATGCATCTTTGCAGCAGGGGAGGTTGTCACCCAGTCTCAAGGAGGCTGTGGTGCGCCCCCTGCTGAAGAAACCATCTTTGCATGTGGATGTGCTCGCCAGTTACCAACCTGTCTCTAACCTTACCTTTTTAGGGAAGGTTATTGAGCGGGCGGTGGCACTCCAGCTCCAGGTGCATCTGGATAGCATTGATTTCCTGGACCTGTTTCCATCTGGGTTCCACACCAGCTATGGCACTGAGATGGCATTGGTGGCCTTGGTCGACTACCTCCGCTGGGAGATGGACGCAGGATGTTCAACGCTTCTAATCCTGCTAGAGCTCTCGGCTGCTTCTGATACCATGGGCTGCTGTTGAGACGGCTGCGTGACCTGGGGGGTCTGGATGGGACTGTTGTTGAATGGTTCCGTTCATTCCTCTCGGTGAGAAGCCAGCGGGTGGTGCTGGGGGTTGAGACATCTTGCCCCCGCGCTTCATCATGTGCCGTTCCGCAGGGTTCTATACTGTCTCCATTATTATTTAATGTGTATATGCAGCCCTTGGGGGAGGTCGTGAGAGGGTTCGGGGTGCGATGTCACCAATATGCTGATGATACTCAGCTGTACCTCTCTTTTTCAACTGACCCAGACCCTGCTGTCTCGTTGCTATCCCAGTGTCTGGAGGTCGTGGCGGATTGGATGTGGCAGAGCAGACTGAAGCTCAACCCCGATAAGACGGAGGTGATGTTGGTGGGGAGAGCAAGGGAGGTAGTGGCCCCCCTCATTGGGGAGGGTTCGCCCTCCTATAGCTCAGCAAGTCCGGAGTCTGGGGGTGATATTGGACGTGGATCTCCGCCTGGATCAGCAGGTGGAGGCAGTTGCGAAGGCTGCTTTCCGCCAGTTGCATCTGGTGCGGAGGCTGTGTCCGTTCGTCTCCAGCCTGGACCTGGCCTCCCTCATTCATGCTGTGGTCATCAGGACTACTGCAATGTGCTCTACGTGGGGCTTCCCTTGTTCCTGGTTCGGAGGCTGCAGCTAGTGCAGAATGCAGTGGCCTGTCTCCTCTTGGGACGGGTCGTTGGGAGCATATTACACCTGTGCTCCGAGCTCTGCACTAGTTGCCAATAGCGTGCCGAGCCAGGTTCAAGGTATTGGTGTTGAGGTACGAGGGGCCTCGACTGTGAAAGGCCTTGTAGATCAAGGACCGCCTCGCCCTCCATGCCCCAGAGCGGCTCCTTCGGTCTGCCGGGGGTGCCTTCCTGGAGGTCCCCCACGTTAAGCGGAGGGCCACAATGGAGATGGCATTCTTGGTGCCTGGGCCGCACCTCTGGAACTCCCTTCTGGAGGAGGCTCGCCTGGCCCCAAGCCTGTTGACATTCCGGCGAAGTTGTAAAACCTGGCTGTTCGCCCAGGCCTTTGGGGAGGGTGGGTTAGAGGGTTTTTATCTCCCCTACCCTATTTATTGTGTTAATGTTTTCCCGGGCCCTGTTTTAATACCTGAATTGTATTTTTGATGCGTTTTAATTTGTGTTGTATATATTTTCCATGGTTTTTTTATTGTTGAAAGCCGCCCCGAGCTGTTCTCAGGAGGGGTGGGGTAAAAAATCTAGAAAATAAATAAATAGTGTTTTCAAATGCAAATCCCAGATAATCAAATCAACTGCATCTTTTCCTTTTTTAGCACCGTTAACTTTGATATTTAATATGAAACCCTTAGCTAAAAACCATTTACAGCCAGGATATTTATTATTATTATTTATTTATTAAGCAGCAGCATTTATATAGCACAAGCAGTGTACCTAGCACTTTACAATTGTTAGACAGGGCCCTGCCCAGTGGGCTTACAATCTAAGATGGTCATGGATGAGGGGAACAAACAAACACGCACACCTTGACTGCTCACTGATGTCCTTTCACTCAGCATTCCTTATTCCCTGTAATTAAGCTAAGAATGTGCATCTGTGACTTCTCAACTTCATGAATGTACCTCTGTCTCTCCCTATGTTCCCCTCTCTATTGTCTCCCCTTCATCATTCTTAGATTGTGAGCCCCTCCAGTAGGGACCTGTCTCTGGTTGTGATTGCACAGCACTAGGTGCATTGCTTGTGCTGTATAAATAAATAGCAACTTGTTAGAATTCCCTTGACCTCTCATTTCCCATTCCACTTGCATTGAATTTTTAAAAAGTAGTCCTATGTGGTTCTTAATACACTGTGCTTTCCCTGTCTCTCCTTTCAAACATGATTAGCATGTTTTAAGTAGTAAAACACCTTTGCTTTATTGTAGTTATTGGTAAGAGCCTCTTACAAATTATACTTATTGAGCTGATTTAAAAGTCCAGCTCCATACTGTCAGTGTATTCTGACTCTTGAACACTTTTCTAATGGGTTACAAGCTTGAACCAGAAGTGGGGTTGAAGAGGATTAACCCATGCATGTTTGTAGATTTTTATCTGCTCTTTCAAAACTGTTGACAGAATTTCAGCTGCACCAGATCTCTGCACATATTTTCAGTTGCTCCATTTTACACATGCACTAAAAACCCTTTTGCATTTGCAAAGAAGTATTTTGCTTAATGTGCAAAATGGCACTGCACACATGTTGAAAAAAATATTTTTTGCACATATGCAAAAGTGTGTGGTAGGGTGGGTTTTCTTGCACGTGTGCAAAATGGCACTGCACAAGGACAGGAGGAACAGGGCTGCGGATTCAGATGTGATGGAATGGGGACTAGGTCACATCAGGTGCCCATTCTGCTGGATCTGGACCAGATTCCATTCTATTGGGCCACTAACAGTTTGTGGCTGAAGTGTTGCTGATTTCACAACAGTAAAGGATCTGTTCCATTGTTCTGATGATCTGCCTGAGTAGCTTCTCGCTAACCAAACTGACATGGAATGAAACATTATTTATTTTATTTTACAACTTTATACCCAGCCCCTTCTGCAAAGCAGTTCAGGGCAGCTTACACTTTAAAACAAAAATATAAAATACCAATATAAAACCACATGGTGAAGTCCTAAAAATATAAACCTAAAACCACCACCTCACCTCCCCAATCCATTCCCTCCACCAAATGCCTGGCGGAACAGCCAGGTTTTACAAACCCAACAAAAAGTCAGCAGGTCTGGGGCCAGGCGGTGTTAGCATTATGGTGTTAATATTTCTTTGACTATTCAAGTTTTAATTTTATTTTAAGGTTGTATAAATCTGTATGTAAAACGGTTACCATTTTTTGTGATTTTTAAATAGACCAGGGGTGGTCAAAGTTTAAGCTCAAGAGTAGTGTGCCAAAATCTTCACATGATTGAGGACCACAAGACCATACATGCATATGTGCACACAAGTCTCTCCTGCCCTTTGATTGGCTGGCAGAGCTGGTGCTCTATAGTCCTGGCTACTAAGATTCTGAGGAGCAGCTGAAAATTCAGCTGCTGAGTCTCAGGTGCAAGACACAAGACCATTAAGGCATCACAGGGCTCAGGACCAGCCCTGGCAAAGAGCCTCACTTGAACTGTCCAAGAGGTGCATGCAGCTCCCAAGTCATAGTTTGCCCACCCAAACCTATGTTTGTCTCGCTGCAGACAGTGGATGCTCTGAGGAATGATTTAAGCAGCTTACTAGTTCTCTACTTCTAAACCGGTTCTGTTTTAGCTTTTTTACGTTAAAGAAGCCTTTTACAGCATGTGCTTGTGCAATAACTTGAAAGGCTTTGGATCTGTTGTGCCCACTACAAACAGAGTCAAGCCATTGTATCCTCTCGGTGAGCATAGATATATCCATGGGATTCTGGGGCACTGGTATTTGAATTGATACTATCCTATTGTCCCCCACCCCAAAAAAAAGACACACACCATTCTTGTGGGGTAAACTAGGCCGCACCAAACTTTATTAGCCTAGTCGGGGGAGGAGGGGGCTATGCCCCTCCCGGGTCCTGTCAACCTTAACTGTTAACTGCTAACTGAGCTAGAGTAAACTTAAGGCGGTCTGATGTTCCTCAGTACCGCAACAGTGCTAACTATAGCTGCTGCAATGTCACACCTGCCCGGCCGCCCCCAGTCAGATCAGGAGGCCGTTGCCTTCTGTGACCCAAGGAAGGAAGTGAGCGCAGCCCGCGAGGACCCTGGACCGCCTCTGTCCTAGGGCCCTGCAACCTGCCCCCCCCCCTTCCTGGGTCCTGCGTGATGCTGGCCGGGCAAGCTCTAGCATTCACGTGGACCCAATCTCATAAGGAGATGACCTGGCAGCAGACTATCCCTACCTTTTTAACTTAACTAACTTGCAGGACCCCTGCCACTAGAGACCGCCAGCTTTGCTTGGCTAGTCTCACCCCCACCCCCGATTCACCAAGAAGCTGGCTTAACATTTTTTGCAACGCCTTAAGGTAAAGTTCAGAACCTTCATCTGACAAATGGACCCCATTGGGTCAAAATAACTTGGGCCTAGAAAACCTAATCTCTGGGTGCCCGATCGTCTGCCGTCCCAGATCGGTCACCAACTTGGCCACCTCTTTGTTCACATTCCTTCTGGCCCTGTCCGCTTTACTCGGGCGCACGGCATCTCTCCATCTAATCCTCTTCAGCATCTCAGACCACACCAACATTGTGTTCGGGAGAACCCGTCTTGCCTCGATTAGGTCTCTCTTTATGCAAGTGACCAGGTGCAAACCTGTTTCCACCGGCAGGTTGTTCTCCCCCGAATGTACCACCATTATGTCTGGCTGCGCATCCTTCGCCAATGCGTGGACCACTGGCAGGAACTGAACCCATCTCATCCTGCTTCATCCTCTCCACGTCACCTCAGCCAAGTGCCTAAGGCCAAGCTGGGTTCCCCAGTACGAGCGTCCCGCTCGCTTCCCGGCCCAGTACACCATACTGTGGCCCATGATCACGACTCTCTTCTGCCATGCAAGCAGTTCACTTCCTGTGAGAGACAAACAGCAGGTATCCCCTGCCATTGATACTTTGTCCCCCCACACTTCATTCAATGGAATATCCACCTATTACAATTGGACCTTGCGCACATATGAGCGGAAGGCACCGGGCCTCCAACGACCAATCGCCTTCACTTGCTGCCCTGATAAACCAGCCGCTGCCACGCAGCTAGCTGCTCCGATTCTAAAGGAATGGGAACCAAATAAGTGTGGCGGCAAATTCAATCTCTTCAGCGCCTTACAGAGCACTGCTGAGAATTGGTACCTGGTGACCCATGTTTGCATGAACAAACAGCTGGCCTGGCCAGATAGGGCACAGCTCCAAATAGGCCTTGGTTAGGGTTCACTGGACACAGGTGACCTTCAGCTATTCTTGCCATCTTAAGTACCTGCCGCTGATCCGTCTTTGACCCCTTAAGTAATATCGACAAGCCTTCACCACCCACTTGAACGTCATCTATACCTACTACGATTCCCCCTTGGTCTGCGGATGTCAGCTGTAATCTCACTAACTTGAAATGCCCCGAGAAATGCGATCTTAAACAGGCTATCAAACAGTATGGACTCAAAACCTGAAAAACACACCTTGGACAGCTTCCTGGACACCTCCATTAAGATTGGTGGTGTAATGGATTTCCCTAGGGGGAGGTGACGCCAGGCAGCCCCTTTGCCACCCTTCTAACATTTTCCTAACTTAAAAAAACCCCACTAGGTGACGGAAAGCCCACCAACCTGTTTATAAAAGGCCAACGTGGCCAATTTTTCCCCAAAATTGTCCCCGGCACCAGTCCCCTTCTCTTTAAACTGATGGCAAACTGGATTGACTCGGCCTCTGTGATCGGGAATTGGGTCCCCCATCCCCTCTCTTCTCTATAGTTTTGAAATTCTGCCAAGGCTTGTGAGTAGGCCGCTCTCGTGCGGGGCACCAGTGACCCCTGTACTGCCTGGAATATCTCTACCGTCTAATGCTCCAGGTCCCCTGAAGTAGCTCCTCTGGTTCCCTTCTGGCCTCCGGTGCCAACTGTCTGAATCGCTCCATCTGCTGGCGAGAGAGCGCATCGGCTATCCTGTTAACACCCGGAACATGCCTGGCAGTAAATAAGATGTTACTGCCAAGGCACTGCTGGACAAACGCTCTCACCAACACCATCACACTCTTGGAATGGTAAAACCTCGAATTCAGCATGTGAACCACCGCGGGATTGTCGTACCAAAACAGTACTGTTTTGTTTGCGAACTCCCTTTCCCAGAAATGGACTGCTAAAACTATGGGGAACAGCTCAAGACAGGTAAGGTCCCTGGTTACCCCTTCCCGTACCCACTGCACTGGCCATGGTGCCGCGCACCATCGGCCAGCCCAGTATAGCCCAAAGCCCAAAGGTCCAGCTGAATCCAATTGGGTCTGTAGCCCCGCCTCCAATAGCCACCTCTGTCTCCAAATGCTAACACCATTGAAGCTCTGGAGGAAATGGCACCAAGTCCTCAAATCTTCCTTCATCTCTGCCTAGATCCTAATGTGGCAGTACCCCAGTAGATTGGTACCAACCTTCTCATAAAGCCACGACAAGAATGCCTGGCCTGGTGCCGCTACCCTGCATGCAAAATTGAGACTACCCATTAACGCCTGCAGCTGCCTGACCGTCACCTTCGGGCGCTCCAGGAGAACCTCGATGTCCCTAACTAGGCCTGCTAACTTCTCCACTGGCAAGCACGACACCTGCTTGCTGGTGGTCAGCTCAGTCCCCAAAAATATCAGAACTGTTTCTGGGCCAACAGTCTCTTCTGGTGCTAGGGGGACCCCCAACTTGGCAGCCAGCTCCTGGAAACTCTCCAAGGCCCTCTCACATTCTCTAGATTCTGCCTCCCC
>QEPC01014606.1:712650-735411 GCA_003113815.1 Sphenodon punctatus | reverse complement strand
AAAGAGGAAGTCATTGATATAGTGTATAATATATCGAGACCTCGTTCTTTGGCGCACCAGCCATTCCAGCAAGGATCTAAAACGCTCAAAGGCTGAACAAGATATTGAACACCCCATAGGCATCGCCTTGTCGTAGTAATAGTAGCCTCCAAACTGGAAACCAAGGAGCCGGAAGCTCCCGGGATGAACTGGCAGCAGGCAAAATGCCAATTTTAATATCGCATTTTGCCAACAGCACCCCCCTACCACATTCCTGTGCCATCACAATGGCTGTATCCAGGGATGCATAGCGGACTGAGCAGAGTTCTGGGGGAATTGCGTCGTTCACGGACCGCCCCCTGGGGTAGGACAGATGGTGAATGAGACGAAACTCCCCCGCCTGCTGCTTGGGCACTATCCCCAAAGGGGACACATGGAGGTCAGGGAATGGATAGATCGCAAATGGGCCTGTGATCCAGTCCTCCGCGAGCTCCTTTTGAAGCTTGGCGGCCACCAAGTCTTCCTTCCCGCTAACTGAATAAAGGCTCTTTACCCAACTCATCACCCGATCAAATTCAGCCGGGATGACGAACCCTTCCCTGAAACCAGATACCACGTACTCCACCTCACCCACCGTTGGGCAACCCTGCAGCATGCACGCCAATGCTTTATGGCTGACCGGGGTTGGGGCCCTTGCCTGGGCCCCCTGCCGCTGGTCTCCCTTGCAGCCGGCCTCTCGGGGACGAGCGCACCCTACTACACTGGACCTCTGCATGCTCCCCCAATGGGAACAAGCGTGCCTGAAGCAACATGGGGAGCAAGCGCAACCCCCAGACCCGTTGAAATCCCAACAGGTCCCTCCCTTTTGGTTAACATGGCGCCCACCTGACCGAAAGGGGTCATTCATTGGGGCAACTCCCCCTCTTGATAAGATGTGATTACTGTCAGTCCTGTGTGCGCCCGCCACATTGGACATACATTCAAGCCAAAGGTCCTGAGCATATATGCCCCATCTGAGCCCTGGGGTGATCGCAGCCCTTTCCCTGAAACCTTCATCATAGCAGAGCCATGCCCCTGGGTTACCAGTGTCATAGGCCCTGCGCACTATATTCTGGTACTTTATCAATTCTGATGCCCTGTCAGGCACGGCCTGCACCATGACCCCCCATCAGTACCGAGAAGGCAGCCGACCAGTTGGCCCAATTCCTGTCCACTTTAGGATGCTTAAAGCGTTCCTTTTTCCTTCTCGTTAGCATTGGGGGTCAGGAACAGGCTCCGTATATAGCAGTGAAAACGCATCCACGTACTCTCCCCTCCAAATCTTGTCCCGTGTGTGCTGTGCCAGGTGCGCACCAACTGGCGCCTCAACAGCTGCCCAAGTTCCCGGTTCCGCATGGACTGGTACTACCTGCGTGACCCTGGAGTGGCACGCCAAGCACTCCCCACCAATCTGGCTGCCTGCTGCCCTACTCTGGCTGCCCCCCCCCCCCCTTGCTTCCGGGACTGTCCAGGGTCCTCCAGGACCTCACTGATCTCCTGTCCCGGCCAAGGGACCCAGGATCCCACCCAGCCCAGCTGTCTCTGAGCTGCGGGGCCAGACTGAACAGGATGGTCTCTCCCCTAGCCTCCCCTTTTCTCCCACATTGGCAAGGGGAACACTGTGGGCACCTACCTGTGGGTGCATAACTGGTGCTTGTGCCCACATTTGCCGGCGGCTCTACGGTTGCTGGCCTGGGGTCCTTCTCTCGCCTTCCTCCGGCGGATCAGCCGACACCTGCTCCCCCCTTCTGCCCTGCTCCTGTCATGTCGACATAGCCTGACGCCCCTCCACCAGCTCCGCTACCTTTCCCTCGAGAGCCGTGAATCGATCCTTGAATTCATTTAGGGTCTCGAGTACTGCTGTCAATTGATCTCCGTGCGCTCGCTGGCTTGGTGGTTTATCCTCTTCATCCCTAGGGGGTGACAAATGGCACCTTCCCCCCCCCCCCCCCCTGGGAGGGGAGGGAGGTCTTGCCAGGGGTTGCCCAAACTGCCCTGAGGGGCCCTGGCATCCCCCGCTCATATGACCTCCCATGGGGGGGGGGTTGACCCCTGGGCAATCTGCCCCCTGGGGGATCTATCTCCTCTCTGAACCAGGCTGGTGGCTGCACCACACGTGCACTTGCCCTGATCACAGCCCAGGGTGGCTTTCCCCTCTCAGTGTCAGGGTCCACCTGGCTCCCAGCCGAATTCTCCCCACCTACAGGTTCCCCTTGGTTCCTCCCTACCTGAGAGCTTGTGATACCTTGGCCCTGGTCGTGTATCCTGACATCTTCCTCGACTGGCGAGCCCCTCACCGGAGCCCCCCCTTTGGCCTGCATTGCCCCGGAGCCCTGACCCTGCTCCCCACCGGCTAGGCTATTGAGGACTCCCGCACATCTGTGCCTGGAGGGACTCTAGCACCTCCTCTACGCATTTTGCCAGTGCCTTCCTGGCTGGGCCCTTCCCTTTTTTACCCCCGTTTCCTTTCACCATTGCTCTGTGTAGCCCCCTCATGGGGGGAGGGATGGCAACTCGCTACGTGCCCCTTGAAGCCCCTTTGCGCTGTCCTTTAGCAGCCTGCTGCTTTTGTGGGCTCCCTGGCTACTAGGTGGAACTAATGGGTAAGGAGGGCGGTGACTCACTACGAGCCCTTTGGTTCCCCAGCCCCCCTGTGCCACAGATCTTGCCCTTCAACAGAGTGCCCCCCAGGAAACAGCAACCCACCCCACGTGGAAAATTGGGAAGAGGCCAGGCAGGATTAGGCCCGGGCACCCCTGCTTCCCCCAGGAACCACCAAGCCACCCCAGTACACCGCGGTTCCTACAGGGGCTCACCACCCCTTCTTAAAGAGTGTGCGGGGAAAGGTCCTTGCCGCCATCCACACCGCTCACCAAAATTTCCTTGCCCGTTGCAGAGCTTGACTCCCCGCAATTGTGTGTGCGTGTGTCAAACGTTTGACCTACAAAGCTCCCTTAATGGCACCTTACCATTGGCACTGCTGCGCCAAAAAGCCACTTCCAGAGGGGCCCCCCCCCGCCGATGCTGCTGCTGCCGCCTCCAACCATGCCCCAACAACCACAAGCCTCGTGAGCACACTGCTCACTCGATGCTGCCCCGGCACGGAATGGCGGGATCCGCGCCTGGGCCAAGATGGCGGCTGCGAGCTCCCGCTCCTCGCGAGAGCTCGCTTTGCGCTGCTTTGCCGTGTGCCATGCGCCCCCCGCCCTCATGTGTCTTCCTTTCACCCAGGGGCAGGGAAGGGACAACAGCCGCCGCCCTCAAGCTGCTCCCTGTACCGAGGAGGGTCATGGGGGCAACAAACCTTCTGAAAGCTGATGGTTAGGACCTGAGTGAAAATAACTACTTCCACTGATTCATTCCAGAAGCGAGTCTCCTAGTAGGTATTGGTAGGTTCTGTAGAAACTTTATTTAGCTTCTCTAGCTGGAAGAGGTTCACAACAGAGCAGAGATGGGGAACCTCCTGCCCCATCCTCCTCTAAATCTGGCCCACTGGAGCGCTCTCCTCTCCTCTCCTCCTCTCTTCTCCCCCCCCCCCCCCCCCCATGACCCCTTCTAGAGGTGTGTGGCCCAAGGTAGATGGGGAACCTGGCAGGGACTGGCGCTGGAGATTGCATGATGGGAACTGCTGCTTCCTGCTAAATGTTATGTGGCCCACTAACCAACTTTAAACTGCCAGAGTAGTGCCCAGACTAAAAAGGTTCCTTGCTTCAATCTAAAGTGACAGGATATGGTTGGAGCAGGCAGAAAAATTTATCTGCGATGAGCATTCTCCATAACTTTCTTCTTTCAGCCATAGCCATTCTGTTGGCACAATTTGTACAAGATTGCTGTTAATAGCCCATAATACAAGATGCCTTTATGGTTAATGATGCTAATAGTACAGCAAGCAAACTTTGTTGCCTTGTGCACAGCTAGATATTGTGTTAAGATTGAGCAAGTCTTGCACTTGAATGCATTTTAATTTTTAGGAAAGGTAATGTGAGACAATCCACTTTATTTTTAACCTTCTTTAACAGAGTGGGCACTTCTAAAACTTTCAGCTAAATTCAAGCATGGGCTGGGCTTGCTCTGTGTACAGGATCCTCTTGTTCCCTGTTGGAACAACTATTTATCATGGAGCAGGAGAGCCTTCCCTCTCTGCGCAAATCCTAGCCACAACTGGGACTTGCAGTCCTGGTGGGAGTACGCTGTTCTGCACAAAAGCCTTCTTTAGCCTGTGGTGCAAATCTTGGGTTGGTGACTTGCAACAGGAGCAGGGGCAGCAGAATTTTGCCTGCCTTTCTTGACTGCTTTTCTCCCACTGGCAAGTAGGCTTGGCCACTGGAGGGGGACACAAATTTTTTACAACCCTCATTACATACCCCTCAAGTGCAAGACATCCTGGATTTCACAGGACTTCCAGACATGGTGGCTAAGTGCCTCAGATTTTACAGAACACCTGACTTTTTTCAGGACTTTCAGCAGTTTTGGTTTTGTGGGCTTTGTTTTTTTTTAAAAAGGATGGTTAATGGAGAAGAGAAGAGTACAGGGGAGGCTAGAACCCAGGATTCCTGGTAGGACTGCTACAAAGCCTGGCTCTCGAGCCATAATGCTATTGCCATTGTGGTAGCATTAAAAACAGTTATCTAGCTTATTGAGCAGTAGGCAAAGTTCTTCAAGTGGTTGAATAAAATGTAGTAGTCTTATAAGCAAGCGTTCCTCCTTGTATCTCTTGTAACAAACTGGGGAAAGATCATTAGTAAGTAAAGGGTTCAGACCTGGCCCTTTTTAATGGGCTAATGCTGTGATTTCTTACATTCAAGTTCTTTTAAAAACAGTAGCAAAATTCCAGCACAGCTTCAGTCTGAGCCATTGCATGTCATTGGAGTAGAGAAAATAACCCATGCAGGAGATGTGTGGTGTGTGGGAAGAGCTACGAGAGGGTTGTGTGCATAGTAGAGCATTTGAGGGGGGTGGAAGTGCAGTGCCAAGCGCTTGGGACAGTGCTGTGAGAGCTTTACAGTAAACATGAGGATGACCAGGGGTCAAGTCTGGCTTATGAGAAGAATAAGTAAGTGAAAGGAATTGCACACAAGATTGCGAGTTTGGTTTTTAAAAAATGTATTCCAGTCAAATGTCTGGCAATTGGATATTTTAAATTTGCATACATTTAAAACTTAAGGTTCACTATGATCTATAATTTTATTAATTTTTTTTTTTCAAATTGTCCTGCATTTTGAGCATCTTCATCCCTCATTTCAGAGTCCAGGGATTGAGAGGTATGCCTGTTTATGGTTACACATCATAGTACTTTCTAGAGGAAACAGCATAAAAAGTCACAAGTTTAGAAAAGCATTGGTGATGAACATTAGCCGTGTTCTCCTATACAGTGCAAGTATGTGTTGGCTCAGTAGATGTTTCTGTACAATAAACGTTGTTTGAAATAGCTGCAGGTGACTGTTCTTCTAACACTTTCATATAAACGTTCTGTTTAATGCCCGGCTATTTAGCCACCTTTTGTCCTTAAATCATTTTGAGATGATGAAACAAAAATACATAGTAGTGAGAGAGATAGTAATGCACATAAAATAAGACCTGGATAGAGTGCTTAGTTAATATAATGTTGGAGGGGTATGTTTCCACTAATTAGGATGTAGTCCATTCTTCCTATCTGCCATTTGTTTGGATAGTTAACAGCAAATTTGTATGCTGAAACAATGGAAGAGTGAAGTCCATTGGAAATTATACACTAGGTGTTTAGTAAACTATTCTTATAATCCGTATTATGTGCCACCTGTTTCGGGCACCTTCCTGGGAGTATAATCATATGAAGTACGTTGGCTATACATGGCTACGCTTGTCTTTCAAAAGAATGAACAAGTTGTACATTGCATGCCCCCTTCTGTTAAAAGTGGGTTGTGTTTGAAGATGTAAGAGCTTATTTGTAGTGCTGGGTCACTTTGTGTCACACTTGCAAGTAAGGGAACAAAAATACACCAGCTTTCTTATACCGTTTAAGGGGGAAATATTGGAAAGGTGAGGGTTAGAAGGTTCCTTCGTCTTTCCAGTCTTAAAAACCCACTCATACAAAGACTATCAATCTGATACTCAAAGTGCTCTGCTGATGCAAACACTATTAATTTCAAAGGGGCCTGGTGTTAGTGTAGATACTGTAAATGACCATGTGTGGCGGGGTGTGTGATTTAAACATGCTATGCATAAAATGTTGCTTATTTTAATGTTTCAAGCTGCATGTCTGGGGAAAAAATGGCCTAAAAAGAGGTCCTGTGCTGAATTCTGTCATTGGGAATGGCTCAAATTTTGATTTTTCTGTAAGTTAAGTGTTTGCAGTGGTGGTAAAGCATCTTCCTTAGAGTCCTATCTAGTATTGTCAACTTAAAATGTAGGGATGTAGTGTTTGGTTTGAATACTATGAGTAGAAGAAACCTCTTCATGAACATTTGAGAGGAAATCATTCAATTGCTCAGGCACTGCTGGATCCAGACATGATAGCATTATGGCTAATGGCTCAGAAATAAACGTTGAAATTTAGTAAATCATAGTAAACCAAGTGAACTTACCAGTTAATGGTCTGACTTTCTGAAACATTAAAAAATAACCATTCACAGAGTGGAAAAACTTGACCCCAAGGGCATCTCTCCCTCCCCCCTTTTGTAAATCAAGATATGAATACATAAACCAATAAATTTGCGTATCAATCATGTATACTTTACATGTATGCTACTAGTCTCATAGGGGTGGGACCCCGGGGCCATTACCGGATTTACCGGTTACCGGTTCTCAAAGAACCGGATTCTCTGATTAAATCCGGTATCCGGTACCGGTTTTATTTCATTGATTTCAATGGGGCACTGTGTCCCCATTGAAATAAATGAAATACAATTAATTCCTCCCCCTCCCAGGCTGTGCGGGTGGAAGGGGGGACACCACCCACCCACCCTGCCCAGCCTGGATTTTTGTTAAAAAAAAAAAAAAAAGAGCCCAGCGGCCGCGGCGTCCCCACAGCCGCCGGTAAGTATAGACCCGATCCCTGGGGGGGGTGGGTGTTTAACACCCCCCCAACCCCCCAGGGATCACCCCTACTAAAGTTGCCAGTGCTTTACCTTTGCGGAGCTCCGGGTGCAGCGGCGGCGGCGGGCGGTCCGGCGGCCTCTGCGACGGCTGTGGCTGCCGGCGTCAGAGACGCTCTAGGCCTTCCGGGGAAAGGTGTTCTTTACCTCACAAGAATTTATTGTGGCAACCAAAGGGAGAAACCATATGTGAACCTTGCTTGTACAAAGTAGGCTGACACAGAGTGTCCTGGAAGAGAGGCTGCTAACCTGCTACATGGCAATAAGCTTAATCACTGCAATCCTATAGCTGGAATCAAAAGGCTGTTTATAAAGACTGAGAGAGCGCTGTTGAAACTCTCTCACTTCTGCAGTTGTTTGTCTTTAATGCACCAGACTCTGAGATTTTTTCAGATATTCAAACTGTTTCAGCTTCCCTTTTTAAAGGGTAGCTTCTATCTGACTGCTGGCAAAAGCTTGAAGCTCTGACTCCAATTGCACTTCAGAGGTTCAAAAGCTTTGAAGTGTAATTAGAGTTTCACTTCAAAGTGGTGGTGGTTGTGAGTTAAATATAATTTTTAGGCCAGTCATGAAATTTTAGGACCTAGTACCTGATTTATGAGCACTTGGAGATGGCAATGCTGCAAGCAACCTTGGGTATAAGGTCTAAATTCTGCACATTTGTTTACCACCACGATATTCAATACATTTTTTCAGTTTTTAAAAAGTTATGAATATATATCCTGAAAAAACATAGACTTGTGAATAGACATGTGAAATTACTGGAAAGAATATATTTTAACTGATATGAAAGGAACAATTATGCTTTAAATAGCT
The DNA here is from genome assembly GCA_003113815.1 of Sphenodon punctatus. NCBI lineage: Eukaryota > Metazoa > Chordata > Lepidosauria > Sphenodontia > Sphenodontidae > Sphenodon > Sphenodon punctatus. The sequence continues at coordinate 727,504 of QEPC01014606.1, read as the reverse complement.
AATAACAAATACAGGTGATTCATAGAACTGCAGACTGTCTTCAATTTTGTTGATCTGCAATGACATTAGAGTACATATTAAAGCTAGCTTCTTCGTGAGCTCCATAGATGAGATGTACATTTTAGGGAAAAAAGTCTAGCTGAAGATCAGAAACAGAAGGGAAAAAATAATTTTGTTACCTTGGAATGACTGTGTTATCTTGGCCTGTGACACCAATCCTAAGTGTTTCTGTGTAAGCTGCCATATTAAGGAAAATGTGAGACCAAGTAAAGTGTAGTTTTATAGTTAAAATCTTACTCCTATGGTGTAACAGGATCAAACAAATAGCATGAGAGACTTTCTGCTTCTGTATTTTTAAGGGGTAAAAAGTGAAGACTAGCGTTCTAAGTGTGTTTAGCTAGTTAGGCATTCCAGAACTTCGAGAGCAATGAGAGAATCATGGTTTTGTTAACCTCATCAACATGTTCATTTTTTTCAGCTCCATGTTCATGCATGTCTTTTAACCCGGAAACAAGAAGGCTGTCCATAGGTCTAGACAATGGTACAATCTCAGTAAGTACATACAAATAAGATTTCCGGTTGAACTACTTCCCTTATGAGAAGTAGTATGTATGTTGTGTTAAGGAATTTTTATGAGCATTAGCTAAATAAGACTAGTGAAACTTAAAGCTTCAGAGTAGAAAATGGCAAACGCTGGACAAAGTTAGACTCCATTTTTATACATTTGTTTTGTTTTCTTTTAAGGCAGCTCAGCAAAATGCATACGTTTACATGTATTTTACACTAAGTTTTGACTCTTCTGGCTTTGATCACATTTTTTAAATCTGCATCTGCTATGCTAAGCTGATTGATCAAATTTTAATTTTTAAAGCTTGCTGCTCCCTTGGACAGGTAAAGCCCTCTTTCCACTTCCAGCCCACCCAACAGCAGCTTGTGAGGAACCAGTGAGTAAGTAGCCACTGGCTACCCATGAGCAGTGCCCCAAGGGAAACGTGGGTCTGCGATTCGCAGATTTCCCACAGAATTCCCCTCCCCCCGTGGAATCTCCTGCCCCACTTACCCCAGCGCAGAATTTCTAGCCTGCGCTGGGGAGACGCGGGGCAGGAATTTCCACGGGGGGGAGGGGAATGAACAAACCCTCGGGGCTTCCCCTCCCCAGCTGCCAGGGCATGCCTCCCCCTTCCCAGTTTAGATAATTAATTAACTTACGAGTGACGGTGAAAGCAGCTGCTCCGTCCAGCACGCTCGTACTTCCTAGCCAGAGCAGCTGCTGTCCCAGTCACTGGTAAGGCAATTCATTTTCTAAATTGGGAAGGGGGGGGGGGAGGGCAGGGGAGCTCCCCGGCAGCTGGGAAGGCCCCCCCCAACATGGTAAATCGCACTGAGGCACAGAATTGGGCCCTGACGCCCGCGGAGTTTTAAAAAAATTCTGCTGAAGAATCGGGGCGGCTGTTGGGAGTTAGGTGGAGTAGCAACAGGGCCTCGCCAGTACTCTTTCAGACCAGGGGTTCTCCTGCTGTTGCTGGATGGCAAGTGGGATCTGCCTTCCTGGTAGAAGTAGCAGTGAGGAGGCAGTTGTGGGGGCTTGTGCCTGGTTACTGTAACATGTAAAATCCTGAACACATAGCTTGTGTAACTTGTATTTCCACCCACTGTGGAAATTGCCATCATGCAGTAACCCTGAAGAAACCACTGGTGCTATCTTAACTGTGCCCTGTGATGTTGGAAAGCACCCTATGCAAACAGAATGCAGTAGGGATCAAAGTCATTTTAGTAATTACACTTGGCTGGATGGGTAGAGCCTTCTCAGTCAGATGAGGAGCGTCTCACTTTTGTCTTTGCTTATGAACTGGCAATGTATGTCTGTGTGTGGCTGTATCTTAACACTTGGAAGACTGATGTAGAACGGCAGTTGCCCATATGGCTATGGTAAGCAAGGTGTTCTGTAGAGATCATGTGACGACACCACTACTACTACCAGATTTTGAGATGCTTTGCTTTTCTCTTGGTACTAAATGGGCTGGGACACCATCCCATGATACAGTGGCAGTCGGTGCAGGCTCGGCTTCCGTTCATCCAGAGAATAGTAGCTGGCAGACTGTGCCCCATCATGGCCTCAAGGCTCTGGAATGCGCTCTGCCCATCTTCCAAGGCCAGGAGTTGTATTTTTTTTTTTTTTTAATGCCTTATTACAGGAGCCCATTTACTTTTACCTGGCTTTTTTGGGGGGTGGGGGGATTGAGGTATAGACCACGGATGTACAGGTGTGGCTGAACATTTTATTTCTTAACCTTTTATCCTGCTCAAGTGCTTGAGTAAAATACATAAATTAAAATGAGACTAAGGTTTGGTGTACAGTTATCTACAGATAGATGCTAACTTATAACCTTGTTTTCTCCATCTGAATAACCTGAAGTGAATTCTGAAAATATCACTGTGGTGTTCACTCAGGGCTGTTCTTACCATGTGGTAACCCAACATCACACACCCCTTTCTATTTTCTCTTCTTTTGGCAGCACCAGTGTGACCCCTGTTTTCACCAGGGCAGGGTGTGGGAGTTGTCACTCCCTCCCAGTGGGACCCGAAACATGACCACCTCTAGAGCCTTATGGAAGATGCCTTCACAGGGGTGGGACCTTAAAGAGAAGGTGGTGGGGCCTCCACAGCCCCCACATTTCTTTGCCCTGGGCCTTTCAAATGCTAAGGCCAGCCCTGTGTTCACTAGCTATAAGAGTAAGCATCCAAAGAGATTTGATATATGGTCATAGCTGATTCAGTCTGGAATTCAGAAGACCTATTTGATTGCTGACCTTTCAGGAAGCTGTGCTTGTATTGCAAAATATCTGGTGCATACCAGTTTCTGGGAAGGAGTCCAAACTAGCCTAATCCTAATTCTCATTCACTATTTCAAATGTAGCAGCAGCAGAGAGCAAGAGTGTAACTTATTTCCTTTACTTTCAAGAGAAAAATTTGTCTGAGAGTACTCTTCCCAGTATGCACCTCTAAAACAATGGTTGATCCCGTTAATGTGTCTGGCATTTTAGAGAACAGGATAGTACAGTTCAGTAACCCTTATTTGAAAAGGTTGTCTACGTACAGGTAGGTTCTATTCTCCCCTGAAATTGGTAGTTTAACAGAAGTGTTTCAAAAGAGCTGGAATATTGGTGGGTGAGGGGTGCAACTGCTGTGTGGTGCCAGGAGTTGTCATCCTACTTGAACCTCCCTCAAGGTACAATGCAGTGGTTCATAAGCGTATTCTTTACTGCCCCCTAAAAGTGACTCTGTTTATTATTTTGACTCCCCAGTATGGCAGCTAAACAGCACAATAGGCTGCTATGCAGTAACCCCTTTTGAGGTTAATAAAATGGCATCATTGAGTTCCATATTTGCTTAGGAAATAGTGGCATATAAAAGACTGCATAAGATCTTGTCATTTGTTCTTGTTTCTAGCTCTACTTGCACTCACACCTCTGTCCCCCAAATATTGCCCTGTAGTTAAGAACATTGTCTGTTTTCAGCACTGTCCCAGGCCCCCCTCAAACAAGTCTTGTCTTTTCTATATTTTCAGAAATACTTAATCCTTGGTAATATGTTGGCTTACTCCATATCTCCCAAGTCAACCCACCCACCCCATCTAATTTTGATCATCTTTCATAATGTCATTTGGAAGGATAAATGCAATCTTACTGATGACAGCACAGTTATCCTTCTAGAGCCTTCATCCTCTTCTAATCCTGAAACCAATTTATCTCCTGGAAATGTACTCGATAACTCAAAAAATAAATAACTGCAGCCCTCCCCCCTCCCTGTCAGTATCCCAGAGTGCCTGAACTGTGTTGGCTGATTTTGATTGTAATATCCTAGGGACATGGGCCAGTATTCTATACCTCCTATCACGGAGCATACTTTTTATTAATTTTAATGTCCTGTACAAGAGCTCCTTTTTCCAGACATTGGCCATGCAGGCACCACAATTGACTTCATTTATGGGTTTGGAAAGGTAAATTGGAATCCAGAAGAGGTGCTAGTCTAATAGTCTTGAAGTGTTGCTTCTAAATCTCTGTCTATAATAGCAGTGGTGGCTAGTGGGTTTTGAGACTGGTGGGGCAGTGGATGGGTTGAACTTACTGCTGGTGGCAAAGCCAACAGCAAGCCTAGAGGCAGAGCCAGGGCAATGGTAGGCCAGTGGCATGGCGTAACCCAGCAGCAAGGAGTTCCCAGGGTTAACATTGGATTGACATTACGTTAGTTAACGCTGGGAACTCCTTGCTGCTGTGTGACACACTACCACTAGGAGATAGAGAGCCCTCTTACTGGAGTCCCATCCGCTCTCTTTCCCACTGGGTCCAAATTAACCATAGCAGGTTACAAAAATAGATCATGTTGCCATCACCTACCTTTATCCTAACCGTCGAATCCTCAATTTTCATGGTATCCTTGGCCACCTGTAGCCTTCTGAAGGTGTAGGCTTTGGGACAAGCCTTCCTTCTGGCTTGGAGAACTTGAGAGGACTGAATTACCTCCCTGTCCTGCAATAAGCCAAATCAGAAGATAATGAAAGGGGAGAGAAGGACAGGACAGAGAAGTAGGAGGGCAAGGGTTTGGTTTTGGTGCACAAGAAGAGGAAGGGGAAAGAGATGGGTTCAGTGGGGAAAAGGGGTTTATTTGTTGTCTGCAGCCTTCTCTTCTGCCATGCTCCTATCTACTTTCTCTTCTGTTCACAAGGAGAGTAGTTGCAGGCCTGTATAGCAACCAAACACACCCCATCCAAACCAGCATCCCTAGTACCTACACTATCCCTGGCAGCCAAATACCCTTCCAAACACACAGGTCGTCTTAAAAAATGTTTGGCTGGTTGCAGGCTTGTATAGCAACGAAACAGTCTCCATCCAAACCAGTACCCCCAGTACCAACACTGTTTAACTGGACAGGCATTTGGCTGCTGGGGATACAGACCTTTTTTTAAAAGTTTGGCCAGTTTCAGGGCTGCATTGCCATCAAATCAGATCCATCAAGACCCGCATCCCCAGTACCCACACCATATCCCTGGCAGCCAAATGCCTGTCCAAGCAAACAGGCCTTTTAAAATTTTTTGGCCAGTTACAGGCCTCTGTTGGTACCAAACCAGCCCCATCAAAATTTAAACAATGCAGTTCTGTTTCTCAACAAAACCCCAGGCATAGTCACAAGCAGAGAGGCCAGAAACTACTTTCCAGCAGGGAGCAGCAGTGAAACAGCAAAGTGACCATTTAAAAAAAAAAAAAAAAAGAGTAGCCACGACCAGTGGAACCATAAATTTACAAAATGACCTCTCTACTCATGCTAGGAGGAGAGAAGGAAANCATCCAGACCAGCAGTCCTATTAGCTACACCCTATCCCTGACAGCCAAACGCCTGTCCAAGGACACAGGCCTTTTAAATTTTTTTGGCCAGTTTTAGGCATTGCAAGCAAACCAGGCCCATCCAGACCAGCATCCCTATCCAGACCAGCTACACCCTATCCCTGGCAACCAATGGCCTGTCCAAGCACACAGGCCTTTTAAAAAAAGTTTGCCTGTTGCTGGCCTGTATTGCAAGCAAACTACTTTCCAGCAGCAGCAAAACAGCGAAGGGAGGGACCATTTTAAAAAAGAGTAGCCACAACCAGTAGATCCACAAACTCACAAAATGGCCTCTCTACTCATGCTTGGAAGGGGAGAAGGAAAGCAGCAAATGCATCATGCAAAAAAAAAAAAAGAGTAGCCACAACCAGTAGATCCACAAATTTACAAAATGGCCTCTCTACTCATGCTTGGAAGGGGAGAAGGAAAGCAGCAAATGCATCATGCAAACACAGAGCAAGCAAAGCAAACCATCTTAAGGCAACAGTGTAATGTGCAGTCCTTAGTACACCATAAAAGCAGTAGTGAGGATTTCCACTTTCTTCCCCCCCCCCCAAACATGCTACACAGCTCTGTTGCAATGTAAGAGGTCACTTCTGCTGCAACTGAACACGGAGCATTCATGCAAGGACTAACCATTAGTGAAAAAGCCTGCCACAACATCCTACCAAACTGCAAAGGGCAGGGCCATTTTAAAATGCAAGGAACATTCTAGCAAAGATTGGAAACCCTTCCATCCAAGCATCTAAGTCCCAAAATCATAAAACAGAAAGCAGACTGTTTGTCAAAAACAGTCAAGAAAGAGACCAAGAGCAGCCATGGCCCATGGGGGCACCAGAAAATGGCCACGGCCTTTTCACATGCTTGAGGGGCTTGGGAGAAGAGCAGGGCAAACCAGCAATGCACATGTAAACACGAACACAGAACAAGCAAAAGCAAACCAGATCTTAAACCAACTGAACCATATTATGTGAAGTCTTAGCACACCACAAAAGCAGCAGCAAGAAATTCCAGATCTTAAACCAACTGAACCATATTATGTGAAGTCTTAGCACACCACAAAAGCAGCAGCGAGGAATTCCACTTGTTCCCCAAAACATGCTTCACTGTTGCAGCTCTGTTGAAGCCCCATTTTCCCCAGTGTCTCCCAGAAAAATAACTAACTCACCAATGATGCAGGTCCAGCAGCAGCATGGGGTAACAAAGCCACAAACAAGCCAGGCCAGCCAGCATACTCCCTCCACCAAAATGGCACAGACCACCAGCATGCCAAAAGAGGAGAGCTCTCTTTTAATCCCACCGTAGGGGGTGGGGTACAGGCAGGCAGCCTGAGCCCTCAGCAGCAGCTGTGCACAGGCACACAGTGCCTGGGCGTTTGGGTCTTCAGTCCAGACAGCATCTTCCCAAGCAGCCCATAGGGATCTGTTGAACACTGCCCCCACTGGTGGGAAAAGCAAAGTGCTTTCCCCATTCAGGCAGCATGGGCTCTAAGCCCAACTGCCCAAATTGCTTTTGTAAAGTTTTGTCCCTTTAAGGGACTCCTTAGAGCAGGCTCAGCAGGAGGCACTGGCCCCGACCACCTCAGCTTCTGGCTGTATGTGTGCCCAGGGAGGCACAACACTGAGCACTCGGCTCATGCTGAGTGTGGAGGACTGGGAGCAAGTCTAGAGCGGGTTGCTGGCTTCCCCCCCCCCCCTTGGTGCCTTTGGGATTCAGGTGAGTTTTTTTCTTTTTCTTTCCCCGCTTTCTTTTTAAAAGCATGAAGAGCGTGTGGAGGGGGATCAGGCCAGGAGGTGCAGTGCCCCTGGTGCCCTGTAATGTGCACCGCCCCTGTATAATAGAGTATGTAGCATTCTTCATGCCTATTTTAGGCTAAGTAAAATGACAATATTCTTGCATGCTCAACACAAATTTAGCTAGGTAAGTCAAAAACTTTTCAAGAATTAACCCAAGGACAGAGGGTAGTTGAGAGAGTCTGTCAGGCTTACCTTAAGAACACAATGTTGCCTACTAGAGACCGGCATTTCTTGCAACAATTTCCATCCTGATAAGCATTTTTAACCAGTTGGACTTCTTAGTCTCTTGGACATTACAGCAGTTTTTATACAAGGATGGGAAGAACGAGTCCGAGACATGGCTCTTTTGCTCTCTTCTCCCCATAACTTTCTGGAACTGTACCAGCCCCCAACCTCCCTGGGATCAGTGCATCAGAGGTGGCAAGGAAGGGCAGAATGTGCTTCATTTCCCCCCTGCTTCAGTCTCTGACTCTCTGCCTTTTCCAACTTTCAGCAGAGGCAGGTAAGAGTTTGAGTAGACCGGTCCACTGGATGGTCTCATGATCCACTCTCTTCGTCTTCTCCTGGCCGCATCTGAGTTAGCTGCAGGAGACCAGGCAAAGCACTAGTTTCCTGCTGTGTTCTCTCCCTTGCACCCTGTTCAGCCCCCGCTCTTCCTGAGCTCGGGAGAGTGAGCCAGAATAAGCCCTCTGCAGCCACCTTGCAGTTCGAGCTAGAACAGTTGTAGTGGGCAAGGAAAGAGCAGGCTTGGATATTCACACATCCACATGCTTAGGATGTCTCCTAAGTCATCCAGACCAGCAGGTCTCAGGTACTTTCCAGCAGGATAACCAGCACTGGGCTGTACCTGCGTCGTGGTGTATAATTAAAACTTGATGAAGAGAGCCAAAAACAACGCTTCATGGAAAATAAAGCCAATCTTTCTATTAATGTAGGAAAGTTAACTGGCATTTCATACCCAGAGAGTGATATGTGGACATTATTGCTAAGTATTTGGTACCAAGATAAACTTGTAAGCATCTTTGTGGTAATACGTTTAACTTCTCAAATGAAATAAAAATGTAGATGGGCCAGAGTTGTTGCTTCTTGCTAATTGAGAAGGCGTCACAGTGTACTTGTATGGAGAATTCAGCCCACTTAACAGATAGTTGCTTCTGTAGAATTGTGCTCTGTATTATAGCCTGCAGCTGCCAGAATAGCTATTGCGAAATGGATAAGAATACAGAAACAGACTGAAGTAGGACAGCTTCAGAGGACAAATTACGCAATGGGCTTTCCAGTAGGAGCCAGAAATCGGATCAGTGATGTATCTTTCAGCTCAGTTGATACATAAATTTGCTGAGTCTTACTTGTATCCTTCAACACAGTATTTGTTACTCAGATCTCCTCATATCCATTACTTGACACACTGCTGTTCTGTTAGTCTGAAATGTGCAGTGTGTAACTGTAAGCGGACATGCAGTACAGCATCCACCCATCTAAGAGACCACATTATACCCACAGTTCCCAATAAGGTTCCAGTTACTCTCTCCTACTTGAAACTGGGAGGAAATATTGACTATTTACTGAGTCTCCTGATAGTTTATCTCTACTTTTATTTTATTTTTGTGGCAGGAGGCTGCTTAACATTAAAACATTATGAACCCAGCAACAAAAATGCATTAATGGTCATAATTTAGTTTGCACAGGCTGACAATCACAGATAGCATATAACACTATGGGATTATCCTCCAAGAAGGCAGATGGGCTAAGATCCCCTACTCTCAAAGGTTATGTTCATGTTCCCTTGGGGAGGTTGAGGATACTGCCCACCTCCTATGGAGATTGTATAATGACTTGAGGGAAGTGTATCTGGTCACTCTAAGTGAATCATTGGGAAATGTGGACAATCTGCAAAGAATTAGTCTAATTCTTAAGTAGATTAGAAACACCACTCTTGCATTCTGGGCATAATCTTACTCTTCCATTTTTGTAAAATCATGTGCTTTGAGATCTTCACAGCCTTCCAAACCTGTTGTGGAGGATTTCATCTGGCTGAAATATTTTTATACATAAAACCCATCACAAGTGAGGTTGCAGTAATAGTAACTCAACCTGTCTGCTGCATGATTGAGACACATCCCTAGCACATGGATGTAGTGTACTGCATAGATTTTTATGAAACTATTTCAAAATATTTTTTACTTATTCTAGTATCTTCACACACTTCTGTCACTGACCTTGTGCATGTTCTCTCAAAAACTCAGTCTTTTCCTTTCCCTTTTCATCTTTTTGTAAATGGCCCCATGCCATTTCATCTTGCACAAATCTGCTCATCTCATCTGCCACCTTGTTTCCTATTTCTAGCAGGACATTTTGAACCTATGCCTGTTCCATGCATGTAATTTCCATTGGGGCCTGTGTGTAATAAGGCATGAGGTCAGAAATCCTGCCTTCATAATATTTTAATGCTCAGCACATTTTTTATCTAGCCTGCTGTCAAGTCTCTCTTCTAAATTATCCCTTTTTTGGGGGGGGGGGGGCGTCAACTTTTCTTACTGCCACACAAACTACGTATGCCTAGTGTTTTCTAATGGCGGAGCTCTAGCTAGCTGAGAGCAAGCTCACATGATCTACTTAAGAGCCTACATCATAAGATGCTGGATACTAAACCATTTCAAAATGGGACCTCCTGGGTTTTCAGTGTGTCCCCTGTTCTAATTTTTTTTCTTGTCCTCAAAAGTTGTCAGGGGAAAAAAGCCTGAACTGCCTTCTATATTTTACACTTCAGCACTGTTCTATTGTCTCTTAAATAGCTTAATGTTTTACCTGTGTGGCTCTTCTCCTTCCCTCCCCCCCCCCCAAGTGACAATTATGTTGCAGCATAAACCTCACCAGCACTGAGATGCTAGTAGTCTACTGGAACATTTAATATTTTTTCATGACTAGCAAAATTAGTGCTGGTTTGCTACGTGGTTAGGAGTTTGGTGGATGGTTCGATCTGTGCATGGGACATACCATTGAAGGGAGTGCCTTGTTCTGTGTCCTATTAACCACCAGGGCCCCATATATTCTCTGTGTTACTGCATTGGCAGCAATAGTGGAAATGCAGAAGACATGGGCCCTGATATACCACGCTCAACCAATTTCTTGTAATCTGCTGTTTACATAGGTCCAGAGTGATATAACAGGACATGAAACAGAGCAGTAGGAGCCTGGGCTAAATACCTCTGAAAACTTCCCAGTGGAGAGAGCTGCTGAGACATCTGTGTGTGTTTTTTTTTCTTTCTTATTTGTTAAAAGTTTGTTCCTAATGTGTGAACAGCTGTGCCAGAGTCTTGAGTTAGGTGATGCAAAGGCTTTTACATCTCTAGCTGTCATGATTTGAATTTCACACCAAGGACCAAGCTAAGCTGATTTTGTGCTAGCCAGGGGAGATGAGTGGTATACAGACCAAATCAGCCCTCCATTGGCTTCGTGCCCCCCGACCCACAAGACTACAGCCCTCAGGATGCTCTTGATTTTGGAGCTCCCGTTCGGATGGACGGTAATGACTTTGCTGCAGACTAACAACTTGGGCCAGCTTGTTCTGTGTTTTGAACTTCTTCTTCTTTCCACCCAAGTTTCTGCTCAGTCACTTTCCAGATGGGTAGTTGGGGTGGCATTTACTACTCCATGCTTTTTGTTTTATTTGAAAGGAAGGGATCAATTAATCATATTTTGGAGAGAGAGTTCTAAACGTTACTGGGTTTAAACCAGGGAAAGATTTTTTAAAAATGCAGACTTAATTTCAAATATTTCCCACTTCTCAGAATCCTTTTTGTTTTACAGGAATTTATTTTGTCAGAAGATTATAACAAAATGACACCAGTAAAAAGTTACCAAGGTAAGGAATTAAATCTGATTGCATTACCGAAATGTAACTTCATCTTGCTAATGTCCATTTTTTCCCCCTTAAAATGTCTTTTTGGGGGGAGGAAGAAGAGGGAAGAGTATTGCTCCCTGTAATTACAGCTTTCTAGTATAAAGCCCCTGCTTGTCAGGAGATACAATCGTAGTTGTAATTTTAGGACTGCAAATGTGGTTTAAAAGAGCTTCTTCTCAATAAACTCATTTAAAATATAATTTTTGTAGATTAATCTTTAGCAGCTCAACAGATCTAAAGCAATGATCCAAAAATGCAAATTTCAAAGTTCAGTGCTTCTGAAGCAGCTTATCCTTCAAGAGAGGGAACGAGAGAGAGAGAGGAGTTTGGGGGCAGGTGTATTTCTAGTCCAGGGGTTCTCAACCTTTTCTCAGTCACGAGCACTGGAGTGACGTAAGTGACCACTTGGGAGAGCACTGCAGAATTTGCATGAATTATTTGCATAGATTGTCTTCATGCTGCAATTTAATTCATTTCAAAGGAGGACTGTTTCAAAGTGCTCCCGAGCACTCCTGACAACTGGCTTGGGGGAGCACTTTCACTCACTGCCTGAGTACTTTGGTGCTCCCAGGCACCAGGTTGAGAATCCCTGTTCTAGTATATACTTAAAGTTTCCAAGGACACTTTGCAAAAATATATTTGTCAAGATTATAGAGGAAATGCACATTAGCATTGCTTTTTAAACTGTTCCAGGTGACCTTCTCTTTAGGGTTCAGATGTTCTACAATGTGAAGCAAGAAAACAATAGCTGCAGAATGAGAACCTAAATGAAAGATCTCTGGTGGGAGAGATGGAAGGAGCTTTACTAAGCCTTCACTTTATCCCTTGCCTCCCCATTACTACATACGCATGCTTCTGCAGACTAACGCATGAGGTGGACACAGAGCTGCTCAGTTACGGTGGTTCAGCTAATCTTCCAGTACTGGCATGTCCCAAAAACTCTGCAATATGACACTTTGCAACAAGAAACTTCTCCCTTCCTCTCACCCTCCTCCATCTATTGCAGCACATTAACTAGAGAGGTCCCCTCTTCATCTTGAGATCTTGAGCAGATGACCACCTCCATCATTCTGCTCTTGAATTTCTCCATTCATTCTCTTGGCATTGCTTTTGGTGTTTATCCTGCATGTTTAGGCATTTGCATTGTGGATCTCTCTCTCTCCCTTCAAGCCCTGAAACAAAATAGTTTTTTTTCCAACTTAGCAATATCCTTGCAGTTATATTGTCTGATTTGGTGTTGGTGCCTTTCTATTTCTACATATTTATTTTGTGCACCTAGCTACCATTCCCTCCCATCTCTCCATTCACTTTAATGAGACTGTTAGAACAATTGATTTTGCAACTGCAGATGCGTCCGCTGTGTTAACATTCAAGTTGGAGGGATGAGCATTTATATATGCTTTTTCCTAGCCTTGATGCTGAGTGGGCTTCTGGGTTGAGTTCTAGTGATCTAAATCTGCCTCTTCCTCATTCTCTCACTTAAAAAAACCAAATGGGTTTTCATTAGATTTTTGTGTGCTCCCTAGCCTTGTGGACAAAAGCTTTGGGTTTGGAGACCATAGTGATAGGAACAATCCAAACTTTTGCATATCTGAGTGTGCATAGTTGGATGGAAGTAGCAGCTAGAGGGTAGTCTAGTAAACTGACACAATTTATGTGAAAGCTTGGAAACCGCCAGGCTTAAACATACAGCATTTTCCAAACCAGATTTGCGCTGTATTGGGAGCAGAAACAGTTAAAATGTTAATTCTATATTGCTGTTTATAATATAGTTGATGGTGTAAAACCAGTTTATTGATAAGACAAGTAGGTATGTTGACTTTTGACTACAGTGTTTGCTGATGTTTAAAAATTTTTAAAAATAGGTTGGCTTTTTTAAAAAAAAAAAAAAAAAAAAGAAAAAGCTTGGCTATTCCTGTTAGAATAAGTTGTCATCTTTTACACAGACACAATAGAAGTCCCCTTCTTTGTGTGCAACTTGTCTCAAGGTCCTAGATCCCTAATTAACCTTTAGTTCATGTTTTGGGGAATATTGCATTTGTTAAGGTACAATAGTGAATAATTTTTCAAACCACTTGGTTTAATTTAAAAAATGTCTCTATCATTCATGTTGCTTTAATTCTTTCATGACTTAAGTCTTAAAGGCTGATGTCTTTGAATGGTTCATTCAAGATGGGGTTCCTATTCTTGTTTGTCCTAAATCTTTGATGGTTTTATTTATGTGGACACTTGTATCTAGTCGTCCAGCTGCTTGAAGATTGCATAGTAGTTATCTTTGCAAAAGCATGCTGTTGTTCATTTTAAAAATATTTTTAACTTTTGCTATGTGCAAGGCTAAAATTTCCCTTCCAGTTTGGAGTCTGCACTGACATTTTCCTGGAAAGTTTAAGCCTACTCAATACACATCCAAATGATATGGCCTTTTAAAAACTCCTGAATCTGATTCACACCATTAGTAGTGGCAGATTGATGGGTGTGTTTCCTGGGAAATGGTGCAAAGAGGGTCTGGAATAGCTGCTGAGGTACTAGGCCTCTGGCAGTGGTTATGCTTCCCCTGAAATCTTTGTCCATTCATATTAGCTGGGCTGCTTGGCATGGATGAAGACTGGGCCTTTGAACTGGTGTCATAGGAGGCTTATCTGTCTTTTTTGGGGGGGAGGCATGGGAGAAGAATGTTAAAGTATTTCTGCTCTATTTCCAGCTCACCAAAACAGGGTTATCATGATTCTGTTTGTTCTGGAGATGGAGTGGGTATTAAGCACAGGCCAAGACAAGCACTTCACATGGCACTGCTCGGAGAGTGGGCAGCGGCTAGGGTGTTACCGTACCAGCGCAGGGGCCTGTGGTCTACAGTATCCTTTGCAGAAATTGGGTATTTAATTTTTTTAATTTTTTTTGTTGGTTGCTCTTAAATACTTTTCTGAGACCTTTCCAGTCCCCAACCATACCCTACCAGTAGTCCATTCCTTGCAAGGAAATCCTTTCTAGAAGCAAAACAAAACACTGCATTGGAGCTTTGTCTCACTGTGGACAAGGCATATTGAGGTTTAAGCAGTGAACCATGCCAAAGTGCCATTGGTCTTCCCTCCATGGGCCCTGTCAGGACTTTATACAAAGGGCCTCAATTCTGAAATAACCATGTCTGCCTTTTGAGGAATTTAAATGCATCAAACTAGATCAGTGGCCAGATCCATGTTTGTTGTGTGCATAACAAAATTAAATCCCCTAAAAGAATATTTATCCTCCATTGTGGAACAGATCAACCCACATTTGAAATGAGTTAGGCTAAACTTGAATTCACAGGATTGGGAAACTTTTTCACTCCCAGGAGCTACTTTGAAAAATAGTTCAAGCTGCAAGGGCCACATAGAAGTGTGGGAATGTGTAAGGAGTATGCTCTGGAAGAACAGAGTCTAAATCATTGGTCTGTCCCCTATCTTTGTGTGTATGCTCTCCTCTCTGCTCCCTTACCCTGCACTCAGTTTTCAGTGCTTGTGGTAGGAACTAGATCCAGGGGCCAGATAAAAATCAGCCATGGGCTGCATTTAGCCCCTGTGGCTGAGGTTCCCTTACCTCCGAAGGCATTGAGCGAGAGGAGTTGACTGGCAGGGAGTGGGCCAGTCCAGGGAGCCTGCTGTATTAGATGCCTTACCTCCCAGAGGGGAGAAGCAATGTTATTGCAGCGCTCATCCCCTCCAGGTGAGCAGGGCTCCACCCCCAGAAGCCCCCAGCAGCCATTGCAGCGCTCATCCCCTCCAGGTGAGCAGGGCTCC
>QEPC01014606.1:696095-708840 GCA_003113815.1 Sphenodon punctatus | reverse complement strand
TGTCTCCCCCTCCTTGTCTTTTAGATTGTAAGCCACAGGCAGGGACCGCATCTGATTGTATGTTCTGTACAGCGCCAGGTTGCAACTGGCGCTTTATAAATGTTTAATAATAATAATGTGGACTGTGAATACACATGTTGGTACAACTGGCACTTTGTAAATGGCGGAAGTGCACTTGGACTGATTCTGGGTAGGGCTCCTATGGGTACTTACCCAAACAGGGTGCGGCCTTGTTACAGCTTCTCTGGCTGTAACAGTCTAAAGTTGGCATTGTGGGGTTTTTTTGTTTTTTTTTTAAATAGCCTCTTTAGACCATGTTAAAAGGGGGTGACTCCATTGTGTATCATGGATTTGCCTGAGCCAATGCTAGTGTAATGCCGTTAAGACAGTGTTCTCAAACCTTTAGACTGCACTTTCCTTCCTCTGGTCTTTCGCACTTGTGGCTCCCCACCCACCACACATGCATGTATCTTGATCTCTCTCCTGCTCCCTTGCTGTCCCACCCTTTTGGAAATTTCCCCTAGCTGAATCTGAATGGAGCTAGGGGCTTAACAGCTGTATTTTCATGCCCTTCCTCAGAGCACCCTCCATGCAGCTTGAGAACACTGTGAATTCAGGGGACCACCAGAAACTTGTACTTTGCCCTGAGTACATGGTTCTTCGGCTGCATTATAGAAGCCATGAATTACCTATTCTCAACACAAATGGCCAGTTCTTCATATGTGAGCTGGAACCAAAACTAGACGAGTTATAACCTGCCAAAACAAGCTATTCTGGCAATTGGTAGAGATGTGTCTAAATGTTGTTGCATTTGCAGCATGCTATAAGATGCACCTGTTTAAGCTGGCGTTTCTCCCCCCCCCCCCAATGTCACATGACACTAAATACAATTCTGAAAATAGCAGCCACTGCCCACCAGATCACTGCAAGAAACCGTTTTAGGAAGGGGGATGAATACTTCTACTCCAGTATAACCTTGAAGGGCTTCAATTATAGGGAAGTGGTGGGTGTTTTTTTATATTGGCTATTCCAGGTGCAATTTCTGCTTAAATATGAATTGTTTCAAGCTAACATCAAGAATATATATCTTATAAAATCCAGTTTGTTTTTGAGACTTGATAAAAAAAAATTCCTCAGCATATTTCCACCAGATTTGATGTTGAGACCCGGCATGTATTTGTTGGTGACCATTCTGGTCAAGTGACCATCCTCAAGCTGGAATCGGAGAACTGTAGCCTTGTCACAACATTTAAGGGACATACAGGTACAACTTACAGCTAAATATTATCGATTTTCCTACATGATTTGAAAGCTGTAAAAACTGCCAACGATGTAAAGGTTTGTAATTCTGAACTCACAAAGCCCTGGAGAGGTCAAACTGTGATACCTCCCTATGCATAATAGTAGACATTAATTCAAATACCTTAGGGGAAGGAATTGCAACCCAAGTAGGCTTTTGCTGCTGACATGAAGACATTAGGTGACAATTGTACACAGCCACTCACGTGGGTTAATAATTTACAATGTGCAATTGGTACACTTGTATGCTGGTGAGTGTTTGCTCCTGCAGTTGTGCTATTCAAATACTAAGTTGCTTACTGCGTCTGTCCATTGAGGGTCATATTCATGAATAAGTAACTCAACATCAGCTGCGGTTGCCAGAGTACATGCAATATACAAGATACCACATATTTTTTATTCCATGTGTTCAGTATATAGGACACTGAGTCCTGTATATCTAATGCCTATCCTACAGAGAGAGAGAGATGCCCTCAAGCCTATTGAGCCTTGAAGTGCAGGAAAAGACAGCATAAGGTTAAATCTCACTACTGCTGACTCGTTTATATTCTCATCAACCGCATCACACTGGTTTTTACCAAGATTTGACTTCATTTAATAGTTACAGGAAGACTACACTAAGCCACATGGGGCAGGAGGCGTTTAACCACCAAGTCACACTGGTAATTGCCAGAAGTTTCTAATGTGAAGCTGTGTAACTCACTGGGAAAGTATGTCAAATTCTACTCCAGTGGCTCCTGTAAACTAAGTTAGAGTGCTGGAAGTCTAGAGTTCAAATCCAGATTGTGTGAGGGGACTTAATGTGCATATGGCTATTTACAAACTACTTTGTGAGAAGAGAGTTTGTGGCATTTGTAGCTTAGAAGCTATTGCCTCTAGACAGTCAGATACAAAATAGAGATGTCAATTTTTATTTATTTTATTTTATTTTTAAATTTATATCCCGCCCCTCCTGCCCACAGGGCAGCCCGGGGCGGCGAACAACATTTAATTTAAAACAATAATAAAATTTTAAAACAACTTAAAATACCCTACATGGGGAAAAACCCCATCCCTATCCCCAACTCCACCCCACCGCCAAAAGCCTGACGGAACAGCCAGGTCTTACAAACACGCCGAAACAGCAGGAGAGTGGGCGCCAGCCGAGCCTCCTCCGGAAGCGAATTCCACAGCACAGGGGCGACCACCGAAAAAGATCTAACATCAGTGGCCACCCGCCTCGCCCGGGGAACCTCCAAAAAGGCTCCCACGGACGATCTCAAGGGTCGCACGGGTACATGGGGAGTGAGGCGATCCCGCAGATAGGCAGGGCCTAGGCCGTGAAGGGCTTTAAAGGTTAAAACCAGCACCTTGAACCTGGCCCGGTGCTTTATAGGCAGCCAGTGCAGAGCCCGGAGCACTGGTGTCATGTGCTCCCTGCGACCCGCCCCCGTAAGGAGACGGGCCGCGGCATTCTGCACCAGCTGCAACCTCCGGACCAGTTTCTCGGGCAGCCCCACGTAGAGCGCGTTGCAGTAATCCAGCCTCGAGGTGATGAAGGCATGGATGACAGTGGCGAGGTCGGAGTCTGAGAGATACGGCCGAAGCCGCCGGACAAGATGTAACTGCCGAAACGCACTCCCCGCCACGGCCACAACCTGAGATTCCAAGCTGAGCCGCGAATCAAGGAGCACACCCAGACTCCGCACTTGAGACACCATGGGGGGGCGAACCCCCCCAACAAGAGGAGATTCAACCACCCCCAGGCTCCCCAAGCCCTCGCCCACCAACATCACCTCCGTCTTGTCAGGATTCAGTTGCAGATGGCTCAACCTCATCCAAGCCCCCACAGCTGACAGGCACTGGGAAAATAAGGAGACTGCATGGCCTGGGTCGGTGGAAAAGGAGAGGTAGAGCTGAGTGTCATCAGCATACTGATGACACTGCATGCCCTGAAACCCCCTCACGATCTCCCCTAACGGCTGCATATAGATGTTAAACAAGAGGGGGGACAGAATGGCACCCTGCGGGACTCCACACG
This sequence comes from Sphenodon punctatus, assembly GCA_003113815.1. Taxonomy (NCBI): domain Eukaryota; kingdom Metazoa; phylum Chordata; class Lepidosauria; order Sphenodontia; family Sphenodontidae; genus Sphenodon; species Sphenodon punctatus. Next base: position 705,521 of record QEPC01014606.1, on the reverse strand, counting down.
TGAGGTCCCGGGGGGAAGACGTACACTCCCCCAAGACCACCCGGTGAGTTCTCCCGGCCAGGAATGAACGAAACCAGTCCAAGACCATTCCGCCAATTCCAGCACGGTCCCGCAGGCGAGTCACCAACACCTCATGATCGACTGTGTCAAACGCAGCCGAAAGGTCTAGCAGGACCAGTAAGGTCTGACGACCCTGGTCCAACGCCAGACGGAGATCGTCAACCAAGGCCACCAATGCCGTCTCCGTACCATACCCAGGCCGAAACCCAGACTGGGAGGGATCAAGGAAACCGATGTGGTCCAGATGCTCCTGGAGCTGTCGTGCCACAGCCCGTTCAATAATCTTCCCTAAAAAGGGAAGATTAGAGACCGGCCGATAACTGGCAGGAGCATCAGCGTCAAGAGATGGTTTCTTGAGCAGGGGTCTAACCACAGCCTCTTTTAGGCAGTCAGGCACCCTGCCCTCCCGAAGGGAGGCACCAACCACCCCAGCCAACAACGGCCGTAACGTCTCCTGGCTGGCTTTCACCAGCCAGGACGGGCATGGATCTTGCTCACAAGTAGTGGCACGAACAGATCCCAACAAGGAATCCACATCGGCAGGCGACACCATCTGAAACCGATCCCACAAAACAGGACAGGACGGGGCATCCATAGCCCCAAGATGATCCTCTGCAATAACTGTGGTGCCGAAATCGTGGCGGATGCAAGCGATCTTATCTACAAAGTACTCGATAAACCGGTCACAGCGGTCACTGGATTGCTCCAGGTCCAGGCGGAGACAGGCAGGACTGACCAAGCCTTTCACCACCCGGAAAAGCTCCGCTGGACGTGACTTTGCAGATGCAATAAGAGCAGCAAAGAACTGCTTCTTTGCTGCCTGCACCGCCACAGCATAAGCCTTTAAACTGCTCTTATGCTGCGATCGATCATACTGGTCGCGAGTCCGGCGCCACCGTCGCTCTAACCGCCTGCTCTCCCGCTTCAAACACCGCAGACCCTCAGTAAACCAAGGAGACCTGCGGGAGACTCGAGAGGGCAGCGGACGCCTGGGAGCCACCCTGTCTATGGTCTCGGCCAACAAGGTGTTCCAGAAGGCTACGAGATCATCGACAGAGCGGGTGTCAAGGTCCAGGGGAAACTCCCCCAGAGCATTCCGGAACCAATCCGGTTCCATAAGTCTCCGGGGGCGGAGGGAACATTTATAACAATGGCTACAAATGCTCCCTTGCTAAACAGAATTTATATGTATGGAACTTACATGAATCCTGTTCTATATATTCTGCTACAAAGGGTTGTTATGATGTATACTTCTATGAATAAACATAAAAACAAATATCCTGCTTATTGATACCCTGCTTAACTGTAACAAGTGGCAGGTATATTTGTATGCCTGACTAGTGGATGATCCATATATTTTTGCAGCCTTTGCAATACAGCGGAGCCAGTACCAACTTTATTATATCAGCTTACACAGGCCATCATCTCTCTCTTCTTGGCTTTCACTTCTTCTCAAACCTCCCTCTCCTTCTCCCCTTCTTTCCTTTCTGCAAAGATCCATGCTTCCGCCCTTCCTATGAAATGGAAACTGCACATCATTTACCTCTCAGAGAATCATGCAGCACCAAAAGCTGCGCATTCAGTCTTGTCGGAAAGTGCCCTCTGTCTGCCTTTTGTACTGGACATGGTACTGAGACTATACTTATGGCCTTGTTTGACAATCTATGTCTTGAGATCAGCGGTGGAAATTTTATCCTGTTGATAGAGCTTTTCAGCAGCTTTGATACAGTTGATCATTAGGTGGTTTTGACACAACAGCATGACCTGGCAGGGGTTCGTGGAACTGCTCTTGAGTAGTTCCATTTGCTCCAGTCAGGGAGTTCCAGAGGGTGGTGATGGGCAGTTGCTCATTGTCCTCTGCAGATCTCTCCTGTGGAGTCCTGGAAAGTTCCATCTTGTGTCCCCTGCTGTTAAATGTTGTGTTCAAGGTATCGGAGGCCATTGGGCAAGATCGTATGGAGATCTGGAGTAAGGTGCCATCAATATGTTGATGACATCAGCTCTTTTTTTTTTTTTCATCTGACTCAGGTCCTACAGTCTTGGTGCTTAGCCAGTACTTAGCTGCCGTAAGGAACTGGATGAAGACAAGCTGACTGAAGCTGAATCCAGATAAGACTGAAGTGGTGATGGTTTGCTATTTATTTAGGTTTATACCTCACCTTTTTCTGAGAACTTAGTGCAACTTACAATATAATTTTTTTTAAAAATACAAAGTCATAAAATCTTCTATAAATCCTCCACCCCCAAAAAATCCTATACCAGCCCCCCGCTTGCCTGCCATGTGTGTTGTACACCAGACTTCACCACCACCAGCTCACTCCCACCAGGGACATAGGGACGCCTGGTGGGGTCCAAAGGACATCACTCAGGTTTGCAGGCTTGGGGTACTCATGGACCCATTGCTGCCAGGAGCGCTTTTCACCAATTTCATCTGGCGAGAAGGCTGCAACCTTTTCTGTTTGATTCAGACTTGGACACCATCATCCATGCCTTTGTAACCTTGAGGCTAGACGCTAGACTGTTGCAATGCAGTCTACGTTGGGCTGCTCTTGATGACAGTTCAGAAGCTGCAGCTGGTGCAGAATACAGTGTTCCACCTCCTGTTCAATGTGGGCTGCTGGTAGCTCGTTACACCAGTGATCTAGAGACTGCGTGGACTCCTACAAGCTTTCCAGGCACAACAAACCATAAACCTTTCATCGTCTCGTGATTGGACTACTGCAATGTGCTGTATGTGGAGCTACCCTTGGTGATGGCCTGGAGACTGCAGCTAGTGCAGAACGTGCCTGCCCGCCTCCTTACAGGGACAGGTCACCGGGAGCACATTACATCAGTGCTCCATTTTGTGCACTGGCTGCCCATAGTTTTCCAGGCTCGATTCAAGGTGTTGATTTTGACCTAGAAAGCCCTAAACTGCCTGGGCCCCACTTATCTGCAGGATAGTCTCTCTCCTTTCTCTTTCTCCTTTCTCTCTCACACACACACCTGGATTGGCCTCTGTGGTTGGCTGGGAGTGCTCTCCTCTAAGTCCCCTGGGTATCTTAGGTGGCAACGAGAGGGGTGTCCTTGGTGGCCGCACCACAGCTGTGGAACTCCTTCTTGACTGAGGTCCGCCTTGCCCCGGACCTTCCCTCTTTCCAAAGTTAGTGTAAGACCTGGCTGTTTCCAAGCTTTTGGAGAGGGAGAAGGGTGAGGGGAGAGATGGGTTTTTAGCTCCACCGTGGGGTATTTTTATCACTGATTTTTATACTATTGTTTGTATCTTGTTCTGTTTTTATATGGTTTTAATATGTTGTGAGCCACCCCGAGCTGCTGTAGCAGGAGCGGGTGGCCAAGAAATTGAAATAAACATCCTGGACCCCACACATCTGAAAGATCGTCACCTCCATTATGGACTCGCAGGTCACTCAGGAGTGCCATCTTGCACATACCATCTACCCATCAGGTTGCACAGAGAGGCAGTTTTGGTAGCAGCCCCACAGTAAGGGAACTTCCTCCCCCTGGAGACTTGCCTGAGCCCAAACCTGCTCATCTTTCTAAGACAATGTAAGACTTTTCTCTTTGGCAGGCAGGGATAGGACTTGGGAGGGGTAATTTGGTTTTGTTTGTCTACTTACGTTGCAACTTGCCACAAACCCTTGGGATAGGGTGGGATAATAAATTAAAAAGAGATCAGCAACATCTGTTTTGACCTCCCTTTTTGCTCTTGCTCCATGTCTTCTCCTCCTCTAGCTTCTCTCCTAAGATATATCAAAAAGCTATGAACTAAAAGATTCTTCAGTTACTTTGATATTTATTGGATAGTTATTGTAGTAAAATGTAGACCATTCCAAGAGCTCTTGGTATGTGTTGGGAACAGTCTGTTTCAATAGGCTGAAGATTTAGTTCTGAGCCAAACAGAGCTGATTAGTGGGTCTAAATTTTAGACCCACACCTTTAAATCTGTATCTGATTGAGGTTTTCTTTGGCTATATTCTTCCCTCCCATTTGTGTTCAGTAATCAACTAATGGACTGTCCTGTCATTCCTCTCCCCTGCTCCAGGTGGTGTTACTGCTCTCTGTTGGGACCCAGTACAGCGTGTGTTGTTCTCCGGCAGTTCAGATCACTCCATCATTATGTGGGACATAGGAGGAAGAAAAGGAACAGCCATTGAACTACAAGGACACAAGTATGTTCGAGATGTGTGTTCACCTGTGTTTGTGAAAGAAACATGAAAGGCAGAAACCAGACTTGAAAGTGAAACCAAGGGGTACATTCTTATTTTTGTGCATGAGGCTTACATGTGTAACTCCCTGCACATCAAAATTGTATAATATCACCGCTGCTGTCGACTATATCTAATCAGACTATCTAATTCTCCCCTCCACCTCTCTTACGGAGAAGCAGGGCAACTCTCTCTAATTTTATTGGATTAACAAACATCTTCCAAGCACTATCTGGCTTCTCCATCCATTGAGAATTAGGTCTGTGATTCTGGCTGGCCAGCTGAGCTTTGCTGATGTCACTGCCATATGCCAGTGCATGGCTGAGACCTTCTTTATGAAATGCTGCTTATTAGGGATGGAACTCTGGGCAAAATTTTGGTTTCGGTCAATTTTGGCTTTGGTTCTCATGAATTTTCTTTTTTGGTTTCAGTACTATCGGATCTTTTGCATTGATTTTTGTACCGGATTTTTAACATTGTGGTTTTCCAACGGGGGACAAACTGCAATGTTAAAAATCCAATAGTACCGAAAAAGAACCAAAATTTTGGATTAATCCAAAATGGCCATTTTGGGGTACTTCCGGTTTTATCCAAAACCGAAATTCCCATCCCTACAGTTTATGCACATTATGTTTATGCATCCTATTATGCACAACCTGTTGTTCAATGCTGTAATACTGCAGCACCTAATGAGCAGAAGTTTTTTTCTCTCGTTTGCAGTGTGACTGTTGGAAAGCATGCTGGCTCAGAGGGCTAATGCACTGAGGTTAGATGGAGCCAGAGTTCTGGGCCAAGCATACTCTCTGCCCAGGATTCTCAGCCAGGGATCGCCTCACCCCTTACGGAACATCAGAATGTTGCAGTGTTCCATGAGGGGCAGAACAACATCAGAAAGGAGTGAAACTGTTTGGGTCAGGCCTTTAAAAAAAACCAAACTCCATTAGGCTTGGGCCTTCGAGCAGGGCTCTAGACAGAACTGCCCCAAGGCTGTTGAAAGAATGGATTTCCATCTAAAATAAAAACAAATTAATACAACAGCACTTGATATGTGGGTCTCCAGCCTGCTTTTGACTTTTTGTGCCTGTCTGCTCTAGATATTACATGCATACTTACGTTAAAAAGAGCAACAGTCCATTTTGGTGTGCAAGGAAAAATCTTAATAGGGAAGAAGCCTGAGGCAATCTTGCCCTGTATATGTACTTCCATTTGAAGTCCTTTCCATTTTTAAAGTTCTTCATAATGTTTTCTTTCAGGTTCTTATGAATGGAGCATTTTAGAACTAGTAGTATACTATGACTGGGTTTTTCTGGCATTCACATGCATTGTGATGGACTAGCAAATGAGTGCTTTTTATTCAAAGGAAGACTATTACCATATCTATTTAGGACTCTGTTTTCAGAGCTGCTACCATCTCTTCTAGAAACTAGAATCTCTTATCTAATTAACACAAAGCTTTAAGCCATAAACGCTCTAACTTGTAAACCTTCCTTAGTTTCAGTGGGACAAAATTCCCAACAGCACTGTACGGTACATCATTTATAAGGTGTTGATTGGAGCTGTAGCACTGTTGCATTTTACATGTGGGTGATCTAAAGAATAAGAATTGGCAAATAGATTGCCTTGAAACACTTTAAAATCCTTTAAATTTTTTACTAACTGATGTTTGTGTTTATCTTGTAGCGATAAAGTTCAGTCTCTCTCTTACGCTCAGCACACCCGACAGCTCATCTCATGTGGTGCAGATGGTGGAATTGTTGTCTGGAATATGGACGTTGAGCGGCAGGAGGTAAATACCCAGTTCTTGCTGCTCTCTCCTAAAACCAGGGACAAGACAGGCAGCCGAGACCCTTTTTGTTGTTGCATGTGGCTTTTGCTTTCTGTCCATCCAGAATGGTATAGATGTAAGTTGGGGAAGTTCCAGTTATAAAACTTAGTGTCAAATGGTGATGTGTTGTGTAATGGCACTGCAGGAGGTTTCAGTTTTTTGTTTTAAAAAAGACATTTGTGTTTTCAGAACATGGGTGAATAGCTTGTAGAGGTGGGACCCTGGGCCCATTACCGGCTACCGGATTTACCGGTTCTGCAAAAACCGGATTCCCGGATTAAATCCGGTATACCGGTACCGGATTTATTTCATTGAGTTCAATGGGGCGCTGTGTCCCCATTGAACTCAATGAAATAAATGAATTCCTTCCCCCTCCCCATTCCAGGCTGCGCGGGTGGAAGGGGGGACACCCCCCACCCACCCTGCCCAGCCTGGATTTTTGTTTAAAAAAAGACTCAGAGGCGAGCCCACCCCCCAGCACCAGCGGCCGCGGCGTCCCCGCAGCCGCCGGTAAGTATGACCCGATCCCTGGGGGGGGTGTTTAACCCCCCCCCACCCCCCAGGGATCACCCCTACTAAAGTGCATAGCTTGCGCTTACCTTGCGGAGCTCCGGCGGCGGCGGGCGGTCCGGCGGCCTCAGCGCCGGCTGTGGCTGCCGGCGTCAGAGACGCTCTAGGCCTTCCGGGGAACTTCTGGGTTTCCCCGGAAGGCCTAGAGCGTCTCTGACGCCGGCAGCCACAGCCGGCGCTGAGGCCGCCGGACCGCCCGCCGCCGCCGGAGCTCCGCAAGGTAAGCGCAAGCTATGCACTTTAGTAGGGGTGATCCCTGGGGGGTGGGGGGGTGTTAAACACCCCCCCCAGGGATCGGGTCATACTTACCGGCGGCTGTGGGGACGCCGCGGCCGCTGGTGCTGGGGGGTGGGCTCGCCTCTCAGTCTGTTTTTAAACAAAAATCCAAGCTGGGCAGGGTGGGTGGGGGATGTCCCCCCTTCCACCCGCGCAGCCTGGACTCGGGGAGGGTTTGGTTTTTTTAACTTGGGGCTTGAAGTTTTTACATTGCAGCCATTTTTAAATGGCTGCAATGTAAAAAAATCCGGTACCCCGGACCGGATTACCGGGTCGAATCCGATAATGCCGGTACGCCCGGTACCAGCATTATCGGATACCGGATTTTACCGGTTTCCCGCCCCTAATAGCTTGTGCTTATAAAACAGTTAAGGACCCAATTGTAAACAGAGGCTATTTCATATGCAGTCACTGAAAGATGAAACCTCAATACAGTAGTGAGTCACCTTTCAAAGCGGAACTGTCAGCTCTGAAACTCAGCCTGAGGTTTGAGATTCAAGTTTGGTTTATTCTGTCCTCCCTGATTACCACTAAATTATGCCTGTTACACCTGTACAATTCCAGTGCCTTTCGTAGGCTTCCACAGGTGTATCAAGTGCTTAAATCCTTCTCATGCTTGTTGAGAGGGGAAAGAATTGCACCAAGATGCCTGTTACCTCACTCCCCTCTTCTGCCTCCCACTAAATCTGTCCCCTCTCTCTCTCTCTCTCTCCACCATCCCCACGCCACCTCCTTCTCCACCCCACTTTGTGGCCTCTGCCACAGGGCCCGTCTCCGGCTGATCAACTTCCATTCTCCTGTTCCCTCTGGAACTGTCGCTCCTCTGCTAATAAAGCTCCCTATTTTCATGCTCTCTTCTTCTCTCGCTCCCTTCACCTTCTCGCCCTTACTGAAACCTGGATCTCCCCCACTGACTGTCACCCCTGCCACCCTCTCCTACAGAAGTCTCTCCTTCTCCCACCAGCCCCGGGCCAAAGGCCGGGGTGGTGGCATAGCCTCCCCGCCTATTCCTGCCAGTTTCACCCCTCCCCTCTCTCTCCTTCCCCTTCTTTGAGGCTCACTCTGTATGCCTCTACTCCCCTCTCCATCTCTGTGTTGCGGTTACCTTTCTCCCCCCCCAGATCCCTCTCCTCCTTTCTCTCCGAGTTAGTCCTGGCTCACCCTATTCCTCTCTGATGACATCCCCCACGCTCATCCTTGGCGACTTCAATATTCATGTTGATGCACCCGCTCAGCCTTGCATTACCTGCTTCCTCTCCTTAGCCGCCTCCTTTAATCTCCACCTCTGGACTAGCTCCCCCACCCACACTGATGGTCACTCTCTTGATCTCGTGTTCTCTAGGAACTGTTCTGTCTCCGATCTCTCCTTCGAGCCCCATCACATATCTGACCCCTTCCTTGCCTCCTTCAACCTCTCCCACTCCTCTTCCCCATCTCCCCATCCCTTCCGCGATCTGCAGGCCATTGTGCCCCAGGACTTTGCCTCCCCCCCCGATTCTGCCATTTCTACCTTCAACTCCTCTCTCGCCTCCACCCTCAACCCCCTTTCCTCCCGCCCAACTTGCTCCCGTAACCCTCGCCCTTGGCTCACCCCACCATTCGCCATTTCCGCTCCTGCACCAGGGCTGCGGAATGCCTCTGGCGCAAATCCCACTACCACACTGACTTCCTCCACTTAAATTCTGCCTTTCATTGCTCAACTGTGCTATCTCCCTCACTAGACAGCAGTACTATGTCTCACACATTGAGTCCTGCTGCTGGGACTCTCGCTGCCTCTTTTCCACCTTTTGACTCCCTTCTCAACCCCCCCGCCCGTCCTCCTCCTCCCTCTTCTCTCTCCACTCAGGATTTTGCCCTCTCTTTCACCTCTAAAATTGACAAGATCCGCCTGGAAATCGCTTCCAAGTCCTCTCCCCCCCCCTCCCCTTTCCGCCTGCCTCCCTTGAGGAAATCTCCTCCTCCAACCCCGCCACTTGCCCCCTGGACCCCATTTCTTCCACGGTCTCCCCTCCGCTCCTGCACATCATCAACCTCTCCTTCTCTACTGGCTCCTTCCCCTCTGCCTTTAAACACACCACTTTCTTCCCCCATCCTCAAAAAGTCCACTCTGGATCCCTCTGAACCCTCTAATTACCATCCTGTCTCGCTCCTCCCTTTTGCTTCCAAGCTCCTTGAATGGGTTGTCTACTCCCGTTGCCTCAACTTCCTCTCCGCCAACTCCTCCCTTGACCCCCTCCAATCTGGCTTCCGCCCCCTTCACTCCACTGAAACAGTTCTTGCTAAGATCACCAACGATATTCTTGTGACTAAATCCAGCTGCCTTCGACACTGTTGACTAGGGGTGGGAATACTGGCAAATCCGGAATCCGATAATGCCGGTACTGGGCGTACCGGCATTATCGGATTCGACCCGGTAAATCCAGTCCGGTTACCGGATTCTGGGTACCGGATTTTTTTACATTGCAGCCATTTAAAGTCACAACAAAAAAG
>QEPC01014606.1:679729-695356 GCA_003113815.1 Sphenodon punctatus | reverse complement strand
TATTTCATTGATTTCAATGGGGACACATTGCCCCATTGAAATCAATGAAATAAAACCGGTACCGGTATACCGGATTTAATCCGGGAATCCGGTTCTTTGAGAACTGGAAACCGGTAAATCTGGTATCCGGTATTTACCCCGGGGTCCCACCCCTACTGTTGACCACTCGCTCCTGCTTGAATCACTTCACTCCCTGGGATTCTGGGACTCTGTCCTCGACTGGTTCTCCTCCTTCCTTTCTGACCGCTCCTTCAATGTATCTCGTCCTAAGTCCTCCCCCTCCTCCTCCCTACCCCTCTGTTGGGGTACCCCAAGGCTCTGTCCTTGGCACTCTCCTCTTCTCTATGTACACCCAATCCCTAGGCAAACTCAGTGCCTCCCACGGTTTCCAATACCACCTATACGCTGACGACACTCAACTCTATCTCTCCACTCCTTCCCTCTCCCCCTCTGTTCAGCTCGTCTCACCAGCTGTGTCTCTTATGTCTCCATGCCAATGAAAACTGAACTCCTTATCTTCCCTCCCAATCCTTCCTCCCCCTCTTCCCTGTCAATTGCCATTGACTGGATCTCCATCCTCCCTGTCCCCCAAGCTCGCAGCTTGGGCTTCATCTTCGACTCGCACCTTACCTTCAAACCCTACATTGACTCCGTGGCCAAATCCTGCCGCTTCTCCCTCCACAACATTGCTAAAATCTGCCCTTTTCTGTCTGTCTCCGCCAAAACTCTCATCCGTGCCCTAGTCATCTCACGTCTCGACTATTGTAACCTCCTCCTTGCTGGCCTTCCCCACTCTCACCTTTCTTCCCTCATCTCTATTCAAAACTGCTGCCAGGATCATCCACCTAGCGCGTCGCTCTGACCATGTGCATCCTTTCTTCTCTCCACTGGCTCCCTCTTCCTGAGCGTGTTCTGCACAAGCTCCTCGTCTTCACCTACAATGCCCTTCACAACCTTGCTCCCCTCCCCCCAATCACCTTTGTCCCTCGCTGCCCTGCACGCCTGGAACTCCCTCCTTGTCCTCGTCTACCTTGCCCCCACCCTCCACACCTTCAAGTCCCTCCTCAAAACCCACCTCTTCCGCTCTGCCCTTCCTAACTCCTGCTAATCATCCCCACCGATTATCCCCCACCTGTTACCTGTAAACTCCCAATTTACTGTAACCAAGCCAAGAACGTGTACCTGAGTTCTCGCATCCTCATGAATGTCGCATCCNCCAATTTACTGTAACCAAGCCAAGAACGTGTACCTGAGTTCTCGCATCCTCATGAATGTCGCATCCCTTGTCTCTCCCTTTGTTCTCCCTTCCCCCTGTCTTTTAGATTGTAAGCTCTCAGGCAGGGACCGTATCTATCTTATTCTCTGTATAGCGCCAGGTGCATTGCTAGCACTATATAAAAGCTTATTATTATAATAATAATATAATATATTGACTTCTCTGGATAAGATTTGTTCATTTATCCAGAGTGTTAGCAATGTGCCTAGTACTGAACAATCTTAAGAGGCAGGTCCTTCCCCTGTGAAGTGGAGGTGGTTTGGAGGAAGTGGGGGATGAATGTTTGAAATTAGGGAGCCTGAACTTCTGACCTTCACTTTACTGCGTTGTGACAGCTTTACTGAAGCATAGTGCTGTGCATTTTGTGTCTTGGTTTTTGATACCTATTAAAATTGTTCAAGCCCAGTAAGTAAGTACAGGTAGTTTTTAAAGGATCCTTTTCAATACCTAAGAGCCAGAAGTAGGTGTGACCATCTGCTATGACCACAGAGGTTGTTTTAATACAACAGGAGTGCACTAGGGCAAATAACGCTCCAAATGGAGCAACCAAATCGGGGTCTCTGGTGTGGAAGTAGGAGGAAGACATGGATGGGGTGTGTGTGTGAGGGCTTTGAAATCAGGGCCAAAAATCTAAGCCAGTGGCATCCCTTTTTGTATTGAAGCCGCCTCAGTAGCTGTAGCAGCTAGTCATGCCTATTGAAATAGTGTGTATAGAAAGGGATCCTTTTTAAAAACTCTTATTTTACCACTTCAGTGGTCTTCAGAATGCAAGGCTTGAAATAGCCAGCCAGCAATTCAATGTTACCTGCTACCATAAGGGTTGGTTCAGCACAGCAGAGGCAAGTCATGAGGATGAGGATTAAGAGTTAATTAGTTATTAATGTTATAAGAACATAGGAGCCATACTGAGTCAGACCACTGGTCTATTTAGCCCAGCATCCTGTCTCTGACAGTGGCCAATCATGGTGGCTTGGGAGAAGCACCCAACAGGTCACAAAGGGGGATCCATTCCCTGTTTTCCCCCAGCTCCCATCATGTTCTCTGATCCTGTCTGGCTAATAGCTGCTAATGGATCTATCATCCAGAAACTTGTCCAAACCTCTTTTAAACTCGGCTATAGTACTGGCCCTTACCACAGCCTCTGGCAGTAGATTCCACAACCCAATACACCGAGTGAAAAAATATTTTCTTTTATTTGTTTTAAACTTGCCACCCATGAGTTTCATGGAGTGTCCCCTAGTACTAGTACTAGCTGAGAGAGTAAATAACTGCTCCTTGTTTATTTGTTCCACACCACTCATGATTTGATAGACCTCTATCATATATCTTCTCCAAGCTGAAGAGCCCCAACCTACCAAGCCTCTTCTCATACGGGAGCCCTTCCATGCCCTTGATCATTTTTGTTGCCCTTCTCTGTAACTCTTCTAGTTCCGCTATGTCTTTTTTAAGATGGGGCGACCACAACTGCACACAATGTTCGAGGTGCGGTCGCACCATTGATTTGTATAGAGGCATTATGACATCCTCGGTTTTATTCTCTATCCCCTTCTGAATAATTTCTAACGTTCGGTTTGCTTTTTTGACTGCTGCTGCACACTGCATGGTGGATTTCATTGTATTGTCCACAACCATCCCCAGATCCTTTTTCTGAGTGGTAACTCCTAGTAGTACCCAGCATTGTGTACGCATAGTTGGGATTATTTTTCCCTACGTGCATCACTTTGCACTTGTCCACATTAAATCTCATTTGCCATTTAGATACCCAGGCACCCAGTGTCGTAAGATCCTATTGCAGTTTCTCAGTCTGCTCATGTTTAACTACTTATAGTTAATAAGTTAAAGAATTGTCAGCCACCCTGAGCCTAAGGGATAGGATGGGATAAAAAAAATCTAAATTAAAAAATAAAAACCTGCCAAATTCTGGCCTTGCAGTAGAGTTGACTCACCATTATTCTTTGTATCAGGCAGGGGAAGACAAGGCACTTAAGAGAACAATGAAAAGGCTTTTGTTGACATTTAAGAATGTTGCCAAGTGACTTGGCAAAGAACAGTGTTTCAGATAACTTGATTGAAAGTCAAAGTTTGTATTAACTTCTATTGTAAAAACAAAGTAAATCACCGGTTTCCAGGTGCTTGGCTCAGGAGATTCTTAGCCAATCCTTCTGGTAAACTATGTGGCTTTAACAGTCTGGGAGCAGTAAGATTAGAAAAGCCACTTGTGATTCAGACCATAGGACAGATTTTTCAAATATGCCTGCTTGGGTGTTTTGAGGCATCTTGGATTAGGCCTGACAATCAGAGGTGCTAAGCACTTGCGATGTTCATTGATGCTAGCCTCTCAAGCAGGACACTTTCTAGGTGCTGTTCTTCAAGGGGGCATCTTCTTAAATTACAGAATTCACTTTGGATAGAGGGTGAGAAATATTCCCTGCCAATAGAGCTTTTGGCAAGTTGAGTAGATTGTCTTAAGGTCCTTCAGCACTTTCCTCATTAATTTTGCTCTGGCAGAGTCCGAGTCAGAAAAGAATCTCCTTTGTGCCTGAAGATTTTTATGAGAACCCTCTTATGTTACAGACACCTGAGTGGCTGGACAGTGACTCTTGTCAAAAGTGTGACCAGCCATTCTTCTGGAACTTCAAGCAAATGTGGGACAGCAAGAAAATAGGCCTGAGACAGGTTTGTATTGAGTACGTGTTATCACTGTAGTATACAAAGAGGGTGCAATATTTTAGTATTCTTTTAGCTGCCAACTTCTTAGTGGGCACTTGGTTTATAAAAGTGTTTGAAATCCACAGTGGTGACAACAGGAGAAGTATGTTAGGGGAGGGGAAGGATCCCAATGTTGAAGAAAACCTTAGCCTCAAGACACTGAAGCATTTTCTAGAATAGCTTCTAGTGTACCATCTGCTGTGCACTTTTATCTTACACTGTCAGATTTTCATGGAACATAGCCAAGTCAATTTTGCATTTTCTATCTAAGGTTCATTTCTGTTGCAGTGTTGCATAGCCAACTGTGAGGGAAAACAGACCGTTATGTGAACCCAGTACTTAATTCCAGAGCATATTTCTTGTTTCCCTTTGGTCAAAGAGGAGATATTCTCCGTGTTGAGGTGGAAAAAGGGAACCCACTTTGCTGTGTTAACTGAGGTGTATGTTTATAGGTGTGTGTACACATGGGAGAAGGATGTGCCCAATGTCTTGACAATAACTCTAACCAGAGGGGAATAAGTCTCCCATTGGTGCATGGATGGTTCTCATGATACCAGTGTGACTTCTGCTATACTGTAGGCCTGGCTCCCCCCCACCCCCAAAGTCCCTGAATTTGATTTAGAACACTGGGATGAGGTTCCAAGGGACCAAAAAATTTCCAGAAGCTCTTACTCTTAACTAGTAATGCAAATAATTGTAAATGTCAGACTGGAATTAATCCAAATTCATCCCATAGCCATTCGTGTCAAACATACCCCAGAATTACAGCCATACAGAGTGACCTAGACCACTTGCACACCTGCCCCCCCCCTATTTTGCCTGCAGGAGGAAATGCGCAAGCCAGAAGATGTGGGGTGCAGCCAGTCTGAAAGCCTCCCCCCGTGCAGCTTTGCCTCCAAACACATGCAGAGAGAGAGCAGGAAATCCTGCTCTGTATCTCTGCGTCTGTTTGCTGGCAAAGATGCATTGTGGGGGGGGGACTTTTAGATCAGCCGAACCCCGCGCATCTTCTGGCTTGCGCATTCCCTCCTGCAGCCAAAATATGCACGGGGGAGGTGGCTTGAAAGCAGCCTTAGAGTGAAAGATAATAAGTACGAGGGTTGAGATTGGGATTTTGCTTCTATTCCAATTTGTTTTCTCAAACTTGTGCTTTTCCTTCTGCTCTGAACCGTTTTGAGCACTTCACAGCTCAAGGTAGTTAGCAGATGACTTCTGTTAAGTAAATCACTGTGTAGCTAGCTTCTCCCCAGTCATTTTGATTTTTGTTTCTCAGCATCACTGTCGTAAGTGTGGGAAAGCTGTGTGTGGCAAATGCAGTTCAAAGCGCTCCTCCATACCACTAATGGGATTTGAGTTTGAAGTGCGGGTCTGCGACAGCTGTCATATATCCATAACGGATGAGGAGTAAGTACAGGTGACCTCTCTGATTGTCCTAGAGAAGCGTTGGAGCTTGTTCACTCAAGACTGATTCTGCCCCCCATGCCCTATTCCTTCACCTTTGTGGTAACATTTTACTGTGCTGACTTGGAGGTACCTCACTATGATTAAAGGTAGCTAAACTAGAGGGGACACTCCACATTCAGAGAACATTGATGAATTTTCAGAGGAACAGCATGGTTTGTTTTAATGAAAACAAATTAAGAACCAATTATAAAAAATTAAGAACTGTTCTTTATTGCTAGAAAGGGCAGGACTAGAAATAACAAGCTCAAGTTAGAGGAAGGTAGATTTCGGTGAAATGTCAGGGGAAAACTACCTAACCGTAAGAGCTGTGCAGGAATGGAACATGTTGCTGCACAGGGAGATTATAAGCTCTCCGTTGCTGGAGGTCTTGATTTAAAAAAGAGAGAGAGAGAGGCTAAGGGGAGACAGAGTGCCACACAATGCTACAGTATTAATCCAAATAATTGGCTTTTAGTGGTGTCTGTTTTGTTTAGCATATGAGAACAGGGTTAAGCTAGGTGTGATTTAAGCTAATGTGATGGCATTAAAATGGAGGAAACTTTTTGGCTGCCAAAAAATAAAATATTTATGAAAATGGGATCCATTATAGGCTGTAGAATGTCACAACAAGAAACCCCCATGTTTGGGGAAACTGAAGTCTATGGCCCATTAATAGAGATTGTGTCTACAGTGAACACAGGCTTGCTGTATAATTTATTAAAACATGCTCGCACACCACCTCCAGAGCATGCTGAATATGTTGGTCAAAAAAACAGTGCTCTGGGATCTACAGTGTGCCTAAGAGCAGGGTCAACCTTGGGCTTAAGGGCTCCTTGTCTGACAAACTCCCTGACTGGGAGCCCTATCACTATGACAGGCTCCCCCAAACCAAGAGTTACCAAACAATTTGACTTTATAACAAAAAGCCCCTTTCTGAGCTAACCAGAATCCTAATAAATCAGCGTAATTACCTTAGTGTGCTCCTCCAGTGTGTTTAAAGGCAGTAGTCTGGTCATGCTCTGACTTTCCTAATGCTTGATCTTCCTGCAGACGTGCACCCACAGCCACTTTCCATGACAGCAAGCACAACATTGTCCATGTACACTTTGATGCAACCAGGGGGTGGTTATTGACTTCTGGGACAGACAAGGTTATTAAGGTAGGAGTGAGATGTTCCTATGATATATTTTTCTTTATTCCTTATGCCTCTTCTACAAAAACTCTAGGTTTACTGCTGTTTTCCCTTCCAAAATCAGACCAAATGTGGTCAAGGGAGTGTCAACTCTTGTACCATACTGCACGTTGCTATTTCCCACATTATTGAGAGGATGCTTCTGTCCAACAGGACTCTTTTTGTCCTTCCTTTGGGAATCACTCTATCCTTTTGTAAGCTGATTCACTATGTGGAGGGAGTAAGATTGATACCAAAGTCCCTATCAGCCTACCATGCTGATCTTGTACCGATGTGACATCTACTGCTGTCTTAAAAAAAATAAATACAAACCACTATTGCCTCTATGCCAGCACAGCAGAAGAGTGGCAAAAGGTTTGACTATTTAAGATGGTAGTGATCTCTGCCTGATGATTAATAGATTAGCCAGGCAACTCTGCCTTAGCAAAATTTTACTACTCTTGTCTTGGCAGCATCCTTGCTTGGAAGGAATCCTGCAATTTCAAAATAGGCTCCTTATCACGGTATTAGTACTAGCAAAGGAGTTTGTGTAAGGAAAAGCTAATGCCCAAGACTAATCTAAAATGACTAGTTGTCAGCACCATATCTCATTCTGGCTATCAACTAACCAGGCATATGGTTGTGTGTTGTTTTTTTTTTGGTTTTTTTTAACAGGTTGCAGGGCTGAGGCAGCACTGAGGAAAAATAGAACTAGTAATTCACAGGCATGGTTATGTGTATGCACTCATGAATAGTCCAAATCTTGATCCCAGCTGCTCCATATCCTAAAAGCTCAACTAGATTCCAACCCAAATGGCAGCCAGCTGTTGAAGTGCACATCCCATGCTGCTGGCCTTGCCCAACTGCCACTGAATCTTCAGCCTTAAACTCCAAGAAGTTAGGAATCTGCTGTGGGCCTAGCACATTGCCCACTCCTGTCTAATGGCCACTGTCCTAGAGGGTCTGGAGCCTTGGCCACTGTGTGCTCAGATATTCCCAGAGGCAGGAGAGAGATTCAGAAGCTTCAGAATAGGGCTGAAATGAGAATCCATATCAAGATCTCAGGATGATTTCAGTAACGGCTCACAGTCTTGGTCAAGAATTTTTCTTGATTCACCATTTACCCTAATTTACCAGTGTACTGCTTACTGTGTACCACAATTTATCCCGGTAATGTGCAAGCACAAATGGCTACTGCAGCTGTTTTGCGCATGCACAACCCTCCAAGATGGTGCCAGCAGCATCACCACCATTTTGGGAAAAGGTAGCCATTTTGCGCATGTGGTTCACTGGGATGAATGCAGTTACACTGTAAGTGGCTCATGGTAAACCTGTCTATAGTTCATGGTAATCAGTTAATGGAAAAAACCCAGTTTGACACTGTCGAGAATTTTTCTTGATTATCGATTTTTGCTAAAAATGGGTCGAACTGTGATTCTTGGCAAGAATTGAGAAACAGTCGAGATCACCACTCACTGCTGTGCACCTGCGTCCAAGGTTTAGTGTGTTAGATGGAGGACTGCATAATCCTCAATTATATGTTCCCAAATTTTACTTTAAAAATCCACTTTAAAAAATGTTTAGCAGCAAAAAATGCATTCTGCAAAACAGAATCATCCTGTTCCCTTGTACCATAAAGTTCCTTCATTACGGCTAGTATGTCCATTTCAGCTCACAAGAAAAACTTCTCAGCCACATACTTTGAAAATATTCATAATGGAAATACAGAAGCAACGACTGCTATAATTTGAAAATGAAATATAACGTGTCAAGTGCTTAGCTGGACATTTGAGCAAATGTCCTTTTTTCTTTGACTTCTATTTGTTTCCTAGAATAGAAGGCCATGCATGCTTCTATTTTAATTTTACACTAGTAAACTATATTGATATGAATGACACTTCTATTTGCTCTAGTCTGTCATGATGACTAAAAGCTTTTTAATGCCAGATATGCCTCTCTTGTTAAGTTCTTAAAGGACAGATTTTTAAACCTTAAGAATTTATGTTTTGAAAGTCTAACCAAATCTTCTCGAAGAAAAAAAGCACACTCCTCCCACCCCCCAATTCCTTGCTGTACAATATTTCTTGCATTTCTTTCTTTTTCTTAATAGTTGTGGGATATGACACCAGTAGTATCTTGATACATCAGTGGAACCTGATGACAACAGTATTTTCTGAAGAAAAGGATTTCCTAACCTGAATCCTATTCCAGGAGATGTGTGTATGGTACATGAGGGAGGAACTAAAGTATCTGTGGTTTTTCAAGTCATTTGCTAGGTCAGGGTTGAACATTTGCACAGATTCTCTGTTTCAACTTGTTTTCAGAATACAATAAGAGGAGGTATTTTTTTAAACTAACAGTTTATACAATCTAGCTGTGTTAAGCCGTTTGGAGTATGTCTGGAAAATCTGTGTGGTGCAATTTTGTTTTTATATTTTATTTATATGGGCATACCTGCTGCTTTGTGAGAAGGGGCTCCTGCTTGCTTTGTCTTGTCTTATGAGGGAGATCCCAGCTTTTCCATCCTCCGTGCCGTAGACAATTATTTCAGTTCCCTACAGAAGTATACACTTTCATGACTGCTTCATTGGAGAAGAGTTGGGCAAGATCTTGCACCTTTGCTAACTGCTTTCTAAAGGACTTGGGGAACTGGTGCCCTACATGGAAATCGGCTCCTTGGTATGCTGGTTCTGGCAGACACTGACCCAGGATGCTCACTTCTGTTTTTACTGTAGACGAAGTTCAGTTTCCATCTTTTCCTTTGCCACACAGGTTGCAAACCCAAGGGGCTTAGTTGCTTAACAACTAACTTTCCAATAGCATAAAGAGTTTTCCAGCCTGGAGCACTAACAAGGAGCATGCAGACCTGTTTAAATTTGAGGCCTCTTTCAAATTAAGTTTTTGGCTACATCTTGTAGAATGATGCAGCTGTATAATTGCAGTCAAAAGGGAGCCAGGCTTGCAGTTCGTGGTCCTGAAATGCTGCTTGTTGGTCACAAAATCATTTCAGCATTTGCATCTGTCTACTTTGCTGGGAGGAATTTTCACTTTCCGATCCCTGTTCCAGTCTTTCTATTTATTTTTAAATTGTTGATGATGGTTTTTAATCTTGATTGTAGTCCTGAAATTAATGTTGCTGAATTACATTGTCCTACTGTCTTATTTGGCAGTTCTTTTTTACAAATAAAAATAATGAAACCGAACTGGGCCAAATCGACCTTTTTTAAAGAGATGTCAAGAACAGTGGGTTGAAAATTGGCCTCATTCCAAAAGGGACCCGCCCAGAAGGTTCTCTGGTTTTTTTTAATCGGTTTGATTTCTAAATGATGCTGATGGAAAATCATCCAGAAAGTACTTTAAGGCTACACTAGCACTTGGGCTAGCCTGCCTGAGTTCAAAAACATCTTTTCTCCTACTGCAGACAAGCTTTTCTACACTAGGAAAAAGTGCAATTCATGCACTTTCCTGGGCCAAGTCTCCTTTGGCAAAGGAATAAAATAGAATTGCCTCTTGAATTATCAGCAGAATTGGCAAAGGAAGAGTGAGGTAGATTTTTGTCCCTGACCTGCTAAATGTTCCTAATAACTTCTGTGCTGCTTTTTACTAAAAATCTTTCTAGGCTTGTATAGATCTTGACAATGGGGGCAATTCCATGCCCTGAGGATCCCGTACACAACTCTCATGCACGTTCGTGCACACAACCCATGTGTATGTCCATTGGGAATGCGTTGTGCCATGCAGAATCCACACGGGACCCATGTGGATTCCACAGGGAGGGTTTGGGATTGTGGCCATTCTCTTAAAGTGGAATGCTGGAGTTGTTGGGTTTATTATTTCTGGGTTTATTTAAAAACCCTCTTCCTGATTTGTAAATGCTAATTTGCTTGCAAAGCCATTTGCTTTCTGTCATGATAATAAGCTATTTGTTTTAGTCCTGCACTAAAAAGTTTTCATAGGTGGGTCATTATAGCTTGTCCATATTTTCTAAAGAGTGAAAGTTACTTTAATGACGATGGCTTGGCAGGGTTAGAGTTCCAGTACTCGTTGCTTAAGTTTGGTGAAAGTGTTGACTTATGCAACTCCACAATATCTTTGGGGGGCAGTCTTTTTCAATTGCACTCCTCCACCTACCCTGACGGGAGAAGATTTCTCCATGGGCAGATATCACCTTTCTCTTTGCTAGTTCCTGGCCAGAAGGTGGTGTCCCTATTGCAGCTTTGTGCAATAGGGCTGTGTCTGAACAAACACACACAACACCCCACAATCTCTCTTCTACTCTGCTTAGTCATTTAGTAGGATGGGTGAAGTGTCAAACTTGTGACTACAAAGGTGGTGCCTTTTTTGTTTGTAAAGTAATGGCAATTAGTCATTAAAACAACCTTCTCCAGTGAATGTTTTCAGCTGCTATTGCATAGCTGTTTCACACCCTATCTCTGAACGAGAAAACTAAAGTCAAACCCAACTTATGTATTTACAAAGAGAAACAGACAAACAGCTAAAATCAGCCTTTAGCTCCATCACTGGGTCTTGTTAGGGCTTTTTTCCCCTGGATTAGACTGGCCTACTCCCAATATTGACATTTTCCAAGAGTCACTTAACGTTTTTAAATAGTTCTAGCCCTTTTAAGCAACCTGCTATAATAGCTCACCTAGCAAATTAAAGTTTCTCTGATAGCTTTTTTTCTCTCGGCATGAGGCATGTAGTCCTTATTCATCCATCTGTGCAAGGTGGTTGTGCATGTGCAAGTTGTGCTAGATTTAACCCTAGAACAGTTGCAAAGAATACTGCATTACTTCTGTATTGCGGTCTAAGTGATCTCAAGTTAGCTCAGATTAATGCTGGGTATTACAATGAACTTTATGAATTTAATTTTAAAACTTAAACTGTTAACATTTTTGTAAAGGTACTGTGCACATTAATTGTACGTATGGTCTGTCAGACCCCCAACTCAATACACGTTTTAAGAAACACACACAAAAATGGCAAATTTCATCTGTGGTCTCTGACCCCAACGTTCTTTGAATGTATCTTATTTCAAAATGAAAGCCACTAACAGTACAATGACCAAACCAATGTTGAGGGATTCATACCATTCTGTCATAATAGCTGCATCAAAAAAAAAAGCATCTGAGCCTGAAAAACCTGCTCAGTCACTCTGGAGGCCTAATAGACCCAATACAATTGGGTCAATTGCACTACACACAGACTTCATATCTGTTGTAAATATGAGGCTCAAATGTTTGGGTGTCCTTCTGCATTCTTTGAGAATACTTAAAAAGTAAGAAGAGCCTTGCCTATATTTTTAATCTTAGTACGGGTTCAGAGTCTGAGTTGCCAGTAAAGCTTACCCACTGAAACGTGAAGACTTCTAACTGCTGTTTCTCCCCTTAATCTTTTCTTTGCTAGGCAGTCTTCAAATATCTAAAGGGCTGCCACAAAGAAGATGGCAAGGAACTGCTCATTGCTGTAGAGGGCAGGATAAGAAACAATGGGCTCAAGAACAGGAAGGTAGATTTCTGTTAAATATCAGGAAAAACTTCCTAACACAAGAGCTGCGTGGCAATGGAACAAGTTGCCTAAGGAGGTTGTAGGCTCTTGGCCACTCTTTATAGAAGAGTACATAAGCAAATAGGTTTTTTGGTTTTTTTTTATGGAACTCTTTTCCACTAACAATGTATCTGAACACCCCAGGCTTTGCAGAGGACTTAGCTATCTCTTAGATGAGTAAATTGCTGAGCATTCTCAGCTCTAGTTGGTGTTAGCAAGATTGGGATTAGCATATTCTTCTGCAAGCATGCTATGTGCGCCAAACATCTGGCTGTGGTACCTTGGGAGAGTATCCACACTAAAGTCATCTTGCATGGCGTATGGATTTAATAATGGAGACCATAAGGGCATATTTTTTTGTTGTCAAAGGCATGTGGGATTCAGCAGATTTCAATGAACATTAAATGCGTGATTGAAAGGAGAGAAACTAGGTTGGGATCATTAACATGCAACTGACTAGAAAATGCATCTTTGTCAGCTGGATATCTTTGGTAATGGGTTAGTCAGCGTTTCAGATCCCTACAGCCTCATTCATTTACCTGTGAAGTAACTAGCTCTGCTACAGTCTCTGAGGAAGAGGGGTATTTACTATTTACTGATGCTGGAATATTTGCTTGCTGCAGAGAGAAAATTCAAGTTTATTGACAACACTGTAAATGAGATGAGACTGAGTTTTTAGATTATTATTTTTTCTTGGGTCCCTGGCATTCTCCCCACTCACCTTTTATTAACTCATGTAGTCTTTTGCTACTCCAGGTTTTTATAGAATTCATTTTTAAACAGAAAACACCCCAGTACTACTTGTTACTTTCCTTAAAATCTGCTCTGAGAGCTATAATCAGAGACTGCAGACCACTTACTCTGGCATAGCCTCATTGAAAATTCTTATTCTTGGGCCACAATCCATAGGGTTTCAAGCTTACCATCTTTTGCTGTTCTCTTGGCATGAGTTATAACCTGCATAAGCTGTGCTGATTTAATGGAGTTGATTTTTATCAACTTGTTTTTTAAATATACCCCCAAATGTGTTCAATTTTAAGCAGAAAAGTGTAGGAATATAGTCTTATCTTCCTCTACTGCAAGTGCAAAAATAAGGGTTAAAACTGACAGATCTAAAGATCAGGGAGGGTGTTTGACTAGGGTCATTTCCATGACTTTCATTTGTCACACTTAGAAATGTGTGACAGGCAATGGTAGAAGGGCATTTTGAGCCCCCTCTGCCTTGCTGTGAATGACTGCACCAGGCCTTGGCTTTCACCCATCTCTAGAACTCCAGTACTGAGTCAGTAGCTGAGAAGAAGCAGGTTTCTGGCTTGCTAAATTCAGCTGTGATGCAGCTTCGCTGTCTTTGGCTAAGGATAAGCCATGGCAGCTCACTTCTGTGGCTCCTTTTTTAAGGGCTGCTTCCTTCTGACTGATGCCCATTAAATTCTGACACATCCCTGT
This sequence comes from Sphenodon punctatus, assembly GCA_003113815.1. NCBI lineage: Eukaryota > Metazoa > Chordata > Lepidosauria > Sphenodontia > Sphenodontidae > Sphenodon > Sphenodon punctatus. Next base: position 681,764 of record QEPC01014606.1, on the reverse strand, counting down.
TCTTGAGAAATCCTAAACAACCAATTGCAATGGCAGAAGAGTCTTAGTTGATGGGGGAAGTTTGACTTGAAAAACAGTTTCCCCCTGCTAAACTGTCACTTCCTTTGCCTAGCTATGCAAATAGTAGCTGGCTGGGACATTTTCCCACTGGAAATGGTACTGCCACCATCCAGGCAGATCTGTATCTTTAATTGATATTAGCCTGTCACTGTCACAGAAACTGGATTATTAACAGGGACCTGTGCTGACTTGTTTTCCACACTGGAAACAGTGAATAGGTGTGCCTGTTGTTAAATAGAACAAATTGTGTGTAATACAAGTTAAGGTTGATCGGATTGTTCAAACAATAAAGAAAATGGCTAGTTTGGTGCTGTCCCTATCTCCTCCACCAACAGCCTTTTATTCTGCACATCTGCCAGATATTCTGCATGTAAAAATCCATTCTCAGCACTGCTTGTTTTTTATCCACTTCTCCTTGTTAGCCTTTCTTACCAGTGGTATCCATGGGTTTAATAGCTCGAGTGTACTCTTTGTGAGTACTTTCATGGAAGAAAAAGTAGTGCAGTAGGGAAATGAGAAAACAAGTGTCCAAGCGATGAGATGTGTCCATCAGCAAAGTGAGCTTCATCCTTATGGCTACCTCACCTCCTTCTTGGGGGAACATTCCCCAAATGCTACAGAGTGGTATCTCCCAGGCTTTTCCTTCTGGTGACAGGCAAAATAGCAGTTGGCATGCTGAGAGAGTTTGAAATGAAAAGCAGTGCCTGTCAGTCAGAGCAAAAGGCGTGCTCTAATGCATCCAGCCAAGCTCCTCTCCTTTCCCACCTCCCCTTTTCAGGGATGTCCAACAACTTGGATCTTACTTTGCATGCTTGTAAAAAAAAAAGCTACCATTGTGGAAAACGTAGTAATACAGGAGTGCATCATTGATGCCAAAACTGAATTCTTGAAAACTTCAGCTGCACAACTTTCTAGTCCTAAAATGGAGATTCTTGATGACCAATGGCCTTTCCACTTCTTTATTGCAAAACCTGGTCATCTCTTGCTCTAGGCTAAACATTCAGACTTTAAAAATTAAGGGTGAGATGTAAAAATACAAAATTAGATGGAAACGTTGAGCTCTTCAGATTCCAATGTAGTTTTGTTTCTTGATTGAGCAATAAAGATAATCTGTTCACGTTCCTCACTCAACCTTTAACTGGGGTCTTGCTGTCATGAGGCCATTAATAGTGGATATTCAATTGTAGTCTTTAGCTGACCTGATCACTTTTTCTAAGGATACTGTATGTATCCTCTCATGGAGTCAAAAGGCCATTATGGAGTCAAAAGCCCATTTTACACAAGACTGGCCCACTATGTGGTATGGTGCCGCCTGTGTAACCACCGTGGTGGATGGGCATGCATGCATGTTCCTGTGATCCACCCATGCACAGAGCAATTAGTCAAAATGGCGGTTCCTCCATGCATGGAGATGGGTGTGTGTCTATGTACACACACACCTATGCACCGCCCCCCCTTTACCGGTGTGCACCCCCGTGGCCCATTTAAAAAGGACCATAGAGTCACTAGGCTGGAAAGTACCTCAAGCGTCTTCTAGTCCGACTTTGACGTTGGATTAGGGGCAGTAGGGAAAGAGTGCGAGGGGACGGAGGCGTTTCAGGAAGTGACGCTGGCTGATGCGGCAGATGTCTTTGGGTCTGAGGGCCACTTGTTGAGAACTTGATCCATGCCCGTCCTGGTTAGTGAAAGCTTCCAGGGAGACGTTTGGGACAGTGCTGGTGAGGGTAGTGAATGCGTCCTTGCAGCAGGGGAGGTTGTCGCCTTGCCCCAAGGAGGCTGTGGTGCGCCCCCTGCTGAAGAAACCATTTTTGGACATGGATGCGCTTGCCAGCTACCGACCTGTCTCTAACCTACCCTTTTTAGGGAAGGTTATTGAGCGGGCGGTGGCACTCCAGCTCCAGGTGCATCTGGACAGCATCGGTTTCCTAGACCCTTTTCAATCTGGGTTCCGCCCCGGCTATGGCACTGAGACGGC